>JAHRHZ010000051.1:759514-821346 GCA_024137785.1 Ginglymostoma cirratum
GTGAGCGTATGCGTGATTGTATGTGTGTGTGTGAGTATGAGTGTGAGCATGAGTGTAAGAGCGAGTGTGTGTGCGCGAGTGTATGTATATGTGTGAGTGAGAGTATGTGTGTGTGCGCTTATATGTGAGTGTGTGAGTATGTGAGTGCAAGTAAGTATGAGAGTGTAAGTACGAGAGTGTGAGTATGAGAGCGTGTGAGTACGTGTGTGTGTGTGAGTACGTGTGTGTGTGTGAGTACGTGTGTGTGAGCGTGAGTGAGAATGAGGGTGTGAGAGTGAGCGCGTGCATGCACAAGTGAGAGTGTAGACTGTGGTGGGGTCACATACGCCCAAGATCCTGGTTGAGGCCATCCTCCTGGGTACCGAACTTGGCTATCAGCCTATGCTCGGCGACTCTGCATTGTTGAGGATCCCCAAGTCTGCCTTGGAGAACGTTTACCTTAAGATCCAAGGCCAAATGTCCTTGACCGTTGAAGTGTTCTCCAACTGGGAGGGAACATTCCTGTCCGCTGTCAGTGTCTGCATGGTTTCGCCAATATACCATGCCTCGGAGAATCCTTGCCTACAGCATATGAGGTAAACAACATTGGCAGAGTCACATCAGTATCTGCCATGCACTTGGTGGGTGATGTTCCCATGTGTGATGGTAGTATTCGTGTCGATGATTTGACATGTCTTGCAGTGGTTGCAATGACAGTGTTGTATGATGTTGGGTCGATGTCGTCCTGAAGCCTGGTAGTTTGCTGCAAAACAATGGTCTGTTTAAGGTTTGGCAGTTGTTTGAAGGTGAGAAGTGGAGGCATAGGGAAGAGGTGTTGAGGTCTCCACAATGGCACTGTTGCTGAGGCTGTTACGCTGGCAATGCTGTGACTGGCTAGAGGGTGGTGGTGCTGGTCTGCGGTTATTCATATTTTTCATAGAATTAATCAACCTGTTCAGACATGTTAATGCCACATTTCTGTGGCAGGTGGAACTTCAACCTGGAACTTCAGGACTAGCATCACTGCATCATAAGAATGCCTTTAACGGTGACAAGGACTCTGGTGTAACAACCAGTTAAATAGTCTGCCAACACTGACAGCATATGGGCTCTGGTCACCCCCAGCCACTCCAACATTTGGACTTATGTGTGTGTCATGAGCCACTGGCACCAATTAACACCCTACATTTCACTGAGTGAAAAACAAAGGTTTTTTAAAAAATAAATTCTCCACTTAATAGTGCATTTTAGTATTGCATCCAGATTGCACATAACAATGGTTCTCAGCTTTTGGTACAGTTGCCCCACCCACCCCACACCAGCAGTATCAGATTTCTGTCACTCTTGTTCTTAGAATAGAGGTAGGGTCTGCGACATGCGCACGGTAACGATTTCCAAACCAATAATACCATCGCAGCCACAAATGCTGGCTCCTCATGACACTGAAATTATAGCTGAAAACCAGGAGTCAGATGATAGTATTAAATTCAAAGAATCAGCAATCCTTAGTAGCAAACAGATGCAACATTGCCGAGGTACACACCATTAAATCGCTGATTCAGTGCACTACATTGGCAGCAAACAAACTTAACAGTAGTAAGCATTCAATCACTTTGACAATTCAATACAAAACTGTGTAAACTATTAATTGGATCATTAATTATTGATGTTGTTTTCACTACTGATGTTTGGTCAATAGACTTCACCAGTTTTTGCATTTTAAATGGAGAGGGATTACCTTTCTTTTCTGATTTGTTTGATTGCACTAACTTGATTTAGAACTTCATTGTAGAGTATCATAGAAAAATATCAACTCTTGGTCATATCAAGCTTGTGGCTATAATTTTTTTTAAAATAACCATGAACGGAAGCTGAGAATGGCAGAGGAATGCATGGAAAGAAAAAGGTGCTTTTCTAACAAATATACTGCTTAAATATTAATACTTCTACCACATTTTTAAACATTAGTCCATAATTCCACTATACTACAGAGACAGCTCAATAATCCTAACCATTATCAGAGCCCAGCATTTTGGTTCTGAAGAATGAAACTGATAAACTGATAAACTGAGAATCACCGTCAAACACTCACACCAGTACTTGCACTACAATAAACATCATGTTGCAAGTTCCTGCTGTTTATAGAGAATTCACAGCTCATTTGTACAATCACAACAATTATTTATGTAACTCACTCCGATCAGAGGTGGGTATAAAGGTTGCAGACTTTGTACATTGTAGACTGTACATATCTGCACATGTAAGAGTGAAGCGGTCTTCAAATAGGTTCCACATGGGTTAGAGGGACATATAAAACATGACTCAGAGAAGGTCAAAACTTACCATAATTTTTGAAGAGGTATAATACCATTTGGAAGTCTATAAACCCTTTTGGATAGCACGAGGGATAACTTTGTGGGAGGTCAAGTGCCTTTTGTGAGTGTTTAAAATAAATACATTCGTGCAAAACAGCAGATAAGCTCATTGAAGCTATAAAAATATCAAGATATTCTCAAGAAAATTGGAAACCAGGCAATTTAAAAGTTTTAAAAGATTTTAAAATAAAGAAAAGTTTTTACTATTTTCATCTGTCAGCTGACATATACTCAATGGCACTATTCACAACCTATTATCATCACAGTGGGGGACTGTCAACACAGTTTCATTCATAATACCAAATTTGTCATGTGGGGGTCATGATTACAAATGTTTGCTTTTATAAGAAACAAATTGTTGAAGGAACATAAATAAAGTAAGAGGATTTTATCAATGAGACTGTGTATTCAAAATAATGAAGACACGGAGTCATATAGCATGAGAACAGACCCTTTAGTCCAACTCCGCTGCATTGACCAGATATCCTAATCTGACCTCGTCCCATTTACAAGCATTTGGCCCAAATCCCTCTGAACCCTTTTTATTCATATAGGCATCCAGATGCTTTTTAAACGTGGTAATTGTATGGGCCTCCTCTACCACTTCCTCTGGCAGCTCGTTCTATACATGCACCACCACATGTGAAAAATTCTCTCTCTTACCTTAAACCTCTGCCCTTTAGTTTGGACTCCCCTACCCTGAGGGAAAAAAAAACAACCCTTGGCCATTATCCTATCCATGCCCCTCTTGAGTTTATAGACCTCTGTAAAGTCACTCGTCAGCCTCCGATACTCCAGGAAAAAAAAACCCAGCCTATTCAGCATCTCCCTATAACTCAAACCCTCCAGTCCTGGCAACTTCCTTGTAAATCTTTTCTGTACACTCTCAAGTTTAACAACATCCTTCCTAGAGAAGGGTGACCAGAATTATACATAATATTCTAAAAGTTGCCTCACCAACTTCTTGTTCAGCCACATGACATCCCAATTCCTATACTCAATGTTCTGAGCAACGAAGGGCAAGCATGCCGAATACTTTCTTCACAACAGCTGAGAATATTATTTTGTTTCATATCAGCATTGGTCCTGAGGTCATCCCCTGATGGACACAGGGTGAATTGGCATGGAGAGTACAAGGTCAAGTAGTCGTGTGAGATGTGGCATGGATGAGCATGAGCTGACACTAAGTTGGACATATGAGTAGTGATTAGAGTTGGTAAGTAAAGTCACCACTTAGCTGCTATCTCATGAAACAGAGATGACTAGTAGTAGTTTAACCTGAGGTTCTCCATGCCTCAGATGAGGGGAGAAGTTGAGAAGGACAGTCCTTCATGGTAACCTCCATTGGTGCAGGAATTAAACCCACGCTGTTGACATTACTCGGCATCGCATCAGTCAACTGCTAATCAGAAGTCCAGCCAACGAAGCTAACCAACCCTTGGGGTGGGTGTGGCAGAGAGGCATAGACTCATGTGGCTGTGGGACAGGGTGGCACTTGAGATAGCATGAATGTGGTAAAGTGAATCTAGACATATGAGGGGCTGTAAGAGAATGAGAACTAAAGGGTTGTTTTTTGGTTCTCTCTTGCACTTTAAAATCAATTAAACAAAGTGCCAGGGCTCTAAACCAGCCTTTCAGACAATAAGCCTCTATAATGTTTTGGGGGAGCTGCCTCTCATTAACACATAAAGCATCCACTTGCCAGAATTAAAATCTTACTATATGGGGCACTACATTTGAAAAGCCAGGAATCTTCATCATGAAGTGCATGACTCAGGAGTAAAATTTCTAACCAGTAAGGTCGAAGCTGTCAGATTCTTTTTTTCTGTTATTCTTTCAAGGTAGGGCAACACAGTAGCTTTGTGGTTAGCACGGCTGTCTCTAGCTTCAGACGACTGTCTGTGCGGAGTGTGCATATTTTTGCCTTGTCTGCATGGGTTTCCTCCAGGTGAGATTCCTCTCACAGCCCAAAGATGTGCAGGGTACGTGGAATGGCAGTGCTAAATTGACTATAGTGTCCACAGATATGCAAAAGCTAGGTTGATTAGCCATGGGAAATGCAGAGTTACAGGCATGGGGAGGTGCCTGGCTAGGTCTTTTCAGAGGGTCAGTGTAGTCTCGAAGGGCTGAATGGCCTAATTCTGCACCATAGGAATTGTATGACTCAAGGGGTGTGATGTCACCCCTTGGGCCCTAAATGGGCCAGCATTTATTGCCCATCCCTGATTGCCCTTGAGAAGCTATCTTCTTTAAACTTCTGTCCATTTAGATGTAAGTATTCCCGTAATGTCATTGGGGACTGAGTTACCAGGTTTTGACCTATCAACAAAGGGAACAGCAATATATTTCCAAGTTAGGGTAAAGAGTGGCTTGGAGCAGAATTTGCAGGTAGTGGTGTTCCTCTGTATCTGTCACCCCTGCCTTTCTAGACGGTAGTGGTTGTGTGTTTGGAAAGTGCTACCTAATTAACCTTGGTGAATTTCTATAGTGTATCTTACAGATGATGCATAATGCTATTACTGAGCATTGCTGGTGGATGGAATAAACATTTGTAGATATTGTGCCAAACAAGCGGGCTGCTTTGTCTTGGATGGTATGAAGCTTTGAGTGTTACTGATACTGCACTCATCCAGGTAAGTGGGGAATATTCCATTACACTCCTGACATGTGCCTTTTGATGGTGGACAAGCTTTGGGGAGTCAGGAGGTGAGTTTAGTGCAAGGTGTTAAATGAGATATTATGGCAAGATTTGTACCCTTTGATTTTCCTTTGTAGTCACAGTATTTATATTACTAGCCAGCTCAGTTACTGATCAATAGTAATCCCCAGGATGTTGACGGTGGGACATTCAATGATGGCAAAGCCATTGAATGTGAAGGGGCGGTAGTCCGATTCTCTCGTTGAAGATGATCATTGTCTGGCACTTTTATGATGCGTATGTCACTTGTCACTTAACGTCCTAAATCTGGATGTTGCCCAAGTCTTGTACAATTTAGAAATGAATCACTTCTGTATCACATGGTGCTGAACATTGTGCAGGCACTAGCAAACATCCCCACTTCTGACCTTGTGATGGAGGGAAGCAGCTAAAGATGGTTGTTTCTAGGGCACAACCCCAAGAAACTGTCATAGAGATGTCCTGGAGTTCAGATAACTGACCTCCAACAACCGCGACCATTATGTTTACACTAGGTATGATTCTAACCAGTACAGTGTTCTTTTCCCCAGATACCCAATGACTCTGTTTTGCTGGAGCTCCTTGAAGCCACACTTAGTTAAATGCAGCCTTGATATCAAGGCCAGTCACTCTCACCTTACCTCTGGTGTTCGGCTCTTTTGTTCACATTTGAACCAAGTGTGTAATGTAGTCATGAGCTCAGTATCCCTGGTGGAACCCAAACTGACTATCAGGTTATTTCTAAGCAAATGCTGCTTGATAGTGCTATTGATGTCAACTTCCATCACTTTAACTGATGATCGAAAGTAGACTGATGGGACAATAACTGTCATGGTTGGATCTGTCCTGCTTTTTGTGCACAGGATACAGCATTAATAAAAGCAAATTACTATAGATGCTGGAAATCTGAAATAAAAACAAAAAATGCTGGAGAAACTCAGCAGATCTGGCCACATCTGTGGAAACAGATTTAACATTTCAAGTACAGTATGATTGTTCTTCTGATGATGGTGTGATTAGAATGTTAGAGTCATGGAGATTTTAGATCACGGATAGAGGCCCATTGTGTCTGCACCAATCAAACATTCATCTATTGTAATCCCATTTTCCAGCAGTTGTCCCATTGCGTTGTATACTATGGTATTATATTCTCATTTAAATATCTCTGAAGTATCTTGAGGTTTCCCATATCTACCACCTTTTTTTAGGCAATGAGTTCAAAATACACATTAGTTTTTACTTTACTCAAATCCACGTTAAATTTCCACTTCTACTCCTTATAACTGTTTCCTGATTATTGAGCCCTCTACTTTAGGGAAAAATTACTCCTTACCTTACCCTGTCTATGCTCCTCATAACTTTATATACCTCAATCAGATCTCCTCCTTCAGCCTTACCTGCTCTAAGGGAAACTACACCAGCCTATCTCGTCTCTCTTCAGAGCAGGTTCACTCCAGATCAGGCAACATCCTGTTGAAACCTCTTGTGCAACCACATCCTTCCAATAGTGTAGAGACCAGAACTGTATGGTTTTCCAGCTGTGGCCTAACTAAGGTTATATACAACTCCATCATAACCTGGAGACAGTAGGAGCTGCCGATGCTGGAGTCTGAGATATCCAGGTGTGGGGCTGGATGAACACAGCAGGTCAGGCAGTATCAGAGGAGCACGAAAGCTGTTGTTTCAGGTCTGGACCCTTCTTCAGAAATGGGGGAGGGTCCAGACCCGAAACACATCAGCTTTCCTGCTCCTCTGATGCTGCCTGGCCTGCTGTGTTCATCCAGCTCCACACCTTATTATCTCCATCATAACCTCCTTGCTGTTCAATGCTGTGACTAAGAAAGACGAGTATTTCAAATGCCACCTAATCCACCTGCCCTGCTGCCTTCAAGGGTCTATGGACACGTACACCAAAGTCCTGCTGTACTTAATAGAGTCCTACCATTCAATGTGTACACCCTTGCCTTGTTACTGTGCCCAAAATGCATCACGTCATACTTTTCAAGGCGAAATTCCATATGCCATTGTTTAGCTCATCACATCACTTATCAATATAGTTGATAGTCTAAGGTTTTCATTCTTGCCATTTACTACACTATTAATTTTTTTTGTCACATGCAAACATATTAATCAAATATTCATGTCTACATTCATGTCTAGATCATTTATGTACGGAACAAACAGCAAGGGATCCAACATCAAACCTGTGATACTGCACTGGAGACAGGCTTCCAATCACAAAAATACACTTTGACCTTCAACCTCTTCTTCCTGCCACTGAGCCAGTTTTGGATCTGATTTACCAAATTATCCTGGATCCCATGGGGATCCAAAATTCTTAACCAGTTTGCCATGTGAGACCTTGTCAAACTCCTTACTGAAATCTATGCTGACTACCTCAACTGCATTGTCTAGGAAAAATTGTCTAGGAAATTAGCTGAGAGGTATGATTTCATGAGTATGCTTTTGTTTGACTGGTCGGCAAGAGAGATCTCTCAATTTTGTCACTAGCTTCCACATGTTGATAAGAACGACTTTGCAGGGTCAACAGGGCTGTGTTTTGCGGTTATCATTTCTAGTTCTTAGTTGATACCAGGTAATTCACAAGATTCCATTCCTTTCCTTTGACACTTTTCAAGCTGTTTTTTATGATTGAACGGCTTTATAGGCCATTTCAGACGGCAGTTATAAGGCAATCACATTGTTGTGATAAAAACTGACTGAAAACGCTTCTATAGACATGTAAAGAGAAAAGGACTAGTGACAACAAATGCAGTTACAGTTGGCTGAATTCATAACAGACAACAAAGAGATGGTAGACTAGTTGAACAAATACTTTGGATCTATCTTCACTGAGGATGACACAAATAACCTTCAGGAAATGCTAGGGAACAAAGGGTCAAAAATGAAGCAGGAACTTAAGGAAATCCTTATCAGTCAGGAAATGGTATTGGGGAAGTAGATGGGATTAAAACCTGATAAGTCTCCAGGGCCTGATGCTCTGCACCCCAAAGTACTTAAGGAAGTAGCCCTAGAAACAGTGGATGCATTGGTGATCATTTTCCAGCATTCCGCAGATTCTGGAAGAGTTCCAATGGACTAGAGCATAGCTAATGTAATCCCACTCTTTAAAAAAGGAGGAAGAGAGAAAATGGGGCATGATAGGCTGGTTAGCCTGACATCAGAATTAGGGACATGGTGACAGAATTGTTCCTAGTCAGCGTGGATTCACTAATATTATACTTGACAAATCTTCTGTAATTTTTTTGAGGATGTGACCAGTGGAGTGGACAAGGGTGAAGCAGTAGATTTTTTGTATCTGGACTTTCAAAAGGCTCCTGACAAGTTTCCACACAAGAGATTAGTAAGCAAAATGAAAGTTCACGGTATTGGACATAATCTATTGACAAGGGTAGAGAACTGGTTGGCAGACAGGAAGCAGAGAGTTGGAATAGATGGGTTCTTTTCAGATTGGCAGCAGTGACAAGTTGGGTGCTGCAGGGCTCAGTGCTGGAACCCCAGCTGTTCACCATATACGTTAATGATTTGAACAAAGGAATTGAATGCAATATTTCTAAATTTGCAGATGACACGAAGCTGGGTGGCAGATTGTGCTGTGAGGAGGATCCTAAGAGGCTGCGGGATGACTTAGACAGATTGGCTCAGTGGGAAAATACTTGGCAAATGCAACATGATGTAGATAAATGTGAGATTATTCACTTTGGTTGCAAAAACAGGAAGGAAGGTTATTATATGAACGGTAGCAGTTTAGGAAAAGGTGAGGTGCAACAAGACCTGGGTGTCATGGTGGAACAGTCACTGAAAGCTGTCATACAGGTGAAGCAGGTGATGTAGAAAGCTAATGGCAAGCTGGCCTTCATTGCAAGAGAATTTGAGTATCAGAGTAAGGACGTCTTGGTCTTGCTATAATTATACAGGGTCTTGGTGAAACCACACCTTGAGTACTGTGTGTAGTTTTGGTCTCCTAGTCTGAAGGAGGACATTCTTGCTGTTGAGGGAGTCCAGCTGATTCCCAGGATGGCAAGAGTGACATAGAGGAAAGACTCTATTATTAGAGGAAAGACTAAATCAACTAGGCTTGTACTCGCTGAAATTTAGAAGAATATGCGGAGATGCGAGAAGAATGTTCCCAATAACAAGCATGGGGCTGGATGAACACAGCAGGTCAAGCAGCATCATAGGAGCAGGAAAACTTGACGTTTCGGGCCTTGACCCTTCATCAGAAATGGGGGAGGGGAAGAGGGTTCTGAAATAAATAGGGAGAGAGGGGGAGGCGGATAGAGGATGGATAGAGGAGAGGATAGGTGGAGCGGAGGCAGACAAGTCGAAGAGGCGGGGATGGAGCACATCAGGCAGATGTTCACCTGCACATCTGCCAATGTGGTATACTGCATCCGTTGTACCCGTTGTGGCTTCCTCTACATCGGGGAAACCAAGCGGAGGCTTGGAGACAGCTTTGCAGAACACCTGTGCTCAGTTCGCAACAAACAACTGCACCTCCCAGTCGCGAACCATTTCAGCTCCCCCTCCCATTCCTCAGACGACATGTCCATCCTGGGCCTCCTGCAATGCCACAGTGATGCCACCCAAAGGCTGCAGGAACAGCAAATCATATTCAGCCTGGGAACCCTGCAGCCCAATGGCATCAATGTGGACTTCACAAGCTTCAAAATCTCCCCTCCCCCAACTGCATCCCACAACCAGCCTAGCTCATCTCCACCTCCCTAACCTGTTTTCCCTCTCACCTCAAGCCACACCCCCATCTCCTATCTACTAACATCATCCCGCCCCCTTGACCTGTCCATCCTCCCTGGACTGACCTATCTCCTCCCTACCCAGCTACCTACACTCACCTTTACTGGCTCCATCCCCGCCTCTTCGACTTGTCTGCCTCCTCTCCACCTATCCTCTCCTCTATCTGCCTCCCCCTCTCTCCCTATTTATTTCAGAACCCTCTTCCCCTCCCCCATTTCTGATGAAGGGTCTAGGCCCAAAACGTCAAGTTTTCCTGCTCCTATGATGCTGCTTGACCTGCTGTGTTCATCCAGCCCCATGCTTGTTATCGCGGATTCTCCAGCATCTACAGTACTTTTATCTCTGATACAAGAATGTTCCCAATGTTGGGGAAGTCTAGCTGGAGATCACAGTCTAAGAATAAGGGGTAAGACGTTCAGGACTGAGATGAGGAAGAATTTCTTCATTCACAGAGTCATGAGCCTGTGGAATTCTCTCCCACAGGAAGCTGTAAGGGCCAATTCATTCGATATATTCAAGCGTTTGGATATATTCAAGAGTTTGGATTTGGTCCTTGCAGGTAAAGGGATCAAGGTGTATGGAGAGAAAGTGGGAATGGGAAACTGAGACTGCATGATCAGCCATGATCATATTGAATGGTAGTGCCGGCTAAAAGGGCCAAATGGGCTACTCCTGCGCCTAATTTCTAATGTTTCTATGTTTGTGGTTTTGGAGTTCCATATAGACTAGCTCAGGTAAGTACAGAAGATTTCCTTTCCGAAAGGACATTAATGAGTCAGATAATCAATAGTTTTATGGTTATCGTTAGACTTTTACTTCCAAATTTTTACTTTTTGCTGATGCACAGATCAATACCTGGATCCTTTGGATTACTAGCCCAGCGACAAAACCATTATTCTGCCACCTCCCAATATGTATAATACTGTTTAGATCATCAAAACATTTAACAGTGAACTTTGAAGTGGTGTTGTCATTCATGTTTCTGGTCTCAAGGTTATAGATTGCAGCATCAAGTCTCCCCAAAAATGTTCATGAACATTTTTGAATTTCCTTGTTATTGAAATCTAGTGGGGCTGTCACTTCTGATTACATTAGAAGTGACCCACGTCTCACATCCTCTGCTTTGTGAATCAGAGCTAATGAACCATCCACACCAACAATACAGCAAACATTTCATTACAGCAAAATTCAGCACGTGATCTAATGTATGCATAAAGCTGGAAAAAGTGTGCCTTTAAGAAGTGTGTAGAGTGGTTAGCACTGCTGCCTCACAGCTCCAGGGACCCAAGTTCAATTCCAGCCTTCAGCAACTGTATGTGGAATTTGTACATTCTCCATGTCTGCATGGGTTTCGTCTGGGTGCTCTGGTTTCCTCCCACAGTCCAAAAATGTGCACAGTGGATTGACCATGCTAAAAATTGCCCCATAGTGTTCAGGGATTGCAGGTTCGGTGGGTTAACCATGGTAAAAGCACCATGTAGGGTTATAGGGATTGTGTAGGGGGTGGGATGCTCTTTGGAGGGTCGGTACGGACTCAATGGGCCAAATGGCTTCTTTCTGCACTGTAAGAATTCTATGGTTCTAAGAAAACAGAGAAGGCTCATCACTCCAAATAAAGATTTATTTATGTTTTGCTAAGACTTCATTCAGCATCCGTTCTAATAAAGTAAACAATAAAGTTCAGCAGTTTCACACGGAGCTGAGTTTTACTGTCATCTGTCAAACCTTTTACTGGTTGCTAACAAGATAGGATCCACCATGCTGAGATAGTGAAAAGGATAGATGATTACAGGTGATGCATTGAACAAGTGGACTACGTTGTTCTGATATCCATCTTCTTGTTACTGAATGTGTTACTCAGCTGCACCAATCTGGCTGAGAACAGCAATCCATCAAGTACAATCTTCTGCTTTGCAGATGATCAGGCGATTTTGGGTCGGAGGGTGAGATAATCAGGTGAAGCAAAAAAGGGGCCTCTTACTCCCCAGAAAATAATAGGATGGAGACACAAAGGGAACTAGGGACATAAGTTTCCAAATCATTGAAGGCACCCATAACATCAAACAAATCATGAGAAGTGCAAACATTGTACTGGTGTTCATTTTCAGTAGAATGACATTGAAAAGCCAAGAAGTTAGGTTAAACTTTTTT
Organism: Ginglymostoma cirratum; assembly: GCA_024137785.1. Taxonomy (NCBI): domain Eukaryota; kingdom Metazoa; phylum Chordata; class Chondrichthyes; order Orectolobiformes; family Ginglymostomatidae; genus Ginglymostoma; species Ginglymostoma cirratum. The sequence goes on from JAHRHZ010000051.1 coordinate 771,473, forward strand.
TGACACTGGTGTCTTTATAGTATCATTTTCTCTTTTTACAGGAGTCTAATCTATCTTTTTAAACTGGGCACAGAAACGTTCAAGATGGCTTCAAGAAGACACACCACTGTACAAGTAGCTTCAATTTATTCTGGTACAGTATCTATTGTATCTGCTGAATGCTAAAAGCAAGTATTTAACCATTTCACCTCTATCAGAGCAATCTTCAAGCAAGCCAGACCTGCAATAATCAGACTATTCTCACTTTCATACGAATAAGCATCATTTATCCATACTTACTTTTAAACTTTGAACATGTTGTTTCATCACATTAAATTATTCAACTAAAAGTGAAAAAGTTAAGCAGTGAGTTTGCACTGAACTACCCTTTAAGTTGAAGATTAATTTTCTTCTGTTGGCTAGTTTTAAACTGGAACACTTGAAATCGAAAGGAAGTTCGACAAGCTTTACAAATTCACAGTTCATGGATCACACATTGTGCAGTTGTGACACTTAGTTACTACTTTGATCACACCACACTTACAGTTAGGTCCCCAAAAAAGGATAATAGAAGTCCTAACAAAGGTAAAAAAGAGAGGTAAAGTTGAGATGGCACAACTGTCAGGAAATATTAAATAGGTTGTAGCTCTTTTTGATACAGACTGAGAGATTATCTAATAGAAATGTTTCAAGTTAGAGATCTTTAATAAAGAATCTTAAGGTTTGAAAGTCCTGCATTGTGAAGCTGAAGTCAGGTTGGTCATGGAGAAGTACTGTCTTCAGGCATAGATTTCAAAGTAATATTATTTACTGGATAATAATGCTATATATGTGATAATCACAGTTATGTCAGGCCATTAGGTGAGGACTAAACTATTTTCTTTGCATGTTCATGTCCACATGATCTCAGACTGTCTCAGTGTAGACAGCAGTGTAGCCTTGTATAGTTTAAACTCTACTCAGGTGGTGCTAAGTAGGCTCAGTGATGTGCAGCTCTGTGACATCATCATAAGGCTTCTCTAGAACACCGAAGCCCTGACACAACAGAGAGAATACACACAGAAGATGCTTGCACTTGTGGGTTTCTGAAATCAAAAGCCATAAATATGACACAGTCATGCATAAGTCTAACAAAAGAATTAAGACAAATTTCTTTACTCAGGGAATACAGAATACTCCACCACAAAGTGGTTAAGGTGAAATGTATAGATGCATTTAAGCACACAACAGAAATAGAAGTAGAAGGATACTGACAGGGTGAAATAAAGGAAGGTGGGATGAAACTTGCCTATTCTGGTACCAATGCAATTATATCCTTGATCCAGTTGAGTTCCTGATGAAATTGATTATCCATCCATACACCCACACCCCACAATGAAGGTTAAGTACTTGGTGATAACAGTACTAACTTCATCATGTTCAGGTAGTTTGGCTCTCTTTCTGATCAGTAATTTTACTATTTCTGATTGACTATATTGCAAGAGATCATGTTCATTCGCTGTGTGTCACCCTTCTCAAAAACTGTCCTGGACGAAGTATTCTTTAGTAATTTTTGTTTTATTCATTCATAGGAACTAGGAGTGGTAGCTCGCCAATTGAACAAGAAACCAACATTTGTCATCGACCTTCTTAAAGCTGATAATTGGCCAACAGGGCTAAACAATTTAGTTTTATGTAGTACGTTATTGCAGAAAAACACACCAAGAACACGGGAATTTAAAAAAATTACACACAGCTGAATAAGTATCACTAGAAGTGTGCAAAAGATTTGTTAAATGTTTAGATATTAAGCAACATCTTAAAAAAAGACGACAAATTATGGAAAAGAATTCTAAAGTCTGTATCTAAGTAGCTGAACACATAAGTATTTGTGGTGTAGACTGGAACTCTGAGGCTAAAGAGGTTGAGGTTGGTTTATAAATTGCCTTGAAGTTTACAGAAAAAAAAGAAGGAAGGGTTTAAACCACTACCAGGTAAACTGGTTACTTCATCCACAGGTAGGCACTTTTTCTGCTAACCTCAGATCATAGGTTATACCAGCATAATCAGCCAGTTGCCTGCCTAGGGTGAATTAATGAAATTCATTGTTTCAATCTGTTGAATAAATACCATAGGAAGCTCCTTGTTAGCATAAAGGTTAGTATCCGCACCTGCCTTACAGGAAACCAGGCTTCAATTGCCTGAGGGTCACAGGCTGATCTCTTATGTGATTAGCTGTAGATGAAGAAGGATGTGTTTTAAGATGATTTTGGTTCAAATCCTACCTCAGCCTTAGAGGAGATGGCATAACACAGACAAATAGCTTGATCAAACACCATCCCAGGTGGTTTACTTGAATGTATAAATGGACTTTTAATTAGCTGGATGGCAGCGGTTTGCAAGTAACAGCAGTTATATAACTTCAGCGCATTGTTCTACCTACTGCAAAACATTTCTAAATGTTCATTTTGTTCAGCAAATTATTTTGAAACACATTCATCTCAAATCCTTGCCATCCTCAAGTTACTATTTGATTGTAAGCACTAATGAGCTAAATTTTACTTAATTTCGTCCTTTGAGTAACCGAGAACATCCCAAATATATTGCCCTCCTTTCACCCTTTTTCCCACCAAAGAAAGTCATCTTCCCCAGTCCCTGTATAATACACCTGTATTATATTTATCCATGTGCTTTGGGACTCTAAGAATTGCAGAAGGTGAATACAAATTATGCTCTGGCGTGCACCACTATCAATATTAAGAATATGGTTTCAAAGAATATAAGCTCAGATTTCTGAAGAGTTGATCTGCAATTCACCTACATACAATCATGCAACAACTTAGCTGAAACAGGTACACAGACGAACAAACAGTTCTGGAAACCAAACATAAAGATAGAACATTTCCTCATCCTTTTTTCTGCATTTGTTCATGGCATGTCAGCATAGCTATCTGGGCAAGCAATTTATTGTCCATCCCTAATTGTCCTTAAGACTGCAGCAGTGAGGCTGCCTTTTTGAATTGTGACAGTACTTGGGATGCAACTTACTCTCAGTGTAGTTAGGGATGGAGTTATTAAAAGTGTTTGGAAGCTGTGACAGGTTCAGAACAGAAAATTTGAAAAAGCAAAGTGAGCACTGGAGTCCATTGTTAGAAGAGCCAAATGTTGGTTAGATCAGGTTTGGAATAGTCTGTACAGTCCTGGTCTCCATATTGCAAAAAGAATATAGAGATACATGAGAAGGTGGAAAGAAGACTTACAGGGAGGTGTGGTAAGGGATTATCTGAGAGAACAGAGATTCTAAGTATCAACTAACAATGTAAAGGCTGGGAATTTTTCCCCACCAAATAGTCGGTTAAGTGGTACCCTTCTGGAAGTCTCCAAAATTATGAAAAGGGCTGTTAGTATAGATGGGTATAAAAGGCGTTTGCAATTATGTGGAGTTATGAGGGGCCATTTCAAATAGCTGACCTTAATAACACAGAAAATAAAGTAAGTACACCAGAAAGAATGGAGTACAGGATGGGCAGATAAAGTTAAATGTAATATCATAGGGATGGTGAAATATTTCATTGATATGGGAAGAGACACCAGAGGTTTGTAAAATGGTAAATGTGACACCCTTGCTTAAGGAGTAGTTTAAGGGCATTCTAAGTAACTGCATACAAGTCAAATTTAACACTCTTTTGAAGAAAAGTCTTTGGACTCGAAACATGAACTCAGTTTCTTAGCCCTGATGGCAGTCAGCAGCGAAGCGACTGGTAACGAGGGACTCAGCCCAGTACAGGAGAGACCGTGCCCTTGAGGGGAGCATGGGCCCAGTGCAAGGGAGAGTGAGCTCTCACGGGGAAGCTCAGCACGGAGTGACTACAGGCCAATGGCTATAGAAGGACTGTAACGTTGAAATTATAATTATACTTTTTTAATTTTCTACTTTACACTAAGAAAAACAGTAATGTTGAACTTTTAACTTATTTCTTTAGTTATTTAATTTGTACCTAAGTACCTTTGAAACCTAAGTTGGCACACGGAATGGTGACTTTGTACAATTTTCACTGTAGTCCTTGAGTATATGTGACAATTAAGCTAACTCTAATACTAATTCTTTCTCTACAGATTTTGCGAGATCTGTTGAGTTTCCTCAGCACTTTTTTTTTTAGTTCCAATTTCTAGAATCTGCAATATTTTAGTTCAGTTTGAGTTTGACAGTCAGTTGTGAACAAGGTTTAGAAACAATAATTAATTATGGACAAGAGCACGTGGAGAGGGTTTGGTTAATAAAGGAAAGCCAGCGCAGATTTGTAGAACGAAGATTTTGCTTGACTATCTTGAATGAAGAACAGAAAACAAAAAGGCATGATAAATGGTTATTTTTGAGATGAGAAACTATTACTTAGGAACATAGGTACAGGAGCAGCCCATCAGCTCCTTGAAACTATTCCACCATTCAGTGAGAATATGGCTGATCTGGGGGCCCAACTCGATACACATCTCTCTTCATACCTTTGTTTAACAAAAATTTATCTATCGCAGATTTTTAATTAACAACTGATGAGCATCCACTGACATGTGTGGAAGAGATTTCCAAATCTCTACCACCCTTTGTAAGCAGAGGTGCTTCACAATTTAAAAACCAAAAGAACTGCAGATGCTGTAAATGAGGAACAAAAACAAAGTCGCTGGAAAAGCTCAGCAGGTCTGGCAACATCTGTGGAGGAGAAAACAGAGTTAATGCTTCGGGTCTGGTGACCCTTCCTCAGAACCGGACCCAAAACGTTAACTCTTTTCTCCTCCACAGATGCTGCCAGACCTGCTGAGCTTTTCCAGCAACTTTGTTTTTGTGCTTCACAATATATCTCCTGAACTGTCCCACCCAAATTTTTAGACTGTAGCCCATAGTTTTAGAATCTCCTACCAGCAGAAGCAGCACATCTTTACTTACCCTGTCTTTTACTGTTCTTATCTTGAAGACTTTAATCAGATCAGCTCTTAACCTTGTAAACTCCAAAGAAAACAGGCCTAATTTGTATAATTTTTTTCCTCAGAACTTAACCCTCAAGTCCAGGTATCATTCTTGTAAACCTATGTCCTTCTAAGATGTGCTGCCCAGATACCCTTACAGTAGGTATTTCCCGAGGATCAACGCCAGGAGCACAGCTTTAAACAAAGTTTGATTTTGGAATAGAATAAACTTGCGTGATTTACCATTAATACCAAATGTGGGACTTTTTGGTACTCTGTCCCTCAAGTTCACAGAATGTCACGCTCATTAGATTACTTTTGCAAAACCCAATAACAGGTCAATCTTCAAAACAGCAAGCTAAAGTCCCCAGGCACCTGTTCTGATTTCTGTGTTGATTTTCTGAATATCTAGTTTGTTTGGTGGCACGGTGGCTCAGTGGTTAGCACTGCTGCCTCACAATGCAAGGGACCTGGGTTTGATTCCACCCTCAGGCGACTGTCTGTGTGGAGTTTGCCCATTCTCCCCGTGTCTGCATGGATTTCCTCCAGGTGCTTCGGTTTCCTCTGAAACCAAGGATGTGCAGGCTAGGTGGATTGGTCATAGTAGCGTGGTGGCTTAAGTTATATGTACCAACTGAGCCCATGTAAAGAACAGGAGCTACTATGCAATTTGAAAATGCAGATACAATCAATATTAGCAATTGCAATGAAATCAATACAACAGTGAGTGTCAGTAGAAAGTGACGTTCAACAGCTAATTTTAGCAATCTCCATACTTAGTATGCTTTTGAAGACAATTAAAAGGGTCATTGAATGATTAAAATGGTTTCTAAATAACTTTTAGAATTTTACTACTGAATAGTTGAAATAGTACCTCTTGTATGTGTAAAACTAATTGCATCAAACAGAACAGGCAAAGTTTTACATGGTCTAAATGAAGTAGGTTTTGGCAAAAATGTGGCTGAATCAGACGAGAACACTAATGAAACAAAAAAAGAAATTGCTAGAAAACCCTAGGCAGCCTAGCTGCATTTGTGGAGTGAAACACAGTCAATGCTTTGGGACCCGTGACGTGACAAGTGGCAGCACTGGGTTGCCAATCAAGGGTGATGATTGTTTGTTAAACATCTTGTTGATGGTCCAATCCACATCATTAATGTTCAGCAATCTAACTTAAACCATAGAATCCCTACACAGTGTGGAAACAGGCCCTTCCACACCAACCCTCAGAGCATCCCACCCAGACCCATTCACCTAATCTACACATCCCTGAACACTATGGGAAATTTACTATGACCAATCCACCTAGCCTGCACATCCTTGGTTTCAAAGGAAACCGGAGCACCTGGAAATGATTGGACTCACTTATCCTACAATTTCCTGAGACTTTTGCCTAACTATAGGGTGGCACGGTGGCTCAGTGGTTAGCACTGCTGCCTCACAGCGCCAGGGACCCGGGTGACTGTCTGTGTGAAGTTTGTACATTGTCCTCCTGTCTGCGTAGGTTTCCTCTGGGTGCTCCGGTTTCCTCCCACAGTCCAAAGATGTGCACCATTGGTGGATTGGCCATGCTAAATTGTCCGTAGTGTCGAGGGATGTTTAGGTTAGGTGGGTTAGACATGGGGAAATGCAGGGGCAGGGGAATGAGTCTGGACTGTTTGCAGAGATGGCGTGGACTAGTTGAGCCGAATGGCCTGTTTCTACACGGTAGGGAATCTATGATTCTATAGCAACACAAAAATCATGTAAAAATGATCAAATTCACGTTTAATTGTCCAGAGTAGCAAATTCTTTTGAATTTGCATTAGTTTTCTCTCCATGCCTATGTAGAATGGAAAGAATAACGGCACAGGGGAAAGTTTTTACATTCTGGGAAAGCAGTGGCATGGTGGTTTTGTTACTGGACTAGTTACCCAGAGACCCAGGCAATGTTCTGCAGACTTGGGTTTGAGACCTGCCAAGTCAGTTGAATTGAATTAATAAAAATCTGGAATTAAAAGGTCCATTGATAACCATGAACTATCGCCGATTGTTGAAAAAAAAACTTATCTGCTTCACTAATGTCCTTTAAAGATGGAAAATCTATCATCCTTACCTGTGACTCCAGACCCACGGGAAAGTAGCTCAAAAATTAAATTTTTTACCAAGGAAGTCTTCTCTCATTTAATAATAAGGTTTATGCTTAGTAATGTATTAAAGAATCCTACAGTGTGGAAACAGACCACTGAGCCCAATAAGTCCACACTGACACTGTAAATAGCACCTCACCCAGACTCACCCCGCTACCCTATCCCTGTAACCTTGCATTTCCCATGGCTAATCCACCTAACCTACACATCCCTGAACACTACGGATAATTTAACATGACCAATCCACCTAACTTGCACATCTTTGGACGGTCGGAGGAAACTGGAGCACCCAGAGGAAACGTGTGCAGACAAGGGGAGAACATGCAAATTGCACACAGAGAATCGCCCAAGGCTGGAAGTGATCCCAGATCCCTGATGCTGTGAGGTGGCAGTGTTAACCACTGTGCCACCCCAAGGCAGAAGGGCCGTTAAATACAACCTGGAATACATTGATCTACATATTATCATAACTTAGAATATTTGGTATTGATAGAAAGATCTAATGACAAGGCTCACAGGTGGATCTTCTTTAGACTTTCGGTCTAAGGTCTATTAGGTAAGCAAAGCTCAAGAAACAGATAACAGAGTGTGGAACTAGAGGAACACAGCTGGCCAGGCAGCATCAGAGGAGCAGGAAAGCTGATGCTTTTGGGTCGGGACCCTTGCTGAAGAAGGGTCCTGACCCAAAACGTCAGCTTTCCTGCTCCTCTGATGCTGCCTGGCTTGCTGTGTTCCTCTAGCTCCACATTGTGTTATCTCTGATTCCAGCATCGGCAGTTCTTATGATCGCTCAAGAAACTGAACCAATTTTCATTGCAAAAACATGAGATGAAGTTTGTCTTCAGTAATGGTGCCAAGAGGTGATAGTAAGTAGCCCATTTCACATCATCATCCATTCTCTTTTTCCATTGACTTTGAATTAATATTGCACATTTTACATGAACATTGAAGATCAATTCCACTTCCATTAACTTCAAGTGGAATAGGAATCATATTTTGAAATAACAAAGCAAATAAATTTTGTGCAGGTGGTAAAATTACTCGAATGAAATAGGCAGTCAATGAGATCATATTGACAAAGAATAAGAGAAAAAAAAACTAAATTAGGCTCAGTGCCAGAAGGTACTCCTACTCACAAAGGTGTGATCAGCCTCTTCAATAGATTGTCAGAGCATTTACTCAATATGGAGTTGCTATGACGGAACTAGAAACTTCCTGCAATGGAAGCCATTTTTTAAGTATCAAAGGTTAGTAAAGGACCTGTGACCAGTGACTATAGTCGTCTGGAGCTTATTCGATCACCTTAAATATTCAGGGAGGTAAATTGCCAGAATCTTCCTCAACTGGAGTCACAGACAGACAGGAAGAGGCCTCTCAGCCCCTCATATCTGCACTGGACATCAAGCATCTGTATCCTAATCCCATTTTCCAGCTCTTGGTCAATAGCCTTGCATGTTACGGCATTTCAAGTGCTCAGCTAAATCTTTCTACAATATCTTCAGGATTCCTGCCTCTACCACCACTTTAGGCAATGAGTTCCAGATACCCAGCAACATCTGGTTGAACAAAATCCTCAAATACTCTCGAAACCTCTTGGTCCTTATTTTAAAAACGGGCCCCTAGTTACTTACTCCTCTTACTAAGGGGAAAGGTTTCTCCCTGTTGATACTCCACATAAATTTGTACACCTCAGTCAGGTCTTCTACCTACCATCCCCCAGCCTTCTCCTTTTTAAGCAAAACAACCTCAGCCTATCTAGTCTCTCTTCAGAGCTAAATCACTCTAGCCCAGGCAACATCCTGGTGAATCCCTTCTGCACCCTATCTAACGCAATCACATCCTGCATATATAGTGTAGCAACCAGAATTGTACACAATATTCTAGCTCTGGCTGAAAGAAATGTGAACAGGTCCATCACAAATTCCTTGCCGTTGTATGCACTGTCTTGACTATTAAAGGCAAGTATACCAAGCACTTTCTTTACCATCTCTTTTTGTCTGTCCTGCTGCCAGAATAGATCTATGAACATGCACAATAAAGGTCTCTCTGATCTCTATACTTCCTAGGGTCCCACCATTCATAATGTACTCCCTTGCTTTATCAGTCATCCCAAACTGCATCACCTCAACTTTCTAGGATTAAAATTCACTGGGCACTGTTCTGCCTATCTGCCAGGCCCCTCCACAGCTTCCTGTAATCTAAGCCCTTCCTCCTTGCTATTTACGAATTAGCATATGTATTTCTTTCTTTGTTTCACTCCTCTGCCAGAAGATTGAATGACTCGGGGACAGGTGTATATTGCACACAGAGTACAAGTGTATTCAGATTAATCAACCTGTATGGACATGTTATGACATATGTCTGGGGCAGGTGGGATTTGAACCAGGATGTCCTGGCCAAGAGGTAGGGACACTACCATTGTAGCATAAAAGTCCTCAAAGAATACAGTGTATACTTGAAACAGACTGGTCATATCTATTAGTGTTTTCTTGCTATTTTTCACATATTTGTAATCCTGATCCTTCTACTCTTGTCAACTAGGTTGAATTGCAGCCCAGACTGAGGAGATTAATTGTCCTTTCTCTTTAGTAGCTTTAAGTGTCATATGTGATATAATCTTAGCTAGTCACATTGGAGTCATTCACTGAAAACAAACTGGTATCACAAGCTTCACATGTTCACAGCATGAGAGATTGGCAATGTGGCTCAGCAATAGTTCTACCACCTCTCAAATCAGCCCCAGGGCAAACACTTCAATGCAAAAGGTACAATTTCACTGGCATCATTTGGATGGCAATAACATATGGCTAGCATATCCTTCCTTACATATGAGGCCCAAAACTGTTCATAATATTCCAAATGCAGTCTGACCAGAACCTTGTACAGCTTCAGCAGTACATCTCTGCTCTTGTATTCTAGCAGTCTTGAAATGATTGTTAACATTGCATTTGTCTTCACAAATGCTAACTGAACCTGCATGTTAACCTTAAGAGAATCCTGAACAAGGTCTTTGCACTTCAGATTTCCAAAGCCTTTTCCCCTTTAGAAAGCAGTCTACACACCTCTATTCTTCTTACCAAAGCATAACCTCACACTTTTAGAAATTGTATTCCATCTTCCACTTATTTGTCCACTCTCCTATCCTGTCGAAGTCCTCTGCAACCTCCCTGCTTCCTTAAGACTACCTATCACTCCAACTGTCTTTCTATCATCTGCAAACCTAGTCAATTAGGCTGACTTTTACGTTCTGGGAAGGCAGTGGCATGGTGGTTTTGTTACTGGACTAGTTATCCAGAGACCCAGGCAATGTTCTGCAGACTTGGGTTTGAGACCTGCCAAGTCAGATGAATTGGATTAATAAAAATCTGGAACTAAAAAGTCCATGGATAACCATGAGCTATCGCAGATTGTTGAAAAAAAAACTTCTGCTTCACTAATGTCCTTTAAAGATGGAAAATCTATCATCCTTACCTGTGACTCCAGACCCACGGAAAAGTAGCTCAAAAATTAAATTTTTTACCAAGGAAGTCTTACCTCATTTAATAATAGTTCTTTGAGAAGGTGACTAAACAGGTGGATGAGGGTAAAGCAGTTGATGTGGTGTATATGGATTTCAGTAAAGCGTTTGATAAGGTTCCCCACGGTAGGCTATTGCAGAAAATTCAGAGGCATGGGATTGAGGGTGATTTAGCGGTTTGGATCAGAAATTGGCTGGCTATAAGACGACATAGGGTGGTGGTTGATGGAAAATGTTCATCCTGGAGTTCAGTTACTAGTGGTGTACCGCTAGGATCTGTTTTGGGGCCACTGCTGTTTGTCATTTTTATAAATGACCTGGATGAGGGCGTAGAAGGATGGGTTAGTAAATTTGCGGATGACACGAAAGTCGGTGGAGTTGTGGATAGTGCGGAAGGGTGTTGCAGGTTACAGAGGGACATAGATAAGCTGCAGAGCTGGGGTGAGAGGTGGCAAATGGAGTTTAATGTGGAAAAGTGTGAGGTGATTCACTTTGGAAGGAATAACAGGAATACAGAGTACTGGGCTAATGGTAAGATTCTTGGTAGTGTGGACGAGCAGAGAGATCTCGGTGTCCATGTGCATAGATCCCTGAAAGTGGCCACCCAGGTTGACAGGGTTGTTAAGAAGGCATAGGGTGTGTTAGGTTTTATTGGTAGAGGGATTGAGTTTTGGAGCCGTGAGGTCATGTTGCAGCTGTACAAAACTCTGGTGCAGCCGCACTTCGAGTATTGCGTACAGTTCTGGTCACCGCATTATAGGAAGGATGTGGAAGCATTGGAAAGGGTGCAGAGGAGATTTACCAGGATGTTTCCTGGTATGGAGGGAAGGTCTTATGAGGAAAGGCTGAGGGACTTGAGGTTGTTTTCGTTAGAGAGAAGGAGGTTAAGAGGTGACTTAATAGAGACATACAAGATGATCAGAGGATTGGGTAGGGTGGACTATGAGAGCCTTTTTCCTCGGATGGTGACAGCTAGCACGAGGGGATACAGCTTTAAATTGAGGGGTGATAGATTTAGGACGGATGTCAGAGGTAGATTCTTTACCCAGAGAGTAGTAAGGGCATGGAATGCCTTGCCTGCAGCAGTTGTAGACTCGCCAACTTTAAGGGCATTTAAATGGTCATTGGATAAACATATGGACGATAATGGAATAGTGTAGGTTAGATGGGCTTCAGATTGGTTTCACAGGTCGGCACAACACCAAGGGCCGAAGGGCCTGTACTGCGCTGTAATGTTCTATGTTCTATGTTCTATAATAAGGTTTGTGCTTAGTAATGTATTAAAGAATCCCTACAGTGTGGAAACAGGCCACTGAGCCCAATAAGTCCACACTGACACTATAAATAGCACCTCAGAGGGGAGGCCGTATTGGATTTAGTGCTTGCCAATGAACCAGACCAGGTGTCAGATCTCTAGGTGGGAGAGCATTTCGGTGATAGTGATCACAACTCCCTAACCTTTACTATAGATACGGAGAGGGATAGGAGCAGACAGTATGGGAAGGTATTTAATTGGGGGAGGGGAAATTACAATGCTATGAGGCAAGAACTGCAGAGCATACATTGGAATCAGATGTTCTCAGGGAAATGCACGACAGAAACACGGAGGTTGTTTAGGGAGTACTTGCTACGAGTGCTGGACAGGTTTGTCCCACTGAGGCAAGGAAGGGATGGTAAAGTGAAGGAACCTTGGATGAGAAAACATGCGGAACATCTAACCAAGAGGAAAAAAGAACCTTTCTTAAGGTTGAGGAAGCAAGGATCGGACAGGGCTCTAGACAGCTACAAGGCAGCCAGGAAGGAACTGAAGAATGGACTCAGGAGAGCTAGAAGGGAGTATGAGAAAACCTTGGCGAGTAGGATTAAAGGAAAACCCCAAGGCGTTCTATACTTATGTGAGGAACAAGAGGATGGCCAGAGTGAGGGTAGGGCCGATCAGGGATAGTGGAGGGAATTTGTGTGCGGAGTTGGAGGAGGTAGGGGAGGTCCTTAATAAATACTTTGCCTCAGTATTCACCAGTGAGAAGGACATTGTAGTTTGTGAGGACAGCGTGAAACAGGTTGATATGCTCAAACAGGTTAGGTAGGAGGATATGCTAGAAATTTTCAAAAACATGAGGATAGATAAGTCCCCTCGGCCAGATGGGATGTACCCAAAGTTTGTTAAGGAAGCAGGGAAAGAGATTGCTATGCCTTTGACAATGATCTCTGCGTCCTCACTGTCCACTGGAGTAGTACCAGATGATTGGAGGGTGGCAAATGTTATTCCCTTGTTCAAGAAAGGGAATAGGGATAATCCTGGGAATTACAGACTGGTCAGTTTTACTTCTGTGATGGGCAAATTACTGGAGAGGATTCTGAGAGATAGTACTTATGATTTTTTGGAAAATCACAGTTTGATTAGAAATAGTCAGCATGTCTTTATGTGGGGCAGGTCATGCCTCACAAGCCTTACTGAATTCTTTAAGGATGTGATAAAACACATTGATGAAGGTCAAGTAGTGGATGTAGTGTATATGATTTTAGCAAGGCATTTGATAAGGTTCCCTATGGTAGGCTCATTCAGAAAGTAAGGAGGCATGGGATCCAGGGAAATTTGGCTGTCTGGATATAGAATTGCCTGTCCAATAGAAGACAGAGGGTGGTGGTAGATGGAAAGTATTCAGCCTGCAGCTCGGTGACCAGTGGTGTTCCGCAGGGATCTACTCTAGGACCTCTGCTCTTTGTGATCTTTATAAATGACTTGGATGAGGAAGTGGAGGGTTGGTTAGTAAGTTTGCTGATGACACAAAGGTTGGTGGAGATGTGGATAATGTGGAGGGCCGTTGTAGGTTGCAATGGGACATTGACAGGATGCAGAGCTGGGCAAAAAAGTGGCAGATGGAATTCAACCCGGAAAAAAGTGTGAAGTGATCCATTTTGGAAGGTCGAATTTGAATGCAGGATACAGGATTAATGGCAGGATTCTTGGCAGTGTGGAGGAACAGACAGATCTTGGGGTCCACGTCCATAGGTCCTTTAAAGTTGCCACCCAAGTTGATAGGGTTAAGAAGGCGTATGGTGTGTTGGTTTTCATTGCCAGGGCAATTGAGTTTAAGGGCCGTGAAGTTATGCTGCAGATCTATAAAACCCTGGTTTGACCACACGTGGATTATTGTGTTCAGTTCTGGTTGCCTCACTATAGGAAAGATGTGGAAGGTTTAGACAGGGTGCAGAAGAGATTTACCAGGATGCTGCCTGGACTGGAGGGCAGGTCTTATGAGGAAAGGTTCAGGGAACTAGGGCTCTTCTCATTGGAGCAAAGAAAGATGACAGGTGACTTGATAGAGGTGTACAAGATGAGGAGAGGCACTGATAGAGTGGATAGCCAGAGATTTTTTTCCCAGGGCGGAAATGGTTATTACAAGGGGGCATAATCTTCAGGTGACTGGATGAACGTATAGGAGAGATGTCAGAGGTAGGAACTTTAAACAGAGAGTGGTGGGTGTGTGGAATGCGCTGCCAGTGGTGGTAGTGGAGTCAGATACATTCGGGACATTTAAGCGACTCTCGGATAGGCACATGGATGATAGTAAAACGTAGGGTATGCAGGGCAGTTTGATCTTAGAGTAGGATAATAAGTCGGCACAACATCGTGGGCTGAAAGGCCTGTACTGTGCCGTACTGTTCGATCTTCTATGTAAAAATGCCTTTGGTTCCTTTCCAGATCGTTAATGTATAATGTGAATAGTTGTGGTCCCAACACTGACCCCTGTGGAACTCCACTAGTCACCAGCTACCATCCTGAAAAAGTCCCCTTTTTCCCCCACCTTCTGCCAGTCAGCCAAACTTTTATCCATGCCAGTACCTTCCCATAACACAGCAGGCTCTTATCTGATTTATCAGAATCCTGTGCTGACATAAGCCTTCTGAAAATCCAAATCATGTCCACTGGCTCTCCTCTGTCTCCCATGCTCGTTACCTCTCAAAGAATTTTAGTAGATTTCTTATGCATGAGCTCCCCTTGACGAAGCTACGCTGATTCAGCCCTGCTTTACCGTGCACCTCCATGTACACCCTTAATCATGGACTCTGAAATCTTACTAACGACAGAGGTCAGGCAAACTGATGTATAGTTTCCTCTCTTCTGCCTCCCTTCCTTCTTTAACCGAGGTCTTACATTAGGCTTTTCCAGTCCTTTGGCAGCCTCCCTGACTCAAGTGGTTGCTGAAAGATCACCAGCAATGCCCCTACAATGTCCTCAGCTATCTCCTTCAGAAATCTGGTGTGTAGTCCACCTGGTCTGGGTGATTAATCCACCTTCAGACCTTTCAGCTTGCTCAGCATATTGTCCTTAGTGATGGCCACTACAGTCACCTTTGCCCCCCGCAAACTTTCTTGAAGTTTTAGTATGCTGCTGGCATCTTCCATGATAAAGACTGATGTAAAGTACCTATTCTGGTCCTCTTCCATTTGTTTGTTCCCTATTATTATATCTCCCGCCTCATTTTTCAGCGGTCCAAAATCCACTCTTACCTCTCTCGCCTTTTAGATATTGAAAAAAAACTCTTTTGTACTACTAGGTTGCTTGCTCTCATATTTCATCGTCTTCCCCCATCCCCTATTGTTTTTTCCAGTTACCTGCTGGTTTGTAAAGGCTTTCAATCCCCCGGTTTCCCACTTAGGGCAGCACGGTGGCTCAGTGGTTAGCACTGCTGCCTCACAGCGCCAGGGATCTGGGCTCAATTCCAGCCTCAGGCGTCTGTCTGTGTGGAGTTTGCACATTCTCCCCGTGTCTGCATGGGTTTCCTCCGGGTGCTCCGGTTTCCTCCCACAGTCCAAAGATGTGCAGGTTAGGTGGATTGGCCATGCTAAATTGCCCGTAGTGTTCAGGGAGGTGTGGGTTAGGTGGGTTGTTGAGGGGGGGGGGGGGTGGGGGGAGGTGAGTCTGGGTAGGATGCTCTGAGGTTCGGTGTGGACTTGTTAGGCCGAAGGGCCTGTTTCCACACTGTAGGGATTCTATGAATCTAATCTTCACCACATTGTATGCTGTTTCTTTTGCATTTATACTGTCCTTGAGTTCCCTAGTCAGCCATGGTTACATCATCTTCCCGAGCATGTTTCTTCCTCCCTAGGATGAATATCTCCTGAGCCTCAAGAATGGCCCCCAGAAACTCCTGACATTGCTACTCCATTGTCTTCCCTGCCAGGGTCCCCTTCATTCAACTGTGGCCAGTTCCTCCCTCAAGTCTTTGTAATTACCTTTACTCAATTGTAATACCATCACACTTCATCTCTCAAACTGCAAGATGAAATCCATCACTTTATGGTGACTGACCCCAGCTGTTCCTTCATCTTAAGCTATCTAATCAAGTCTGCCTCATGACACATCACCAGATCCAGAATTGTCTGTTCCCTAGTGCGTTCCACCATTAGCTACTCCAAAACACTATTCCGCAGACATTCCACAAATTCCTTTCCTTGGGCTCTATTACTAACCGGATTTTTCCCAATCCACCTACATATGAAAGTCCTCCATCATTATTGTAATAGAGCCTTTCATACATGGCTCTTCTGTCTCCTGATTTCTTTCCTACCCCACATCCTGAATACTGTTGGCGGCCTATACATAAATCCCATCAGGGTCTTTTCACCTTCGCAGTTCCTCAACTTTACCTAGACAGATTCTACACCTTCCAACTTTATATAACTTTTACTACCAACTTACTTTTGCTTCTTACCAACAATGCAACCCTGCCCCCACTGCCCATCTGCCTTATAGAACATGACTCCTCAGGCATGTAGTTCCCAGCTCTGATTCCCTTGCAGCCATATCTGTGAGACACCCACAACATCATATCTCAATTCCAATCTGCCACAGAAGTTCATTTACTTTGTTTCATATAGTGCATGCATTTAACTACAACACCTTTCAGTCCTGTGGTGACTGCCCCCTTTTCAAAGTTGTCCCCTATATGTCGTGCCTGAAGTCAGATTCCTGAGTTTTTCCATACTTACTGTCTAATTATTTGTTCTCGAAACTTCAATGATCTCGGCTGACCCCTTTCCCCCTTTAACTTTTTCCATAATTTTGCATGAAACTGAACCCACCCCACGCTACAGAATGGGAGGGCTAATACAATTAATGGTAGGGCCTTGGGTAGTGTTGCAGAACAGATGGATCTACGGGTTCACGTTCATAATTGTTTGAAGTTTCATCACATATAGACAGGATCATTAAAAATGCATTTGGCACGCTTGCCTTCATTGCTCAGTCCTTTGAGTATAGAAGTTGGGAAGTCATGTTGAGGCTGTACAGGACATTGGTCAGGCCTCTTCTGGAGTTCTGTGTCCAGTTCTGGTTGTCTAGTTAAAAGAAGGATATTATTAAGCTGGAGAGGGTCCAGAAGAGATTTACCAGGATGTTGCTGGGTAGGAATGCGTGTAGACTTACAATGTTCAAAACACATCTGGATATGTACATGAATAGGAAAGGTTTAGAGGGATATGGGCCAGGAGCAGGCAGCTGGGACTAGTTTCGTTTGGAATTATGGCCGGCATGGACTAGTTGGACTGAAGGGTCTGTCACCATGCTGTATGACTCTAAGTTTGCAGTCCAGGTTATGTGAATTGCCAGGAATCTGGTCCAGCATGATTCAGGTGGAGCCCATCCAATCGGAACTTCCTTCTTCCCTGGTACTGGTGCCAGCATCCCATGAATTTAAACCTGTAATTCCCACATCAATCTTTGAGCCACACATTTACTTCTTTATTTTTGTCAACTCTGTACCAATTAGTTTATGACATGGGTAGTAATCCAGAGATTGTCACCTTTTTGGTTCTGCTTTTGAATTTTGCACCCCAGCTGTCATAGAGTTATATAGCACATAAAGAGACCCTTCAGTCCAAATCGCCCTTACTCACCAAGTTTCCCAAACTAAACTAGTCCTATTTGTTTGCACTTGGTCCATATCCCTCTAAACCTTTCCAGTTCATGTCCAAATGTATTTTAAATATTATAACTGTACCTGCATCTACCATTTCCTCTGTCAATTCACTCCATATACAAACCAGCCTGTGTGAAAAAGTTGCCCCTCAGGTCCCTTCTCAATCTTTCTCCTCTCACCTTAAAATTATGCCCTCCAGTTTTGAACTCCCCTATTCCAGGGAAAAGACCTTTCCTACTCACCCTATCCTGTGCCCCTCATGATTTTATCAATCTCTATAAGATCACCCTGCTATCTCTTACACACCAATAAAGTCCCAGCCTACCCAGCCTCACCTTATAATTCAAACCTCCAGTCCTGGGAACATCTCTGTAAATCTTTTCTGCACCCTTTTCACTGTAATAATATCCTTCCTGTAGCAGGGCAACCAGAACTGTACACAGTGCTGCAAACGTGGCCTCACCAACATCCTGTACAACTGCAACATGATGTTACAACTCCTACATGCAATGGTTTGGGCAATGATGGCAAACATACCAAACGTCTTATTTACCACCCATTCTACCAGTGACACAACTTTCAATGAACTATATACTTGAACCCTATAGATCTCTCCGTTCCACAGCACTCCTACCATGAATTGTGTAAATCCTGCCCTTGTTCAATTTACCAAAATGCAATACTTCACATTTATCTACATTAAACTCCATCTTCCACTCCTTGGCCCAATCACAGAACATGAATCATCATCATCAACATAGAATAGTACAACTCAGGAACAGGCCCTTTAGCCTAACAAGACGCTAAGTTAAACTAACTGCCTAAACTAAAGTTAGCTAAACTAAACTAACTTCTGCCTGCCCATGGTTATTTCCCTCCATTCTTTGTTTATTTACATGCTTATCTAAAAACCCCTTAAACACCCCTATCATATCTGCCTCAACCAATACCCCTGGCACATTCCAGGCACGTACCACTCTCTTTGTAAAAAACTTGCTCCTCTCATGTCTTTGGAACTTTCCCTCTCTTACCTTAAATGCATGTTCTCTAGTATACGAGATTTCAACTCTGTGAAAAAGATTCTGACTGTCAACCCTATCAATATATGTCATAAATTTATAAAGTTCTACCATGTCTCCCCTCAGCCTCCATCACTCTTGTGAAAACAACCCTAGTTTCTCCAGCCTCTCCTTATAGCTTATATCGTCCCCTTATAACTCATACCCTCCAATCCAGGCAGCACCCTCTCCAAAGCCTCCATATCTTTCCTGTCATGTGGTGACCAGAATTGAACGTAATTCTCTAAGTGAAACCTAATTGAAGTTTTATAAAGCTGCAACATCACTTCCTGACTCTTGTACTCAATGCCCTCACCAATAAAGGGAAGGATGCTATATGCTTTTTTTACCACCCTATTTACTTGTGTGGCCACTTTCAGGGAGCTATGGCTAGGATCCCAAGTTCCCTCTGTACATCAGCGCTGTTCAGGGTCCTGCCATTAACTGTATACTTTCCTTGAACATTTGATTGTCCAAAGTGAAGACTTCACATTTGCCTGAATGAAACTTCATCTGCCATTTCTCTACTTATATCTGTAAGTGATCCATATCCTTTGACAAACTTCTACACAATCCATAACTCCATCGAGTTGCATTGTCTGCAAACTTACTAACCCACCCTCTACATTTCCAACTGTCATCTATTTAAATCATAAATAGCAGAGGTCCCAATAATGAATTCCTGCAGTACACGACTTGTCACAGACCTCCAGCCAGAAAAAAAACATCCTTCCACCACTATCCTCTGTCTTCTATGCGCAAGCTAATTCTGAACCCAAACGTTCACGTCACCATAGATCCTGGGCATCTTAATCTTCTGGATAAGCCTACCATGAGCTAACTTCTCATAGCCTTATTAAAATCCACATGAACAACATCCACTGTTCTACTCTCATTGATCACCCCCGTCATCTCTTCAGAGAAAAGTCAAGTTAGTAAGACATGACCTGCCTGCACAAAGCCATGATGACTGTCCCTACTTAGGCCAAGCTTTTCCAAATGTGCATAAATCTTATCCCAAGAATCCTCTCCAATAGCTTCCCAATCACTGATATAAGACTCACTGATCTATAATTTCCTGGATTATCCCCATTTCCCTTCTTGAACAGAGCAACAATGTTAGCTTCTTGCTAGTCCTCCAGGACCTCTCCAGTGGCCAGAGAGGACACAAAGATCTTGGTCAAAGCCCCAGCAATTTCCTCTTGCCTTTCTCAAACCCTGGGATAGATCCCTTCGGGCCCTGGACACTTATCCTCCTTGAAACTCTTCAAGAAACCTAACAACACTTTTTTCTTGACCTCAAAAAGCCATAGCATATTAGTAAGACCCACATTAATCTCACTATCCTCCATGTCCTTCCCCTTGATGAACACTGACACAAAGTACTTATTTAGGATCTCACCTATGACCTCTGCCTCCAAGCACAAGTTCCCTCCTTTATCCTTGAGTCATACTACCGTCTCTCTAGTTATCCTCTTGCTTTTAATGTATGTTTAAATGCCTGGGTTTCTCATTAACTTTATTTGCCAAGGTCATCTCATGGTCCCTCCTTGCTCTCCTAATTTCCTGCTCAAGTTCTTTCCTGCCTTCTTTATATTCCTTATGGGCTCTGTCTGATTTTAGCTTTCTAAACTTTACACATGCTTCCTTTTTCTTTTTGACTAAATTCACAATCTCCCTCATCATCCAAAGGTTCCATACCTTGCCATCGTTGTCCTTCCTGGCAGTGCTGAGCTCTGATCAATAGGCCTTTAAAAACAATGCCCATGCCAAATGTGGTCAGTGGGTTGAGTGTATTTGGAACTTCTTGCCAAATCGAGCTGAGACGACAGAGTCTTTATTTTAGGCTGAGACAGCTAGTTTCTTGAACAGTAGGGGAATTAAGGATTTAAGGGAAAGGGCAGGAAAGTGCATTTGAGGAATGCTGGTTAAGCCATGATCCTACTCATGGGGAGGAGGCTCAAGGGGCTGAACAGCATACTCTTGTTCCTAGTTCTTATACTCTTATTTGCCTTCCTTATTGCTTGCTATATGTGCGCATTAACTTTCTGCATATCTTCTATAAGCACATCTAAATCGCTCTGAACATCAGTAATTTTTTAAAATTCATTCACGGGACGAGGGTGTTGCTGGCTAGGCAGCATTTATTGCCAATCCCTAATTGCCCAGCGGGCAGTTAAGAGTCAACCATATTGCTGTGGGTCTGGAGTCACATGTAGGTTAGACCAGGCAAGGATGGCCATTTCCTTCCCTGAAGGATATGAGTGAACCAGATGGGTTTTTCCAACAATTGGCAATAGATTCACGATCATCATTAGACTCTCAATTCCAGATTTCTTTTTTTAAAATTCAAATTCCTCCATCTGCTGAGGTGGGATTTCAACCCGGGTCCTCAGAACATTAGTGGGTCTCTGGATTAACAGTCCAGCGATAATACCACGAGGTCATTGCCTCCCCTAAATAATGCAAATTTCACACCTTTTAAACAAATATTCTGTTTTTTCTTACAGGACATAAGTGAATAACTTTAATAAAATTTGATGAAATCAAACTTTGCCTGTATTTCTTCCTAGTATTCTGAGCTAGTGGTAGTGGCACTGGCATGTAGTGCCAGGTTAATGTTATGGAACCTGGGTTCAAATCACAATATGGCAGGCAGTGACCTCTGAATTCAATAAAAAATCCGGAATAAAAAAGGCTAACTAAATGACGACCATTTAATCACTGTCGATTGTAAAAACAAAAATCTGGTTCACTGATATCCTTTAAGGGAAAGTAATCTGCCATTGTTATCTGGCCTGGCCTGCTTGTGACTTTAGACGCTCAACAATGGAAATGACTCTTAACTGCCTTCTGAAATGGCTGAACCATTCAGTTATAGCAATAAATACTGGCCATGCCAACAATGCCCACTTCAACAAACAAATTAAAAAGAACCTTGCTGCGTGCAAATTGGCTATCAAGTTTGCCTTCTGTGGACTTTAAATCAAAACTAAATCATTTTCCAGAAATCCTATTGGCATTACCAGAGGGTATGGAAGTCACTATTTAAATTCTTATTCCTAGGTTGGTGTATGTTTCAAGGATCTCACTCATCGTGAAGTCAGATATTAACATCTTAACCTTATTCTCACAAGTCATGGTATATTCTAAATGCATTGTTGAGTCTATGTTAATTTACATGCAACTTCATCGTAGAAACTATTAAAGAAATATTGAGGCTTATCTCATGACAACAGTAACTTGAATGGTCCTAATGTAGTTGATATCTTAAAGCAGTTAACTACGGTAATTATTACATTTGAAAGTTACACCTCTCTCCAATAAAAGACTCCTGACATTCCTTCCGTTATAATTTCAGGATTATCGCAAAGGAAAGGGCAACTGAAAATGCAGAAAACATGGAGTCTGTCATGTTGTCATGTTACAAATCATCTGTCAGCTTGGGGAAGTGCTGTATCAGGGAATTCAATGGTGAAGTACAGTAACAATCTGCCTGTCACGTCAAAGATAACTACATTTCTGAAGAAGGGTCCCAACCAGAAACGTGATCTTTCCTGCTCCTCTGATGCTGCCTGGCCTGTTGCATTCTTCCAGCTCCATACAGTGTTGTTTCCGACTTGAGCATCTGCAGTTCTTGCTATTTCTACATAAATATGCCAACAGTAAAGTTTCTATGTGAACACAGTTTAGACAGTTTCTACCCAGTCTCCAATGTCAGTGTATTTACGGCACTAGCTAGTCAATAGTTTAGCACAACCACACCCATTGCATTGAGGATGGCTTGATGAGTTGCATCTTATAAGAAGAGAGAAAAATTAATCCTGCAGCTCTCTGTGCTGCTCCTGATGTCTGTGTGTTTGATTATGACACTCAGGTGATTTTCAGCAGACGAATTCAGTGTTAAAGAATCTCCAAAGTGGCTTTGAAGGATTCTAAAGTTAAAAGCATGCTCAAGTCCATCTTGACAATCTTGATAAAGGAGTTGAAGTATGAATTAGGAATGGCCACTTGCAGGATTGTTAAGAGGCTGATTGCTACTTAATAGAAAACAAATTGCTCATTTCCATTTCTTCACTGATCACACCCAGCTCTATCTCACCATTCTCTCATCTTTCAACCCACTTCAAACTTGTCAGGCTGCTTGCTCGACATCTAGCATTGACTGAGCAGAAATTATCCCCATTTAATTGTGGAGTAAATTGAAGTTATTGTCTTCAATCCCCATCACAAACTGCATTCCTCATCACTGGCCCAGATATTTGCAGGGCCATGGTGACTGCGAGATTTATCAAAAATGGTGTCTGGATTCTGGATTCAAAAGTCCTAATCCCATTTCCCACAAATTTTACTTTCACAATGGTGGAAAGGAATCAGAATGAAGTTCACACTTGAGAGTTTCCTGAACCTAACACGACCACTTGAATTCAATGCTGCGTTCAAACTGATTCCATTTTCACTGGAGTGAATTGTTTCCCACTATGTGTGGCTGAGGATTTTTATGAGTGGATTTAAACATGTGTAAAAGGCTAATAGGTTCTGTGGAAATGTCAAGGGGTCATGATATTTAAATTCCCTGCTCTTTTTTTTTTAATTGCAACAGTCTCTGAGTTGAAACAAATCAGTGCTTGCAATTGCCTAAAGGTCTTCTGCTTCTTCCTGTCCCGCAGGCCCGAACAGTCCCCCTCCACTGACACCCTCATCCGCTTAGCTGAACTCGTCCTCACCCTCAACAACTTCTCTTTCAATTCCTCCCACTTCCTAAAAAAGTGGGGGGGGGGGGGCATGGGTACCCGCATGGGCCCAAGCTATGCCTGCCTCTTTGTAGGTTACGTGGAACAATCCCTCTTTCGTACCTACACTGGCCCTAAACCCCACCTCTTCCTCCGTTACATTGATGACTGCATCAGCACCGCCTCGTGCTCCCACGAGGAGCTCAAACAGTTCATCCACTTCACCAACACCTTCCACCCCAACCTTAAGTTCACCTGGACCCTCTCTAATACCTCTCTCTCCTTCCTGGACCCCTCTGTTTCCATCTCTGGCAACCACCTAGAAACCGATATCCATTTCAAGCCCACCGACTCCCACATCCACCTAGAATGCACCTCCTCCCACTCACTTTCCTGCAAAAATGCCATCCCCTATTCCCAATTCCTTCGCCACCACCGCATCTGCTCCCAGAATGAGGCATTCCATTCCCGTACATCTCAGATGTCCGCGTTTTTCAAGGACCGCAACTTCCCCCCCTCAGTGGTCGAGAACACCCTCAACCGTGTCTCCTGCATTTCCCGCAACTCATCCCTCACACCCCCTCCCTGTAATAACAACCAAAACAGAATCCCCCTCATCCTCACACACCACCCCACCAACCTCCCGATCCAACGCATCATCCTCCGACACTTCCGCCATCTGCAATCCGACCCCACCACCAAAGACATTTTTTCCCTCCCCACCCTTACCTGCTTTCTGGAGGGACCATTCTCTCCGTGACTCCCTTGTCCGCTCCACACTCCCCTCCAGCCCCACCACACCCGGCACTTTTCCCTGCGACCACAGGAAGTGCTACACCTGCCCCTACGCCTTCCCCCTCACCCCCGTCCCAGGCCCCAAGAAGATTTTCCACATCAAGTAGATGTTCACCTGCACATCTGCTAATGTGGTATACTGCATCTGCTGTTCCCGTTGTGGCCTCCTCTACATCGGGAACCAAGCAGAGGCTTGGGGACCGCTTTGCAGAACACCTATGCTCGGTTCGCACTAAACAACTGCACCTTCCAGTCGTGAACCATTTCAACTCCCCCTCCCATTCCTCAGACGACATGACCATCCTGGGCCTTCTGTAGTGCCACAACAATGCTACCCGCAGGTTGCAGGAACAGCAACTCATATTCTGCTTGGGAACCCTGCACCCCAATGGTATCAAAGTGGACTTCACAAGCTTCAAAATCTCCCCTCCCCCTACCGCATCCCAAAACCAGCCCAGCTTGTCCCCACCTCGCTAACCTGTCCTTCCTCCCACCTATCTCCTCCTCCCATTTCAAGCCCCACCCCCATCTCCTACCTACTAACCTCATCCCACCCCCTTGACCTGTCCGTCCTCCCTGGTCTGACCTATCTCCTCTGAACCTCCCCACCTACACTCACCTTTACTGGCTCCATACCCGCCTCTTTGACCGGCCTGTCTCCTCTCCACCTATCTTCTCCTCTATCCATCTTCCATCTGCCTCCCCCCTCTCTCCCTATTTATTTCAGAACCCCCTTCCCCTCCCCCATTTCTGAAGACGGGTGTAGGCCCAAAACGTCAGCCTTCCTGCTCCTCTGATGCTGCTTGGCCTGCTGTGTTCATCCAGCTCTACACCTTGTTATCTCAGATTTTCCAGCATCTGCAGTTCCTACTATCTCTTGCAATTGTTGTTTGTTGGCATAAGCCAGAGGGTTACCATAGAAGCATAGAAAATAGGAACAGGAGTAGGCCATTCAGCCTTCTGAGACTGCTCTGTCATTTAACATGATCATGGCTGATCATCCCACTCAGTGCCCTGTTCCCACATTCTCCCCATACCCATTGATTCCTGTAGCCCTAAGAAGTATGTCTATCTTCTTGATACATTCAATGTTTTGACCTCGTCCACTTTTTGCAAGAAAGAATTCCAAAGGTGAAGAAATTTCATTTTACTCAGCCCTAATGGCCTATTCTGTGTCCTTAGACTGGAGCATTCTCTCTAATTTTTGTTCCGACTGCATGGACCTCTGAGGCCTGTGTGCAACAGCAACATATGGAACAGAAGATAATGCCATGATTGTATGCCAATGCTGATTGCGGTGCATGGAAATATCAGAGCAGCCATCGTTGGCTGTGGTCCTATTTCTGGATTTTGCAGGCATTGACAACATCTTTCTTTATATGCCCTGTCAGGTCCTGCTTGAATTTTATAGGCTTCAATGAGATTTCCCCGCTTTCTTCTGAATTCCAGTGAATATGGTCCTAACTGATCTAGTCTCTCTTTATACTTCAGTCCTGTCGTCCCAGGATCAGCTTGGTAAAACTTGGAGATATTGTATCAGAGATAAAAGATACTGCAGATGCTGGAGAATCCGAGATAACAAGCATAGGGCTGGATGAACACAGCAGGTCAAGCAGCATCATAGGAGCAGGAAAACTTGACGTTTCGGGCCTAAACCCTTCATCAGAAGAGTATTTGGTTCCCTCATCTAAACCATTAATATTTGACGAATAGCTGGGATCCAAGCACTGATCACTGTGGTATTGCTCTGGTCACTGGCTGCCACTTGGAAAAAAGACTTGATTATTGCTACCTGTTTTTTGCCAAGTAGTTCTCTATCCATGTTAGTACGCTAACTCCAATCCCATGTGCTTTAACTTTACTTGCTAATCTCTTATGTTGGACGTTATTAAATGCCTTCTGAAAGTCCAAATAATCACATCCACTGGCTCTACCTTATCAACTCTACCAGTTACAACCTCATAAAATTCCAACAGATGCATCAAGCATGATTTCTCTTTCATAAATCCATGCTGACTCTGTCCAATCCTGTCACCATTAACAAGTCCTTGTGGTAGAATTATTGCTTCACTGTTCCAACAAACTACCATTATTTTCGTGTGCAAGGGGAAAGCATTAAATTCACAATATGATTGACAGTTCCAAGAGGATATTAAATGATCATTTGTCTTGAAGGCTTTTATTAATTAGCATGTCTTCTTACGTGAAGTCTATTACAGATACTTTATTTTGTTTTGTCTAATATGACGATCTGCACCATCTCCTTTTCAAAGCAGACAATCGTTCTGTTGCAGCTTTGCCTTTTAATCTTCAATTCCAAATTACATAGGATAGATCTGGTCTCAAGCCACTGAACGTGGTCCTCCTCCAATTCTATATTTTTACTCTAGATTGTACCATGTTCTTCCCATCTAAACTTTGTTACATACGATCACCGTTACCTAAAGATTTCCCTACTGAACACTTTGCTGATTTGATACACCTCAGTCCCCAAAAGCTTTCTTTCTGCATGGGCCTAATTTTAAGTTTATGGCAATTGATGTAAATTCTTCCACCTAAGGAGAGGTCTTCTCTTTATTCAAATCTTTTAGCCATCTTAAAACACTTCAATTTAAACACCTTTTATGTTCTATATTCAAGGGAATGTAGTCTTAGTCTAGAAACCTATTCATCAGTACCAGTCTGGTGGGTCTGTGGTGAACACACTCTAAGGCTATCATAGCCTCTCGCAGGTCCAGAATTGAAAACAATATTCTCAGACTTATAGAACAGTAACATAATGTCCATATATTCTGGGCCACTGAAACAAAGAACATTATAATAATTAGGATGATAGCGTTTTAGTTTTATTGGCAAGAGTAAGGGGGCATTTGTGAATATTATTAAGAGATTAAGAGATAATATTAATTTATTGGAAACAACTGTGGCACACTACTACAGGTTGGCACTGTGGCAAAGTAGTTCACATTGGTGCCTCACAGTGCCAGGGACCCAGGTTCAATTGCAGCCTTGGGTAGACTATGTGTATGGAGTTTACATATTCTCCTCATGTCTGTGCAGGTTTCCTCTAGGTGCTCCAGTTTCCTCCCACAGTTCAAAGGTGTGCAGGTTAGGTGAACTGATCATATTAAGTTGCCCCATAGTATTCAGAGACGTGTAGGCTAGGTGAGTTAACTATTGTAAATGTGGGGTTATGGCAATAGGGTGGGATGCTCTTTGGAGGCTCAGTGCTGACTGGACAGGCCAAATAGCCTCTATTTCCACTGCCAAGATTCTATGATTACCCTGCTCTTGTAGCCAATGTGTTGATATATGTGATCTGGTTAAGCAGGTCTTCAATTAAGTTGACTGGGCTTAAGAAGCTACTATAATTTGTAGAGTGGGGAGATAGCGAAGTTAAAGTCAGATTCCAAACTATATTCCTGTTGTCGTTAGCTATATTGTCATATTACCAAGAAACATCCTTGGACAGTTGATTGTTAATGCCATGCATATGTTAGGTCAACTGCCTTTTTTTTTACAACCAGAGGGCAAATAAATAATTCAATACATCAATCTAGTCATTGACACTATGAAACATGGGCCACTGTTGTTAAGAAAATAAGTTTTTAGAAAATCACTTAGTAAGTAAATACATACTTCAGGAACATTTGTTGTATTTACTATTGTACAGCAATTAAATAATATGTGAAGATATTCCGCCAGCTGATAGTGACATTTGATGGGGAATGACATTACACCCAAATTAATTTTGGTGGTCTTCATGATATCTGATGTGAAAACTATTAGCTCTTAGTGAGTCAGACAAAGAAGTACAATGATGATTTTCAGCCAACTATTAGCACTGAAACTTTACTCCTGTCAGGATATTTCCCAACTTTGTAAACCCAATCAGCAGAAAGTGGTCCACAAGTTGGATTTTCATTCTAAGTCAGTGGAATTCCCTGGAAGTTGGGCTGAAATGAGTACAGAGGCTGCTGGGTGGGCAGAAAACTTGCATCATTACTCAAGCATTGGGATGTTTCTAAAAATCAATAAAATGAGAAATCCTCTCTCCAGGCCTCAAGTCACATCGCCTCCAAAGCACTCACATGTTTGTTCCATGCCAACTCAATCCTGGATCCATCTAAGACTCTTCATATCCTCCATGTCAACTCATTCCAACTCATAAAAACTGAAAGAACTGTGGATGCTGTAAATCAGGAACAAAAACGTTGCTGGAAAAGCTCAGGAGGTCTGGCAGCATATGTGAAGGTAAAAACAGAGTTCATGTTTCAGATAGGGTGAACCTTCTTCAGACCCAAAACGTTAACACTGTTTTTTCCTTTACAGATGCTGCCAGACCTGCTGAGCTTTTGCAGCAACTTTGTTATTGTTCCATTCCAACCCATGCCCTAAGATCCCTTCATATCCTCCATGTCACTCTATGGTTCTCTACCTACAACCAATGACACCTGATGCAGGTGCATAGCTTGACATGAAGTGTAATAGTTCCCGTTGTCTTTTATAGCCCCTACAACAGACAGTATCAACACGTCACCCACCCACCACTCTGTCCCCTAAAACCTATCAGACCATTTCACCCATGAATCCTTCTATCTGCTATCCGCTATCCTTCAATTATAATGAAGAATAAAAGGCGAACTTGTTCTCCATTTGCCAACCTACAACCTTATTAAATGCAGAGGTCACCATGCCTGTAAATGCATCACGACAGCAGACGTAAGATAACACACATTATCTCCATCCACTTTCAGTGATGGAAGAAATAAGTATATTTATCGATCATAAATGCTTTGTTGGGAAGTTCTTTTCCAATTTTTTTTTTGATTGGTGTTTCTTCAAAATTGTGTCCAAATAATAACCGTTTTTGTTGGTGCCTTGCTTGTCGAGCTGGCTTGTTCTTGTTCAGACACTTCATCACCATGCTAGGTGACATCATCAGTGGAGCCTCTGATGAAGTGATGTTATTCTATTCTGCCTGGAACTTATACTGTCTGGTCCGTTATGGACAGTAGTGTCACTTCCGATTTTGATCTGTATGGGTTTGTGTATGGGGTCCAATTCTATGTGTTTGCTGATGGCATTGCGGGTGGAGAACCATGCCTCTAGGAATTCCCGTGCGTGTCTATGTTTGGCTTGGGCTTTCCCAAGAGGCATGGTTCTCCACCCGTAACGCAATCAACAAACACATGGAATTGGACCCCATACACAAACCCATACAGATCAAAACCAAAAATGACACTACTCACCATAATGGACTAGACTGTATAAGTTCCAAGCGGAGTAGAATAATATCGCTTCATTGCAGGCTCCCCTGATGATGTCACCTAACATAGTGACGAAACGTCTGAACGAGAACAAGCCAGTTCGGCAAACAAGTCAACAACTTCACCCACAACACGAGCTACAGATCTTTGCCAAAACTTTAAATAATTGTTTTCCTCAGACTCCGGATGGCTTTCTTTCAAATAATTAAATCTAAGCAACAAATTAAACTGATGACATCTCCTGCCCTAACTTTTTGTTCTGCACAACAAACTTACTTTACACGCACACACAGAAATTAGGCATGTAAGTGCAGCATATAATAAGAAAGGCAAATGGAATCCTGGCATTTATTGAAAATGGCCTGGAATATAGAAGTAAAGAAGTGTTGTTACAATTATATAAGGCATTTGTGAACTTACACCAGGAATACTGCGTCCAGTTTTGGTCTCCTTCCTTGAGGAAGGATGTGGTAGCACTGGAGGCAGCTCAGATGAGGTACACCAGGTTGATCCCAGGAATTAAAAAGGAGTGGTTGAATAATTTGGGTTTGAGGGATCTGACTGAGGTGTATAAAATATTAAGGGGGATTGATAAGGGGGACGTTGAACAGATAATCCCCTTGTGGGACAAGCTCGAACAAGAGGTCATAGATATAACGAGAAGAGATAGGTTCAAAACTGAGAAGGGTTCTCAGAGGGTGGTGAATTTGTGGCACTGACTGCCACAAATTACAGCAGTTGAGGCAGAATCAATCAACAGATTTATGAAAGGAACAGCTACACTTGTGATGAAAAGCAGGATAAAGGGCTATGGGGAGCAGATAGGGAAGTCGAATTGAGACCAGGATAAGATCAGCCATGATCATATTAAATGGCAAGTCAGGGTTGAAGGGCTGAAGTGTCCACTTCTGCTCCTGCTCTGTTCCAATGCATTTTAAAAATGTGAGGACCCAGAAATGGGTCAAGAAAGAGTCCACTTCTGTTATGATTCTGAAATTCAGAGGGGTGGTTATAACCTCAATGTAGACATGGACAATGTTACTGAAATGAAGAAAACAGAAAAATGGTCTTTGAACAAAACTTCAAAGTGAGCACTTTAGAGGCCACTTAATCTAAATGACAGTGAATCTATTAACCCACCAGTTTGCAGCACTGGAAATTTCAAGTAATTTCTAATCTATCAAACCTGTATAAGGTAAAGTAATTATATTTGCATGTAATTATCTTCATTAATCTCAGCTAGTGTTCTGTTGAAAATTAAACACAACTTCTCTTGTAAATCTGAGCTAGCAATGTCTTCAAAACATGGTAAATTATTAGGATTCCACATCGAAGGAAACGCTGTCAAGGACAATTAGAATTCTGTTGAATTGCCTCTGATTTGTCCTAGTTGTGTCAAAGTATGATACCACATAATAAAATGAATTGCAAGAACCTGAGTATGTGTAACGGGGGGAGGGGAGAAAAAGGAAAAGAATTGCTGTTCTCAGCTAACTCCATTTTCTCGCAACATCTGTTTAAAGCAAAAGTAAATGAGATTGTATTTTTGTGACAATGTGTGGCAGAATTGAAATCCACCTTGATTTATCAAAATTTAGAAGTCTCTTTACAAGGGTTCCCTCGAGCATATGCCTTAATTTTAAGCAGAAAGCAGAGCAAATTCTTCTAAACAGACTCTTATTCTATTTCTGCAGGGTTTCCTTTGATCAAGTCTACAGATTATTTTGGCAGACTTTTTGTATATGAACTCAGTAGCATCTAAAATCACCGTGATCCATGCAATGCTTAGTCTGAACAGAGTTTGAATGACGAGGCTACGTTATTCTTCACTAAGATAGCAATATTGCTCATTACATTCATACCCTGACCAATTTCAGTAGGCTCCTGCTGGCTCCACTTTTCTCCCCATAAAGAAAGCTTCCTGTAGGCCTCCTCCACAGCCTCAAGCAATTGTTTTACAGATCACTACATTTTTAATCAGGCTTGCTGAAATGCTGAGTGACAGCCTAATGTGATAGCTGCCCTTGGGTTGCTTAGATGGGTTTGGTTGAAGTGAGGAAGCACTATCATAAGCAGGTAATGCTGCAACAGATGAAGTAACATGTATAACAGCCTGCCTTCAGAGACAGATGTGCCAAGGACAGCTTCCTCTGATGCATCCAAACGTGCAGGGGCCTATCAAGGCAGCTGACTGTAAAACATCTCTGCAATTATCCCATCTACATATAGTTTCCTCCTCAGTAATGTTAAAATGCAAGAGATTAATGACAGAGCCAGGGAAAACGTTTTACATGGAAGATCAAGTGGTTCTAAGATGCACAACTTGAAACAGCAACTGAAACAGAAACATTGTCAATAGTTAGTTAGATCTGTATTTTAATAAAATAGTGATCAAGGTATATGGGAACAGGATGAGCACATAGAATTTAGACTGCTGCTAATTCTACTTTCACAGGCAGGAGTGGGAGGACTGCTGCATAAAAATATTGTCATTAATTATGATTAATAAGATAATCTAATAGCCTCTGTCAGGAATCCCAGGGAGTTTACAAAGGTTCAGAGGTCTGTGCGGACTTCAAAATGCAGCAAAAATAAGCTTGAATTTCTGACTCAGCCATAGAAGCAAGTGTTCTAGCTGTCAGAGTTTTTCTTTCACAATACTAATTTAGTTACAACTTTTCAAAATCTTCTCAAATTAATATTTAGACCATCTTTTGCCAAGATTCCAGAAAAAATACCTTTAAACTAGATAACAGAATGAAGTAGCTGTTTCCAAAATGCAACATCTGTCATGGTTAGAGCATGCAACATTAATCTGAACTGTAAAGAATACACATCAGGCTTTTGTCATCATCTTTCCAAAAGTTCTTCATCATATTACACTATGACATCACCCTTTACTATTGAGAGGTTACTTAACTTGCTATTCATCCACTAGGCACGATGGAGGAGCACTAAGTGTCATATCTATGATTTGTCAAATCAAACTGTCTTTTGTTGTAACGTATATTACCTATAATGTGTCTAAAACCAATAGAACCAAGTAGTGCATATGTCAACAATTCTAAGAAAGTGGTGTGGGCTTTTTGTTTTGTCTTGGGATGAAGTGCAAAATGTCATTGAATCTCTGCCTCAAAATAAATTTTATCCACTTTGAAAATTCTCCAGCTTCAATTTCAAATTATAATCCAACTAATCCACTAATTTGGTTCACAATTGCAAGCGCAGTTTTTTTTATTAGTATTGTCAACAACTCCTTCTATCACTTTGCTGATGAGTCAACAGAGAGACAGGACAGTTAGTGGCCAAGTTGAATTGGTCCTGCTTTGTGTGTAAGGCCAAGCCTTGGCAATTTTCCACATTGATGGCTAGATATCAGTGTTCTGGCTACACTTGAACAGATTGACTGGGGTACAGCAAGTTCTGCAGCATAATCTCATTACTATTGCCTGAATGTTGTCAGGATCCATAGCTTTTCAGTATCCAGTGTGTTCAGCCTTTTCCCATATCACACGGGGCAGATTAAATTGGCTGAAAATTGGCACCTGTAATGATGAGAACCTCTGGCACTTTTAGCCCTTTTGGCTTGAGATGGAAGTAAATTTTACTATAGCTACCAACAAATTGCAAACCTAGTGCTTGGGTGGATTTCTGAAACTTTTACAAGTTAAAGGCCTTTTTTTAAAGTAATTTTGAATCAATTGTAAACATGAGTGGCACCAAAAGTGAAGTTAAAAATGGTGGAGGAAAGAAAGCAGCACCTTTTCACCTACCTCAGTAAATAGATAATGGACAATATGCAGTTTTAACAAACAAGTATCTGTTCAGATTTGGTAAGATTGTGGACAATAAACAATTGTTTATGTGTGAGTTACTGCTGGAAGTCTGAAGCTTGAAACACAGCTCATTGCTTTCTCAATCTCCGTGTCATTGGTCTCTTCCATAAATACATCTGATGTTCTCTACAATAAAGTTGATATCAAATGTCCAGTCATACAATAGAATATCCTTGGGATTATTACAATGCATTTCCCCATGGTGTGAAATTGTGTATTGCAATCTTGCAAATGCCTAAAAGAAGGGTCATAAGCATTTGAGTGAGACAAAATTAAGTATAAACAAATTAATTAGTTCACATGTGTGGACAAACGAAACATTATGAACATAGGTCACTTGGAAACACTTCTCAAAATATGAAAAGGCCAATTACATCACAATTAATGAACAGGTTGTGAACGAATTACTTCCTGACTAGGAAATTCTCTGAAACTAATTAGTGCTAACCTTATGGAAGAACACTTCTGTATTTAACTTCCACTAAAGACTTCTACACATTTTTTTTCAATTTCCTTCAGGAAGACAAGAACTTAATGTCATTTCCTCCACATCTTTGGGGCCTCAGAGAGCTGAAGGCTAAAGTGATTAGCTGGCAGCCAAGTAGTTCCAGTAGTGTCAGCGGTAGAAGAGGCCCAGGCTAGGACCACAAGCAGTCTCCAGATTCCAATTCCTAAAATCCAGGGCAAGGTAAATATGGGGCTGTTAGGGCACGGAAAGAAAGTTAGGCCCTGAAGGATGAAGAGACAGGGGGAGGACAGAGGACATCTTCTGGGGAGCAGATGTTGAGGAGTTGAAAAGGTATCCAATTTGGAAAAGGGGCCTTTTACAGTATTGTTCTCTTTGCTGTACAAGGCTCCAGTACAGTAATACTCCTTCTGTCAGCCTCAAAATTGGCCATTTAAGGACCTCAACTGGGATAATGGTTGGAAGGTCACACTGAACGTCATTTGCCCCTTGTAAATTTGTGGACAGGTCACAGGAGAGCAATGGGAACGATGTCCAAGGCAGTTTACTCGGCCCCACAGCATGATGGGTGACTGTAAAGCTCTGTCCTTTCATTCATAAAGCATCTTTAAGTTATTAAAATATTTCACGGTGCTTCAAAGGAGCATCATAAAACAAAATCATATTACATAACAATGGATAAAAGCTCGGTCAAAGAGGTAGCTGTTAAAGACTATTTTGTAGAATTAAAATGAGGTGAAGAGTTTAAGAGGGACTTCCAGAGCTAAGAGATCATGTAGCTGGAGGCACGGCCACCAGCGATGGGGAGATTAGGATCTGAAGCACTCCAGTGGCTAGAATCAGAAGCGCATAAGTATCTCAAGAGTGTTATCAAGCTGGAGATATTACAGAGATGTAGGGAGGGGCAAGGCCATAGAAATACTTATAAGAATTTTCAATTAGAGGCATTAAGTAACCTATAAGTGAATGCAGAGAAGAGATGGATCAACAGAATTAATGTGAACTAAGACATAGGCAGTGACGTTCTGAATGGTCTTAAATTTGCATAGGGAGAACATGGGAGATCAGCCATGACTGTGTTGGAATAGTTCAGTCCGGAGGCAACAAACACAGGGATGAAGGTCTCGGCAGCAAAAGAGTTGATGTAAGCCCCAATTTCCTGTGTGGAATGTGTTAATCACCTTCTCTGCGTCAAACTGGTTTGGCACACAACAAGCACAACTCTGGACTAACCCTGAAATTCTGTCCAATGTGGATTTTCATATTAAATTGTTCTGTGCATTTAAATCTAACTTGTAAACTAAACTTATCCTAGTGACAATATCTTAATTAAAAGTTGATTATAAAATGCCTCCCATATTAAATCAGTGAAAATCCCAAGTGTAATAAGCTCTAGTGAAAAACCTGCTGCACTGTCTAAAGTGGAGAAGATTCCATTCATCAAGAAAGATTGACCTCAGTCTTCTGATCAACAAAATCATTCTGCATTGAGGATAAATTGGATCGTTTTAGCAATACATGGACAGAATCTTAAGTTTATACCACGGGATTCAAAGCTGTTCCACAATATAATAATATAAGTGTGCTGGAATTAGAACAGGTTTTCTCTCAGTGTTTTTATCATTAACAATGCTGGAATTTTCAAAACTTTCTCAAAAGATTTTCAAAATGCTATTATTATTTGATCCAAGTTTGTCATCAATACCTTCAATAAGAATTATGACTCAAGGATACATTCATTGTACAAATAAAGAGCTAAATTTTTGTGACATCAGGAAAATAATGACAACTTTTAAAAAAGTAGGTGGGACCCAGATGCCAAGACCCACTCCCATTTCTGATAGATCCAAGTTTTGCCCATTGGCTTACATGGTGAGGTGGGTAAGGGGTGAATGACATAGTAAGGAAACAAGAACCCAGCAGGACAATTTGAACATAGTACAGACCCTTTCTTGCCCGTTTCAAAGGCTTGAACCCACAGTGTTGGGGTAACAAACTAATTGAAGGACTGCAAATCTTCCTGAAGGTCAAACAGGATCTGTGTAACTGTCATTCACTGGTGTTTATTTTATTTTAAACTTTTAGTGAGGTGTGTTTTCAGTGAGCATGGATTATAAAATATGATGAGTAGCTAGCCTACTGGTATATACCCACCCAACCTACTGTAGGAGGGTGGGCATCGAAGTCAATATCTAACTCATTTTTAGAAAGGCAATTGAGCTGATTAACAATTCTGTTAACAATTCTGATTAACAACCTGAATATTACAGAGTGGCATTAACCCTCTCTCAGGGCCACAAATCTGGGTTCAAATCAGGTAGCCAGGTTGCTGAGTGGTTAGCACTGCTGCCTCACAGCACCAGGGACCCAGGTTCGATTCCACCCTCGGGCAACTGTCTGTGTGGAGTTTGCACATTCTCCCCGTGTCTGCATGGGTTTCCTCCGGGTGATCCAGTTTCCTCCCACAATCCAAAGATGTGCAGGGTAGGTAGATTGGCCATGCTAAAATTGACCATAGTGCCCAGGGACATTTTGTTGAGGTGTGTTAGACATGGTAAATGCTGGGTTAGGGGAATGGGTCTGGGTGGGATGTTCTTCGGAGGGGCAACGTGGACTTGTTGGGCCGAACAGCCGTTTCCACGCTGTAGGGATTCTACGATTCTATGAAATACCACTTTCTACTAGAGGTATCTCGTAGCAAGTGGACTGAAAGTAATTTGGTGGTCTTGTTATGCTGGTTCAGTGGTTAGCACTGTAACCTCAAAGTGTCAGGGACCCAGTTCACTTCCAGCTTGGGCGATGATCTTTATGCAGTTTGCACATTCTCCCAGTGTCTGAGTGGATTTTGCCTGGGTGTTCTAGCCTCTTCCCACAATCCAAAGATGTGGGTGCAGAGAGGGTGGATTGGCCATGCTAAATTGTTGGTAGCGTCCAGGGATGCACAGATTAGGTAGATTAGTTACGATAAATGCAGGGTTACATCACAGAGTGAGGAGTCTGGGTAGGAGGCTCTTTGGAGGATGGGTGTAGACAGGTGGTATAGGGCAGGTGGGAGAAAGAAAGTAATTTTTTAACCAGACTGGTGACATGTTGAAAGGGGGTGCATGTGGTTTGGAGGTGGCCTATGCACATCAGTGGCACCCCAGCCTCTCCCATACAAGGTATCCCTCTCACTTTTGTCACTTCCTGCCGGGCCTCTTAAAATTGCAGACCTCACTCCACTCCCCAAATCTTCCCAATACAAAACCAAGGACTTCCCTGAAGCTGGATGTGGCTGTCTTCATGCCAAGGACTAGTTGCAGTCCAAGCAGTGCACATAACTGAGGTCTGGCATTGCTAATGGGCTACCAGCCAAACAGATTAGCCATTAATTCTCTAGGTTGGAACTCCCTCCCAATGAAGGATATAAGCTCATACTCTCACACTCAGTTATTGGTGTGGCACAGCTGTGTTTAATTGCACAAGTATCATCTGGTTAACTGTACATTAACTTTATTGTGAGGATACACAGATGAACGGCTTTATTTAATTAAACATCACTTCTGAGAGCTTTTGTGGCACAGTGATAGTGTCCGTACCTCTGCGCCAGAAAGTCTGTGTTTGAGTTCCACCTGATCTGTATCTGTGTCCTAATGTTTGAACAGGTTGGTTAAAAATATTTAAAGAGAGCTGATTGAAATTAGTAAATTTCCCTTCAGATTTTGAGTTGTGTTACACTTGTGGAGACATGACCTTTTAATTCGGATTGTTTAAAGAAAGGGTATAAAGAAGGAAGCTAGACATATATAATGGTCCACTCCGCAAATACACCAACCATCAAGAAAACTCACACTGATGGCAGCCCATTCCCCTGCCCTGTGTGCGGACAGGGAATTCAGTCAGACATCCATTCTCCGGAGGCACCAACAAATTCATAAGTAACTACAGTGAATGGATTTTTCAGTTAATCACAGCCGGGCTGACCCACGTTCCTTGTGTTCTGTTTATGTTGGTGTTAATTGACTCCAGCCCAGTCATGGATGCTGATATTTTGGATAAAAGTGAAATAAATTCACTTTATGTTTGTGTTTTCAATCTCTCTTACACAAGATTGCTCTTTCTCAAGGATTGCCACCCTCCACTGTCTCCTCCGCCCTCCCCTCTAACAGCTGGGGAACTAAAGTCAGCCACAGTACAGGGAGGGTGAAAGCTGGGAGTAGAGTAAATGAATAGTGGAACTGAGTTCCAAATTCAACCAGGAAGAAGGTGTGGGTCAGGGATTTACAGCTCTGGCAGAACGAGAGAAGTAAAACTTCTTGTGTAGTAACTAGAATCGTGTCTTGAATTTGTTTTGTGTTCCTTTTTCAGGGTTTAAGGGAAAGATCCACAGAAAGTGAACTCAAACAAAATTTCACATCAAGATATGAAAGATTCACTCAATTCAACATGAGCTGAACATCATTGACCTTTGAATGTAGAAGGAGTTGTTGTTTCTGGAAGATTTCAAACATCTGTGTGACTGGAAACAGACCGAGAACAACGCCCACACTTGCCCAAATGGTGTGTTCCAGCCACCTGACGTTGGAAAGAGTTTTAACCAGTTATTCAGCCTGAATAGAAATCACACCATTCCCAGAGTGGAGAAACCACACTCGTGTTCTGTGTGGTCCAGGCAAATGTGCAAACTCAACACAGTCGTCCAAGGCTGGAATCGAACACTGGTCCCTGGCACTGAGGCATCAGTGCTAGCCACTGAGCCACCATACCATCCTTCTATCCCACACCTAAGCAATTGTCCAGCATTTGTCCCAGATTTCTCAAATGTCTACACCTTCTGTATATGACAGTGTGCATTTTGATGTGCACACACAGACCTGTGTCCACATAGACCTGAGGGAGCAGATGTAGAACTCTCCTCACACAAGTGGGTGATCGGCTTAGATTTTGGGTATAAGATAAAATTGCAGTGCCCAGTCATATTCAGTTAGGTTGCTACATTGCAAAATATTCTAATTTTGATGAGATAGACAGACATTTTAATAAGTGCAACGAAGGTTCAGATTTCAGAATTCTCAGCTATCTCATAACACCTGTCCTTTCCAGTCATATTTCAATTTTTTGAGAGTACCTAGTATTTTTTACTTCATTCACGGGACATGGACCAGTATTTATTGCCAATCCCTAATTGCTCAGAGGTTGATGTGGGTCTGGTGTCACAAACTGGCCAGACCATGTAAGGAAGGCAGCTTTCCTGGTGACAGGATGGGTTTTTCAGACAGCTGGCAATGGTTTCATGGTCACTGTTAAACTCTTAATTCGAGAGTTTTATTGAATTCAAATTCCACCATCTGCCATGGTGGGATTTGAGCCTAGGTCCCCAGGATATTGTCCAGGTCTCTGGATTTAAAGTCTAGTGCTAATACCACTAGGCCATTGTCTCCCTATAGTAATTTTAGGATTTGCTGTGTCACTACAGAAACAGCTCTAAAATAAATAAAACCACTTACTACGAATACTACACTACTTACTACTATTCAGGACTCATGGTTGACATTTCACTTTCCTACTCTCACTCTATATTCTTGAACCTCCTCAACTGATCTATCAGATTTTTAGGATTTCTCAACGTGAAAATAAAATTTGAAATAAATGCTTTTATTTCACTAAAACTATGACTCAACAACTCAATAGCAATAGTAAAATATGAGGTCTATTTGTCAAGCTATGAAACAACAATGTAGGTAAGATTTGCATGGGGGTGGGGGGCGTGCAAAGAGGAGGAGG
The DNA here is from genome assembly GCA_024137785.1 of Ginglymostoma cirratum. NCBI lineage: Eukaryota > Metazoa > Chordata > Chondrichthyes > Orectolobiformes > Ginglymostomatidae > Ginglymostoma > Ginglymostoma cirratum. Next base: position 810,886 of record JAHRHZ010000051.1, read on the forward strand.
AGATGGAAAGAGGGTAGTGCATCAGCAACTTATTGAATTCCTACAGATCTTATTGATTCATTTGTGGAATGTGAGCATCGTTGGCAAGACCGGCATTTACTTCCTCTCCCTCATTGTCCCAAAGAAAGTTGTGGTGAGCAGCCTTCTTGAAGCACTCACTGTGGTAAACAAAGTGCCATGCTTCAGTGAAAATTTACAAAGTCAGGAAGGTGTGTGGCTTGAAGGGAAGCTTGAGAGTGTTACAAATCCGACATCTCTGTTGCCCTTTCCCTTAGAGATGGTAGAGGACAGGGGTTTGAGAGATGCTGACACAGAAACATGGTGAGTTCCTAGACTGCATCTTGTCCATGGTACATAATGTATATTGGAACTTGCCTTTGAAGAGGTAATGGAATGTGATAATACTACAAATCTAAAGGGAAAGTGGTATTCACACATGAACAATGAAGCTCTTTGTGTTTTTCTTCCTCCTTGTTTTGGAAGATTTACCCACAATGAGAAGGAAGATTTACCTTTACTGTAAAGTGTCAATAAGGAACAAAAACAAAGTTGCTGGAAAAGTTTGAGAATAACAAGGTGTACAGCTGCATGAACACAGCAGGCCAAGCAGCATCAGAGGAGCACGAAAGCTGACGTTTCGGGCCTAGACCCTTCTTCAGAAATGGGGGAGGGGAAGGGGATTCTGAAATAAGTAGGGAGAGAGGGGGAGGCAGATAGAAGATGGATAGGAGGAGAAGATAGGTGGAGAGGAGACATACAGGTCAAAGAGGAGAGGATGGAGCCAGTAAAGGTGAGTGTAGGTGGGGAGTTAGGGAGGAGATAGGTCAGTCCACGGAGGACGGACAGGTCAAGGGGGCGGGATGAGGTTAGTAGGTAGGAGATGGGGGTGGGGCTTGAAATGGGAGGAGGGGATAGGCGGGAGGAAGGACAGGTTAGCGAGGTGGGGACAAGCTGGGCTGGTTTTGGGATGCGGTAGGGGGAGGGGAGATTTTGAATCTTGTGAAGTCCGCATTGATACCATTGGGGTGCAGGGCTCCCAAGTGGAATATGAGTTGCTGTTCCTGCAACCTTTGGGTGCCATCATTGTGGCACTGCAGGAGGCCCAGGATGGACATGTCGTCTGAGGAATGGGAGGGGGAGTTGAAATGGTTCGCGACTGGGAGGTGCAGTTGTTTAGTGCGAACCGAGCGTAGGTGTTCTGCAATACGGTCCCCAAGCCTCCGCTTGGTTTCCCCGATGTCGAGGAGGCCACAACGGGTACAGTGGATGCAGTATACCACATTAGCAGATGTGCAGGTGAACATCTGCTTGATGTGGAAAGTCTTCTTGGGGCCTGGGATGGGGGTGAGGGGCGAGGTGTAGGGGCAGGTGTAGCACTTCCTGTGGTTGCAGGGAAAAGTGCCGGGTGTGGTGGGGCTGGAGGGGAGTGTGGAGCAGACAAGGGAGTCACGGAGAGAGTGGTCCCTCCGGAAAGCAGATAAGGGTGGGGAGGGAAAAATGTTTTCGGTGGTGGGGTCGGATTGCAGATGGCGGAAGTGTCGGAGGATGATGCATTGGATCTGGAGGTTGGTGGGTGGTACATGAGGATGAGAGAGATTCTGTTTTGGGTGTTATTGCGGGGAGGGGGTGTGAGGGATGAGTTGTGGGAAATGCAGGAGACATGGTCGAGGGCGTTCTTGACCACTGAGGTGGGGGAATGCTGCGGTCCTTGAAAAACATGGACATCTGAGATGTAAGGAGTGGAATGCCTCATCCTGGGAGCAGATGCGGCGGAGGCGAAGGAATTGGGAATAGGGGAGGGCATTTTTGCAGGAAGGTGGGTGGGAGGAGGTGTATTCTAGGTAGCTGTGGCGGGTCTGGCAGCATCTGTGAAGGGAAAAACAGAGTTAATGTTTCGGGTCTGGTGACCCCTCCTCAGAACGCTTCCTCAGTTCTGAGGAAGGGTCACCGGACCCAAAATGTTACCTCTGTTTTTCCCTTCACAGATGCTGCCAGACCTGCTGAGCTTTTCCAGCAACTTTGTTTTTGTTCCTGATTTACAGCATCCACAGTTCTTTTGGTTTTTATTAAGTGTCAATAAGGGTCTGTCAGCACAAGCAGGAATAGAAGATCATATTAGAGCAGAGTTTTGGACAGGCTCGAATTGTGAGGTTGGACAGGAAAGCATCAGAATATTCAAGCCAAGAAGTAGAAACCTCAAAGAAAGAAGGCTTCGGCATATGTAATAAGATGGGACAAAGATGGGCAAAGTTACAGAAGTATTAATAGACTGCCTTGTTGATGGAAACAACATAGGAAAAGATGACCAGCTCAGCTTCAAATAGGACACAAATCTTTACAAACAGTTTGGTTCCACTTCAGAGTGTGGCTGGTGAGAGGAATAAAGTTGGTGGCTAGTGAAAGGAATTCGTGGCAAGGACTAAGGCTCTAGCTTTGGTCTTTCTAACAAGCGATAAGATGCAATGCCAAAGTAAAGCTTGATGTTCTCAACATATATGTGGAACCCAAGATTGTGTTAGTACTCATGTAGGAACTGGGACTTTACTTCTTGTTGCAACGAGAAGTATATCTACTTAAATAGATTGTGATAAGAAGGTAGGTCTGTATCTACTAGCAAATCAAGGACAGCTGAGTTGCAGGCATACAGGAACGTTTAGCTTTACATTATCCAAACTTGATATATTATGAACTGAAAATTCCACATCAAGACAAGACACTGAGGCATGCTAAAATACGCAATTACTTTACATAGTGTGGTCTATATCTTGCTAAGCCCTCACATTTCCACTCTGACCAGGTATACAGGAATGACAGTTTCTCCATACTTTAGTCAAGTATATACGAAACACAGGTTTCTTCTGAACATTATAACAACGGTTGTCAATAACATTTAAAAAGATACCATTCTTATCCAAACAGTTAGGCCACAGGCTTTCCATTCATCATAATAATTACTTTGGAATTTATCTTGAATCCAATTAATTAAATGGCAGAAAAAGCATAGTCAGAGGTAACCGATAACTATAAATGCCATCAATTCCTCGCATAACAAACTCAGTCCTTGTAACGGTGCTTCAGACAGCATTCATTTGCATGCCTGGATGATGCACGTTAGCAGGTTCTTCAATGGTGAGGCATCAAAACTCAACCTAATCTATGCCTCTTCTTATGCTTCCAAGTGGAAGACAACTGTTAACCCAGCTGAGATCTGCTCATTCAGTGCAAACTAGTGATAGGAACTTGATCTACCTGGGCAATATGGATCAGTTGGTTGAATGATAAATTCAGAGAGCTGCATCGCACTTTGTACAATTCACAAACTATGGAACACGTTTATGTAACAACACAAAATGAAAATGATTAAAGACAATCTAGCAGAATAAATAGCAGTGCAGACATCAAGAAATGGCTTCATAATGAGTTTTTATATTTCAATCTATTCTGAAACTGGAAATGATTGTTGTATATCTTTGCAGTTGATTTTAAAACACTGCATTTTCCAAATTAATCCTTTTTTTTAAAGCAGAGGATTCCATCGCCAATGTTTTCCTTCCTCACCAGACAATAGGAATATTGAATAGAATTTATTCCAATGGTCCCAAATGCACAATTATATCTCATCTGAGTTTCTGTGTAAAATAACTCGGAGAAAAGGAGGGCACTTAGCACACTAAGTCAATGTTGGGTTTTTCAAATGATAATTGGTCCCACTCTTTGGCTCTTTCCGTGTAGCCCTGGTATTGTTATTTTCTCTTACAAGTATTAATTTGATTTTTTTTTAATGATCAAATGTTTCCTATTAAACAGTTCATTCCAAATCCTTTCCATTTCCTGCAAGAAGTATTTTCTCATATCACCTTTAGTCTTTTTGGCAGATCACCTCAAACTGTTCCCTCTGATTACTGACTATCCCGAATACCTGCTGAAAGTTTTCTTTTTTTTTTAAGTCTATCCAAACTCTTCCACATTTTAAACATTTCTATCCAATCTCCTCTTAGTTTAACTGCTCTAAGAACAATCCCAGTTTCTCTTATTTGATACAGAGGCATATGACTGAGCCCAGCCCTCTGCTCATTTCAAGTTCACATACAGTATCCCACTGTCCAGCAAAGGTCGTCATGAATATATTTTCAATTGCTTACCCATCAGAGCTAATGGTATTTGTCATCCCCTTACTGCTCTGCAGCTACACAATGGACAAGGATCAAAATTGTGAACAGCCTGATCTAAGCAACTAGATACCGCTACTTTTATTTAAACTGCGAAATTTTGAATCTACATCTGCACAATATTAACTTAATTAAAATTAGATAATAATCTAACCCAGCAAAAATGTGAAATAAAGTCTCTTAACGCTTACCTTTTTCACTGACACTTTCGCTCTCAATCTCTACATCATCACAGCTGGTATATTCTGGAGTAGATGCAAGTTCTTCCTCTGAGCTACTCAATGACAGTTGGCGTGTTTTACCTCCTTTCTTTGTTTTGTGTGGTTTGGGTGGTGGTGGCCTTACCGATTCAGACTGGTCTGAGCTAAGCGAGTCATTTCGTAGCATGGTTTCCATCTTTTCCCGTTTTGTCTTCTTAACAGCAGAACTTGGATCCAAATGATGTTGTTTCCGCACTGACTCTGAACTGCGCAAGTTATTCCTATCAAATGGGATCGGACTTCGATGAGGTGTCGGTGGACTGTGATTTGGGGTTCTTTGCCAACCAGGACTTGACCCTTGCATGTCTTGAGTTCTTTCTACAGAGTAAGAACGTTGATTTTGCACAGGAACTCTACGGTCACATGCAGAGCGTTGTCTCGACTGCCTTTCCATTCTATGCATTGAGACTTGTGCATCATCCATCTCTGTATAAGCCAATGACACATCACTATGTCTTCGTTCGTGACGCACCCTAGATACTTCAGCATGCATCCGCATTTGCTCCTCATACGGTTGAGGTTTGACTGGGTAACGAGCCAAATTTGGATCACTGCGATAACGAGCTTGGTACTCCTCCTCTCGCTTTTGTCTTTCATATTCATCCCTAGTTTGTACATCAATATCCTCATCTACAAAATCTCTGAACTCTTGAGACCTTCTGCGACTTCTACGACTGGAGTCCCTACTTTCTCTGTGCTCAATATGTTCAGAATCATCATAAATCCGTGGCCCACGCAGGGATCGTTTGTCACGATCTGCGTATTCTGTAGGAGATCGTTGCATTGCACTTTCCAAAAGTGCATACTGTGATGAATCTACTCTCTCATCCCTCTTGTCGTATTTTCGATTGTGTTCCCTGGATGTTGATGGGCTCCTTTTCCTGAGTGGACATAAGCAAAAAAAAACATTAATCAGGGCTATTTTACCAATAATGTTTAGAAGTAAGACACTTGACTCAGTGACTCTGTCTAGGAATTGTGAAGGCAGTCAAGCATCAATTAGACTACTGTGTAATCAGCATAAATGAAAATATTATGGCAATTTATTTAATTGTCATTAATCTTCAATTCAACTAACAGTGCAGCAGTACATAGCACTTCAACGTCAGATCATTTAACCACTTCTTAGAAAACACTGCAATGAATAGCAAAGTAATTAAATCCACAGATTATCCTTCTACTGCTTTATATGCCTATTTTAAGAATATGACCATGTTTTAAAATGCAGTTTTGCTAAACGTACTGTCTGGCTTTACCTTTCTATTTGCCATTGCACATCTGGGCTTTGAACAGCATTCTGTCCAAAAGAATGCATCAAATCCTGGCTGGAAAGTATTTTTCTTTAATCTCCCAGGCTCAGCAAAATTACATTTGGAAGCTTGCAATAATTGCAGCTTTGCCAAGGTTTGCATACACAATTATTCCCCTATATAACGAAATTTCAGCCACATTAAAAAAAATGGAATCTTCAGAGCCATCTCAAAACTAAGCGAGTCTCACCATTCAACTTTGACTGGTGATGACCTAAAGTGAAGACTACTGGGAAGAGTACTGATGAGTTTTACAATTTAATGCTGTTATCATGTGCTGTATATAGCTGGAGGTCAAGTAAGATTTTACCCTCTAAGGAGGATTATGGTACTTAACTGATTACCGACTTGCAGTTATGCCTGTAAAATGCTGGATTGTTTTTAGCATTCTCCTCTGTACCACAGAAATTATTATTTCACTCCAAATCATGCACTTAGATTGAAGCAAATCCTCCATATGTAATAGCTTCGAATTAACTTCTTTCACAACCTGCAATCTCAGAACTCTGCACAGTGGTGTTAACAAAATGCCATGCAAAGCAGTGGTTATTAAAAAGATAGTAGACATTGTTTGAAACTACAACACAAATATTAACATGTATCATTGACCTTGTATTATAAAATGCTCTTCATACTCCAATCATGAATGATGAATCCCAAACATATCTCCCAGCATATTTTGTCTAATCAGCATATTAGTGTTAAAACTAATAATCTGATATAGATATAAATATATATAATATATACATAAACATACTGATATATTGCTAAAGTGATATAGAAATATGTTTTATCACTGCAAACAACTAAGCAATCAATTATCTATCATTTTCTGATATGGTTGGAACCCAGCCAATTTTGGAAGACATTCCAATTTAGTCAGCACTATTCACTGCAGCTTATCAGAAGGGTTGCCTTTGACACAGCAAGAATTAAATGTAGAAGATCTGAATCATGATAATGTGGAAACAAAGAATGAATCTTTCCTCATCGAATCCAGAATAAGGGAAAGTGCAGGAATGGATTACAAAGAGATCTTGAACAATTGGGTCAATGGACTGAGGATGGACAGAGGAGTTTAATTCTGGATGCAAGATTTTGCATTTTGGCAAAACAAACAAGGACAAGACATATATTAATGGTAAGGCCTTGGATGGTGTTGTAAAACAGATAGTCCTAGGGGTTCAGGTACGTGATTCTTTGAAATTTGCATCATGGGTAGACAGGGTGGTTAAGGCATTTAGCATGCTTGCCTTCATTGCTCAGAACTTTCAGTATAGGAGTTCAGACGTCATATTGAGGTTGTACAGCACCTCTTCTAGAGTTTATGCTTACTCGTAATCTGTAGAAGCCTGCTATAGGAAGGGTATTATTAAATAGGAGAGGATTCAGAGAAGATTTACTAGGATGTTGCCGGGAATGGAGGGTTTGAGTTATAAGGAGAGACTGGATAGGGTGGGACCTTTTTCACTGGAGCATAGGAGGTTGAGGGGTCACCTTAAAGAAGTTCAAAAAATTTAAGGTGACAGGAGAAGGATTTAATAGACATGAGAAGCAACTTTATTTTTTATAAAGAGAGTGGTTTCTCGGTGAAATGAACTGCTGCAGGAAGTGGTGGAAGCGGATACAGTTGTAATGTTTAATATGTCCATGAATAGGAAAGGTTAGGAATGATGTGGGGCAGGAGCAAGCAGATGAGACTTCTTTAGTTTGCAAAGATGGTTGGCATGGACTAGTTGGATCGAAGAGTCCGTTTCCATGATCTGTGACTGCCGTCCTAACAGCAAAATGCTACTGAAAGAGCCTGACAGCAGTTATCAAAAAACATGATTTAAAATTCTACTTGAGCTCCAAATTATGTAAATACACATAATTTGGATCTGCAAATGTTAATACATATGCACCGATAGTAAGGTGAGAAGACCTTTTGACAGTAAAGTGTTCTTTTTAATTGTTTAATTCCAAAAGTTTCCAACAACACTTTCTATACCACATGATACAGTTAAGCTCAACACATTGACATGAAAGAAAGAAGATCAAGTTCAATGACTGTTCAATTGGAAAGAACACGAGCCATCATTCTCTTATAACCCCCTGAAAGAAGTGAATTCATTATAGGAGGATAGCAACAGGCTTTCCTGTGCTGTGCTTTCCTTTCATTATGCAACATCTGTCAACCGTAATCAGTTATACTCACACACAGAGAACATTTAGTTGGATAAATACCAAAGGCAGAACCTATGGAACAATTTCAAAACTTATAAGAAGCAAGTCACAAAAGACATTGATCTAGAATGGTGGAACTCAACAGGATATGCTTGAGCATACTCAAGATGAGAATTGTTTGTTTTTTTCACATGTAAACACATGTTCCTTGGAGTGATTAGTTTGAGCTCAGCAGAGGATAAGGATGGCATTTGTCACAATTTTCTTTCCCTCCTTTTTCTGATAACATTCTCCGTTCTCCAAAAGGATTATGAGAAGGAAAACAGATTATGAGTAAGCTTGCAGGAAACATACACACACATTGTAAATGTTTCTATAAATATGTGTGAGAAAAAAAGATTAGTGAAATCAAATTCCCTCACAGACAGAAACAGGGGAAATTATAATTGGCTTCAAAAGATGGTAGGCCAATTAAATAGAGACAGCAAGAACTGCAAATGGTGGAGTCAGAGACAACACAGTGTGGAGCTGGGGGAACACAGCAAACCAGGCGGCATCAGAGGAGCAGGAAAGTTGATGTTTTGGGTCAGGACCCTTCTTCAGAAATGGGGAGAAGGAAGGGAGCTGGGAAATGAAGAGAGAGAGGAGGGGTGGTGCTGGGGAAGTTAGATGGGATGGTGATAGGTGAGTGCAGGTAGGCAGTAGTGGGGATTGGTCAGTGAGATGGGTGGGCAGATAGGTGGGAGAGAAGATTGCCAGGTTGTGTCAGGTCGAGGAGGCAGGGATAAGGAGGAGGGTTGGACATGGGATGAGGCTGGTGGTAGGGAGATTTTAAAACTGGTGAATTCCATGTTTTGGCCATTGGGCTGTAAGCTCCTGAGGCGGAATATGAGGTGTTGCTCCTCCAGATTGCAGGTGGTTGTCACTGTGATACTGAAGGACACTCAGGATGGATATGTCACCCAGGGAGTCGGAGAGGGAGTTAAAATGGTTGGTGACTGGAAGGAGTTGTCGTTTGTCGTGTACAGAGTGCAGATCGTCTATGAAACGGACTCTGAGTCTACACTTGGTCTCGCCGATGTAGAGGAGGCCATGTAGGGGGCAGCAGATACAGTAGACCAAGTTGATGAATGTATAGGTGAACCGAAGTGATATGAAAGGTTTGTTTTGGGCATTTAATGGAGGTGAGGGGGGAGGCGTAGGGGCAGGTGTAGCACTTCCTGAGGTTGCAGGGGAAGGTGCCGGGTGTGGTGGGGCTAGTGGGGAGTGTGGAGCAGATGAGGGAGTCGCAGAGAGAGTGGTCCCTATGAAAGGTGTAGCTGTTGGAGTTGGTGGGCTTGAAATAGACATCAGTTTTGAGGCAGTCACCAGGGATGGAGACAGAAAGGTCCAGGAAGGAGAGGCAGGAATCAGAGGTGGTCCAGATGAATTTGAGGTTGGGGTGAAAAGTGTTAGTAAAGTTGATGAACTGTTCAAACTCCTCATGAGAGTATGAGGCTGCACCAATAAAGTCGTCAATGTAACAGGAAGAGGTGGGGGATAGTACCAGTGTAGCTGCGGAAAAGGGACCATTCCACGTATCCTACGAAGCAGCAGGCATAGCTTGGGCCCATGCAGGTGTCCATGGCCACCTCCTTAGTCTGTAGGAGATTAAATACATATTAAATATAAATTAAATACCAGTTAAATGCATAGTTTGGTTCTGTCTTCACAAAGGAGGACATCAATAACATGTCATAAATGTTGGGAGGAACACAGAGTCTTGTGAGACAGAGGAACTGAAGGAAATCAATGTTAGTAGGGAAATGATGCTGGAGAAACTGATGAGATTAAAGGCCAATAAATCCTCAGTGCTCAATTATCTAAATCCCAGTGTAATTAAGGAAGTGGCCCTAGAAGCAGTGGATGCATTGGTGATCATCTATTAAGATTCTACAGGCTCTGGAACAGTTCCAATGCATTGGAGGGTTGCTAACATGACCCTTCTAATTCAAAAAAAGTAGATAAAGGGAAAATAGGGAATTATTGGCCAGTTAACCTGGCACTGGTAGTGAGTAAAATGCTAAAGTCCATTGCAAAAGATTTAGTAGCAGAGGACTTAGAACATCGGGAAAGGATTGGACAGTCAGCATGGATTTATGAAAGGGAAATCCCGCTTGACAATTGCACAGCAATTTTTCAAAGATGCAACTAGTAGAGTTGATAAGGAGGGGGCCAGTGGATGTGGTTTCCTTGGACGTACAGAAAGCTTTCAATAAAGCCCTGCATAAGAGACAAGAGTGTATAAAAATTCAAGCAGAAGGGATTGAGGGAAGTTTACTGACATGAATAGAGAACTGATTAGCATCTTGATTAGCGTACTGGAAACTAATAGTCAGAACAAATAGACCATTTTCTGAGTGGCAGGCAGTGCCCAGTTGAGTACCGCAGGGATCAATGATTGGACCCGAGATAACAAGGTGTGGAGCTGGATGAACATAGCAGGCCAAGCAGCATCATAGGAGCAGGAAAGCTTGACGTTTCGGGCCTAGACCCTTCATCAGAAAGGGTCTAGGC
>JAHRHZ010000051.1:821746-858183 GCA_024137785.1 Ginglymostoma cirratum
GGCCTAGACCCTTCATCAGAAAGGGTCTAGGCCCGAAACGTCAAGCTTTCCTGCTTCTATGATGCTGCTTGGCCTGCTGTGTTCATCCAGCTCCACACCTTGTTATCTCGGATTCTCCAGCATCTGCAGTACCTATTATCTATGATCGGACCCTAGCTGTTTACAATATATATTAATGATTTAGAGGAAGGAGCTAAATTTAATATCTCCAAGTCTACAGATTACACAAAACTGAGTGAGAGGGTGAACTCTGAGGAGGATACAATACACTTAGGGTTGGATTAGAGTTTAGAAATAAAAATAAGAGATGATTACCTTGCTGGAATTATATTACAGACCGCCCAACAGTCAGAGGGAGACAGAAGAGCAGATATGTAGGCAAATCATAGAAAGGTGTCAGAGAAACAGGTTTATATCGTTAACTGGGATCACCATACAGTGAAAGGATTAGACAGGGCGGAATTTTTAAAAGTGCAACCAGGACAGCTTTTTGCGGAAGTATGTAGATAGTTCTACGAGAGATGGGGCTGTGCTAGACTTAATCCTAACAAATGAAGCTGGTCAAGTGCGTAAAGTTTCAGTGGGTGAGCATTTTGGGGACAGTGATCATTACTTTAAGTTTATAAGTCATAATGGAAAGGAATAAGGATGGTGCAGAAGTGTCTAAACTGGGCGAAGGCCAATTTTAACATCATTAGAGAGGATCTGGTAAACATAGGCTGGGAGCAGCTACCGCAGGTAAGTCTACATTTGGGAAGTGAAAAACAGTTTTAAAAGTACTGAAGTGAGAATTCAGGGCCAGTATTTTCCTCTAAGACTGAAAGGCAAGGGCAACAAGTCCAGAGAACCCTGGATGTCAGGGGATATCATGAATTTGATAAAGAAAAATTGAGGAAGCTTATGTTAGGTGCAGCATATTAAAAATAGTATACAGAGTGCAGGAGATTGCTTTGAATGGAAATTAGGAGATCAAAGAGGGGCCACGAAATATCTTTGGCAGATGGGATCAAGGAAAACCCCAAGGCTTTTTTTACAAGTATATTCAAAATAAAAGATTACCAAGGAAAGACTGGGACCTATTAGGCAACAAAGGAGGCAATCTGTGCGTGCAGCCAGAGGAATTGGGTGAGGTCTTGAATGAATTCTTCACATTTGATTGCAGAGGAGAAAGTCATTGAAGTTGGGGATTTCAGTTTGGATGATGATGTTCTAGAACATGTTAAGATTAATAATGAGGAAGTATTAAATGTTTTAGCATAAACTCCCCAGGACCTTATGAGAGTTATGTAATGAGAGGCAAGGGACAAGATTGCTGGAGCCCTGTTAGCGATATTTAATATTTTGCTGGCCACAGGCAAAGTGTCAGATGCGTGGATGACATCTATTACATAGAACATAGAACTTTACAGCGCAGTACAGGCCCTTCGGCCCTCGATGTTGCGCCGACCTGTGAAACCAATCTGAAGCCCATCTAACCTACACTATTCCATTATCATCCATATGTTTATTCAACGACCATTCAAATGCCCTTAAAGTTGGCGAGTCTACAACTGCTGCAGGCAAGGCATTCCATGCCCTTACTACTCTCTGAGTAAAGAATCTACCTCTGACATCTGTCCTATATCTATCACCCCTCAATTTAAAGCTATGTCCCCTCGTGCTAGCCATCACCATCCGAGGAAAAAGGCTTTCACTGTCCACCCCATCTAATCCTCTGATCATCTTGCATGTCTCTATTAAGTCACCTCTTAACCTTCTTCTCTCTAACGAAAACAGCCTCAAGTCCCTCAGCCTTTCCTGATAAATCCTTGGTCTTAGTCTGGATACAAAATAATGCAGAACAAGTGTGTAGTGTAATTAGGCTTCTGTATTGAGAATGTATTCACATAGCTACATTTATGGACCTGCTCTCCAAAATAAACTCTCAAAACTGGCAACTGGCATTCCCATGTGGTAGGGGTCCATCCGCGTCCCTTGTGGTACTTTTGTTCAAAAAGGGCAAAGATATTAAGCCAGATAATTACAGACTCTTAGTCTGATGTCAGTAGGACATAAATTATTAGAAAAATTCTGAAGGACAGGATTAAACAATACTTGGAGAGGCAGGGATTCATCAGGTTTAGTCAGCATGGATTTGTAAGAGAGTGATCCTCTCTGACAAATTAAATAAGTTTTTTGAAAAGATGACTAAATATATTGATGAGGGTAGTGCAGTTGATGTGACTTAATGGACCTTACAAAGGCCTTTGACAAGGTCCCACATGGAAGATTGGTTCAAAAGGTAAGAGCCCATGCGATCCAAGGCAAGTTAGCAAAGTGGATCCAAAATCAGCTTACAAACAGAAGGCAAAAGGTGATGATGGAGGGTTGTTTTTGCTATTGAAAGCCTGTAACCAGCGGTGTATCAGTGAAACCTTTGCTGTCTGTTATGTACATTAATGATTTGAATTTGAATGTAGAAGGTATAACTAGTAAGTAAGCTGATGACATGAAAGTTGGTGATGTTGTTGATAGTGAGGAGGATGGTCTCTGGCTTCCGTCTGATATCGACCAACTGGGAAATTGGATGGAATGACAGATGGAATTTAATCATGATAAGTGCAAGGTGATGCATTTTGGGAGGTCTCAAAAAAAAAAAGGAAGGATACACATAATGTATGGTAGGTCGCGAGGGTAAGTGAGTGGCAGAGGCACTTTAGTGTACAAGTCTATAGATCCTTGAAGGTTTCAACACAGAAAGAGTGGTGAAGAAGGCATAAGGGATATTTGCCTTCATTAGCCGAGCATTGAATACAGGAGCAAGAAAGGCTTGTTACAACTTTATAAAACATTGGTTAGGCCACAGATGGAATACTACGTGTGGATTATCCAAATAGCAACAGATTGGGAAAGGGGGAGGTGCAATGAGACCTGTGACCTTGTACACCAGTCACTGAATGTAAGCATGCAGGTGCAGCAGGCAGTGAAAAAGACAAATGGTATGTTGGCCTTCATTGTAAGGGGATTCTAGAACTGGAGTAAGAATGTTTGCTGCATTGATATAGAACATTGGTGAGACCACACCTGGATTATCGCTTTGGTCTCCTTATTTGAGGAAATGTGTTTCTCGCTATGGACGGAATGCAGTGAAGGTTTACCAGACTGATTCCTGGGATGACAGAATTGCCATACAAGGACAGACTGAGTCAGTTAGGATTGTATTAATTAGAGCCTAGAAAAATGAAAGGGTTATCTCAGAATCCTATAATACACCGACAGAACTAGACAAGATAAACAAGGAAGGTTGTTCCCAACCACCAGGGAGTGCAGAACTAGGGGTCAGAGTCTAAAGATATGGGGAAGGCCATTTAGGACTGAGATATTGAGAAATTTCTTCATCCACAGCACAGTGAGCCTGGGGAATTTTGTGTGATGGGAAGTAAATTGAGGCCAAAACATGAAATGTTTTCAAGCAGGAGTGAGATATAGCTCTTAGGGCTAATGCATACAGAGAGAAAGCAAGAAAAAGGTACTGAGTTGTGATGGCCAGTCATGATCATTTGAATGGTGAAGTAGGCTTAAAGGGACAAATGGTGTACTTCTGGTTCTATTTCTATATTTCTATGTTCAGGCTTCTATGTTTAGACTTCTTGTTTGAATTCAATTCCATGAGTACTGATTATCTTCCAATATGTCACCCAAATAGCCATTGTGCAGTATATATGAACACAACAAATACTATTATTGTTCTCACATGAGCTACACACACTCCATAATCTGGCAGTGAGAACACTGGCCAATTTTCTCGTCCCTTTTAAGGCGGATTCACTTCAAAAGAAGCATCTTACCGGTGACACCAACTGGAATGAGCCAGCTGTAGGGTAGATGTCACAATCCTGAGATTACAGCCACCTCCATTCCCAAAAACTAACAATACCACAACACAGCCAATCAGCATCTGCATCCCTGAATGTCAATTATAAACTTCACATGTTGGCAGAACACTTAGATTTATGTAATGATACTGGCATAGCAATAATGTCACTGGACTATAATGCAGAGACCCAGGCTGAAACTCAGGGAAAATGGGTTCAAATCCCATGACTGCAGCTGTGGAATTTAAATACATTGAATAAATCTGGATACAAAGCCAGGACTTAATCTTCCCAGTCTGTACAATGTGGGCCATGCTGAAAAGGTTGGGAAATTCTGAGAGATGGCCAGTGAAGAGACAAAAGTTTCCATTTCCAACCAAGTGGTGAATGGTGAGATAAAATTCTTGGTGGTGAGCAGTAAGAGGCCTGTAGACATGCATTATCATCTCATTATGATATTTTCACACCACACTGACATTCAGCTTCCCATTCTCCCATAAAAACATGGACGGTGACAATTCCCAAATAAAAGTCAGAGTGGTAACCTGGTGTCTCCAGCTCGCTTTTCCAGCTATCCATCACCACCAGCATCTCAGGGCACATTTCAGTGTATGCACCAGGACCTTCATACTTCAGTGGATAGAGCAGACATCAATTTGCCTCTGCCTGACATGCCTGGAGCAATTCTCGGGTACTGTGCTGGGCAGGTGTAGGCTGCCAGTCCTTGACTGGGCGGATGACTGAACTTTAAAGATGTTACCAGGGATCCCAGAGGTACATCCACCCAATGGCAAGTGGAAGATTGTGACAAGAGGAATGCCACAGAGGCATGGCACAGAGGTAATGAGGCCAGTTTGGAAAGGAAGCGCAAGAAAATTCATCAGGGCTTGTAGAGAGAAGCCCTCAAATGAAACTTGCTAAAAATACACTGAGCCAGTTTCTAATTACGATTGTTGCCATTACTGAAATTGATTGTCAAAGAACCAAGCTGGTTCACTAATGTCCTTCAAAGAAAGAAATCTGCCATGTTTACCTGGTCTAGCTTATGTGCAATTCCAGTTACAATAATGTAGTCATCTCTTAACTGCCCTGTGAAATGGCTGGGCATGGCATTTAATTCATCAACAGTTAGGGATGGGAAACAAATGCTGACCTTGTTGGTGACACCCACTAATTATGAAGAATTTTTTTAAAAGTCACAAAGAAGCTCATGAAGTAATCACAGTGGCAAAAACAAGCACTTTATGGTTTGATATGAACAGAGAAATATTGGAGTTGGTTATTGATCTATATTAACTTTTCTTGCCTTTCAAACAGATCATAATCATATCTGTATCTTCAATTCAGTTATCCACATTGGTTTTGAAACAGTTAATCCTGCAGCACGGTGACTCAGTAGTTAGCACTGCTGCCTCACAGCATCAGGAACAGGGTTTGATTCCATCCTTGAACGACTGTCTGCGTGCAGTTTGCACATTCTCCCTGTGTCTGCGTGGATTTCTTCTGGGTGCTCCGGTTTCCTCCCACAGTCCAAAGATGTGCAGGCTAGGTGGATTGGCCATGCTAAATTGCCTTTAGTATTCAGGATGTATAGATTAGGTGGGTTATCAGAGAAGAATGGTTCTGGGTAAGATGCTGTGAGGGTCGGTGTAGTCTTGTTGGGCCGAAGGACCTGTTTCCACACTGTAGGGATTCTATGATAATATATTTAAATCAAACTTTTCATATTTTCGATAGGTCTACCCTGAACAGCTCTTGTGACCAGTAATTCCGGATTCTCCTCCATTACATGAAGATTTATTTCCTCATATCACCAATGATTAAAGGCTATGTCCCACTGCTCTGGGTCTTCTCACAGTTTCTACTTATCAATTCCTTTAATCATCTTAATAATCAATTACATCACCTGATATCTAATATTTGAGGGAGTAATATCTAGTCTATTCAAGTTTATTAAATTAGAGCTTTGTCTATTCTCAAATTTAATATTTCCAGCCCTGGTAAATTTGTGATGCATCCCATTAAAGACTAATATATTCATTGCTGAGGGACCTTGAGAAGAACTGAACACAGCGCTCCTCATAAGATGGTCTTCCTAGAACTTTACACAATTGCAGCATTACATTCAACATTTGATATTCTAGCTTCTTTGAAATAACAGCTAACATTCCATTAGCAATTTTAATTCATTTTTGTTCCAGCCCAGTATTTTTTGCGGTCTTTATACTTGAACCATTAAATCTCTACGCTCTTCCTCAATGCCTCACTTCTCGTCATTTAGAAAGTAGACTGATTTTTTTTGCTCTCTTTTCCTTCATGTAGGTCATTGAGAAATCACAGTGTAAACCTCAGGTTTCAGTTAAAATCACTGGAGGCCACTGTCCAGGACAACCAGCCAATTTGAGAAGTCTTTTTACGCTATGTATGGTAGAAAGAAATGATAGAAGGTCTACTCTTAGTCTCTGCTTCCTAACCAACTCCCTGGCCACGTTAATAACTTGCTTCATTTTTATGAACAGTTCCTTATGCAGAATTTTACTACTTGCCTGCTGGAAGTCAATATAAATGACATTCATGAATATTCCATCATCAATCACATTCAGTTTTCTAAGATTTGTCCATTCTTAATTTGGTTTTGTCCTTTTGATTTGGGGTCAGATTTTAACGAGAGGCAGAGTGGGATATTGGTTTAGACCAGTTCATGGAAAAGAAAAGCAGGTACAGTGTATGAGATAACAAGGTGTAGAGCTGGATGAACACAGCAGGCCAAGCAGCATCAGACGAGCAGGAAGGCTGACGTTTTGGGCCTAGACCCTTCTTCAGAAATGGTCATTACAGGATCATGTTTTCATAAGCAGATTTCTGGTGAAACATCATTAAGAAAGCAATCATAATGTGAAAACCTTCTGGAATGTCCTCTCCTTACCTAGTGTGGCTCTTGCACCTGTTCTTCTACAATATTAAGGTGTCGTACAAAGCAGACATGAGGATGTTGAAATATTTAAAAAGAAAATCTGCATGCCCTCATTTCAAAAGAAAGTTGTTGACCTTTAAGATAGTTGCCAGAGGTCAACTGACATTTGGAACCGCAAGTTGGGCAAGCCTTTATAGGGGTGATTATAATGGGCCTGCCTAGAAAGCATATTTAAGCAATGTTGCACCTCCCAGTGTCGAGAATTGCTCCAAAACAGTAACGGCAACAAGTTCCCAGAACCCCTTCCATATATGCTAGATAACAAAGGAGATTTAACACAACACATTATGCATAAGGATATGCAGAGGACCACCATCTGCATCTGTGCTACATCATTGGCTCTGACCATGGGAGGTGCAAGTGACTTCGTTGATACGAACACAGAATTGATTGCTTGTCATTGTGTACCAATGTCCAGTCATCACATAACTGGATCTATTTATAATGAAAGGCTTTCAAATTTTAAAGTCCTGCTTGCTTTGGTAGTCAACAGAAGTAAAAAACAGGAGAAACATCACTGCAGAAATGAAGTTACAATGCCCAATCTTCACACAGACAGAGAAAGCCTCCCTGAAATTCTGCCACTGTTATGAATGAACTGCTCAAAGACATCAATTTGGGAACACACTTAAAACCTCAAAATTGAACTATTTTTATTACGGGAGAAAAGAAAACAAAATAGTTTTTTTGTCTGTCTGTCTCTCTCTCGCTCCTTCCTGTCTGCAACACAGAAAATGTATGAAAATGCCCATAATGAAATAAATGGTAAGATCTCCCTAAGAAAAGGAGGTGAATAAAAAAAAAATCACTATATGAAACTGCCGAAGGACAGCAACCATAATCTTTTCAGACAATACAGCTGAGCAAATCACTGAAGCTGATTCTTCACAAAAAGTACTGAGGACCCAGTGCCTATGAACACAATTCTCAATTAGTTCCCACTTTTACTAGTCTTTCAGCGAAATTACCTCTGATTTTCTCAATTTCCTGTCCTTACCTCTGACCGACAGACCGCAGTTCAAGTTCCACCTGCTTGCGAGGTGTGTAAGAACATCTCTGAACAAGTTGAGTAGAAAAATAGTTTAATTAAAAAAAACAATGTTCTCTGAACAGAACATGCAAAATTATTTTGGTGGTATATACAGAATAGAAGTATAGTCAAACATCAGCAGTATTTTAAGTATGTAAACATCAAAATTTCCAACATTACCTTTTCATCTACTTTTGGAATTATGTAAATGGAGCTCAGGTCATGACCATCGTTATTTGAATATAAAAAAATTGGCTTGAACTTTGTGAGGTACTTAGCAGTCTTACTTCACTTGCTCTACAATTCAGATTAAGCCAGATTGCTTATTTTCCGTAAATGGAGCAAAAAGCATGCACAGAAGTCTAGGAGAGCCAAAAATAATTTCAAACTTCACTTGGCCTCCTAACCAGGAAGCCCGGGTTCAATTTGAAGCCTGTGCATGGTAGTCCTTTCTTCCAGGGGTCCTCTTGTGGTGTAGTGATAGTGTCTCAACTCCTGGACCAAGAGGCCTGGGTTTGAGTTCCACTTATTCCAGAGGTATGTAATAATATTGTGATTGATACAAGGGCTGGTGGATATCATTCAGTATGAGATCCTTGATTGGGGTTGTTAACCTGTGCCATTCAGGGAGTTCTGACTGACAGATATGAACAGGAGTCTCAGAGATTCTCTTCATTCTAGGGACAAGCTCTGAGCTGGATGGTCAGAGCCGTTGTATTGTGTTGTGTGAATAACGGGTGAATTGGTGATGGGATACCAGTCACCATGAGTTATTTCAGTGGCAACAAGATAAAACAGTATGTTCCTGATGAAACTTTGTTCGCAACAGTTGTCTTTGAGTTGGGATAAGATTTCTGGCATCATGCCTTGATTTTGGAAGCCTGACTTATTTGATCCTGCCATTGAAGACTAGGCCCAGTATGTGGAAAGAATGTGTTATTTTTTCCAGGCAAATGACATTGCGGTAGATGAAAAGCAACGAGCAATTCTTCCAACTGCTTGCAGACCCACAGCATTTTCAGATATTAGGAGCCTAACTTTCCCTCAGGTACAAGACACTTTCAAGAGTTGATGGATTTAATTAGTGGATATTACAACCCCAAGCCTCCTCTAATTTTGAGACATTATCAGTTTTATTCAGCAGTTTGAGAACCAGGGGAATCTATATCAGGATTTTTGATGAGGTTAGGATGACGGGCAGAGGCATGTGATTTTGGGTTAATGCTGAAAGAATTGCTGAGACCCATTTGGTATCTGGATTTAATGACATAAACATGCAAAAATGCCTAACAGCTGAAGCCCCATTGGACTCCAAACAGGCAAGTCAACTGGCTTTGTCATCAGAAAATGTGGCAGGTGGAAAATGTGAGCTACAGGACATCCCAATGGAAGCAGACACTATCACTTGTCCGACTGAGCTTGAGGATCACCATTTGAGTGCACGCAATTGCATAGCCTCACGCAGGACATATTGTGAGCAGAGTGACCCTAGGTCAGCCCACAGGAAAACCCCAAAACAAAGCAGAGCCTCGGCGAAGTGGCTAAAATGTTCTTCAGGAATCAGGCTAGAATCCATTGCAATTGCTGCCGATATGCGGATTCAAGACAGCAAAGGAACCCTACGAGGTCTGACTTGTGTAAGAGAACTCCTAGGCCAGTATCCAAGACAGTGCACACCCTGGAAAGCCCAACTACATGCGATATGAAACAGTCAAATTGCTTAGTAACATCCAAATCAGATCCAAAATAAATGGTCACCCTGTTCTAACGGAGGTCGATAGGGCACAGCTGTGTCAGTGATTGCAGAGCCAGTCTTTAACAAGATTTACCTTGGACTCCAACTCCTTTGCACAAGGCCTCAGCCAGACTAAGAACATATACTGGGGAGCTATTACAGATTAAGGGTACAACTTCAGTTCCAATCTCTAATAGAAACAGTTGGTGCAGTTATCACTGATAACAGTAAAAGGCTTGGGTCCAAGCTCAATGGGGCTGAATTGGTTGAGAAAGATTCACCTTTATTGGCTCAACACTTTCCGATTAGAAAATGGCTACCTGACTGAAGTGCAAATTAAATACCTGGAGGTTTTTCAATAAGGCCTTTGGACTATATGAGGAGCTAAGGCCACCTCACATGTTGACCAGGAAGCAATTTCACAATTCTGCAAGGTGTCTTACATGCAAAAGGGTAGTCAGAAATCAGGAGACTGGAAAGCGAAGGAATCAAACTTGTTGCAGAATGAGCAGCACCAGTTGTACCATTTGTGAACCCTGATGGGTCAGTTTGCCTTTGTGAAGATTTTAAGGAAATGGTAAAGTGCTTCTTGCAGCTGCATAAATACTCAATCCCTCACATAGAGGACTTGTAAGCAAAACTGTTGGAGGTGGTGGTGGTGGGGAGTTGGGGGTGGGGGGGTAGGAGCGGTTTCTGTCCTTCACAACACTGGATATTAGCCACGTGTACCTGCATTTGCGACTAGATGGGGAGTCCCACGTGGGTTTTGTACCAATATACAAGATTGCCATTGGGTATCATCAGCCTGCATCCTTTTCCAGCGGACAATGGAGAACATTTTACATGGGCTAACCCAGGTTGCCATTCATCTGGATGATTTGATGTACTAATAACAGGGAAGACCGATAAACAACACTGGGAGAACTTGGATATAGTGCTTAAACGTTTCTCCCCAGGTGGGTGTATGCCTTGGAAAGAAAAAAAAGTGTGTTCAAGGCACTTCAAGTGTCCTACTTGCACAAAAAAAAGTGTCAACAAGACCGGGTTACACCCATTGGAAGATAAAGTGAAGGTGATCAAAGATGCCTCGGCTCGCACATCTGTACCAGAGCTTAGGTCTTTCCTTAGGTTGGTGGATTATTACAGAAAATGCATATGTAGCCTGGCCTTCATCTTGGCACCCTTGCACCACCTATTGAAAGAGGGTCAGTGTTGGAAATGGTCACAGAGCTAAAAAGTAGCCTTTAGGGAAAAGAAAAAGCAGCTACTGTCATCTAAGGTCCACTTCAGTCTCATGCGAGATGTAGTGCTGACATGCAATGCCTTCCATACAATATCAGAATAGTGTTGGCTCACTAGTGGCCCAAAGGAGAAGAACGCTAAATAGCGTATGCTTCCCTGACTTTAGCTGATGCCAAACACAAAGACACCCAGATTGGAAAGGAAGGTTTGGCTGCCATCTTTGGTATGACAAAGTTCCACTAATATCTTTATGGATGTAAATTTGTAATTGTAACAGACCACAAACCCCTGGTAAGGCTACTTAATGAAAACAGTCCATCCCACCCATAGCTTCTGGCTAAATTCAGCAGTGAGCTCTTACTCTGAGTGTGTACAGTTACAAGTTAAAACACTGTCCGGAGGCCAAGTAGCTAATGAAGATGCTTTGAGCCATGTCCAGATACACCATCGGGCGCAGCCTATCCTGGAACAGACTGGTCTGATTTTAAACCTTCTGGACAACCTCCCAGTCTCCAACAACTGGTGATGATGGGGCAAGCGAAAGGGCCATCACAACCAGAATTGAAACTCTTCTGGATCTGGTGAGAGCAGATCACTGTAAAGGATGGTATATTATCATGGGGAGCAAGAGTGATTATCCTGAGTAAAGGTTGCCATTACATACTGGCTGAACTCCACCAGGGTCATATGGAGGTTTCCAAAACAAAGATAGAACATCGAACAATACAGCGCAGAACAGGCCCTTTGGCCCTCGATGTTGCAAGATGTTGGTAAGAAATTACGTCTGGTGGCCAGGATTGGAAACTAACATAGCCATGTTGGTAAGACAGTGTCCAGAGTGCCAACAAGTACAAAAATTACCACCAGCAGCTCCCCCACATTCGTTGCAATTGCCGGGTAAACCCTGGACTCGGTTACACATCAACTATTCTGGTTCATTCATGGGCTCAGTGTCCTCGGTCATTGTGGATGCCCACTTAAGGTGGTTGAACATGCATCGAGTTAATTGTCAAAACTCAAGGATCATGATTGAAAAGCTGCGAGCATCATCTGCAACACACAGATTCCCAGAAGTATTGGCCACAGATAATGAGACATGTTTTTATCAGCAGGAACTTCAAACATTTCCAAAAATTGAATGGCATTCGACATGTTCAAACAGTTTCATACCATCCATCATCCACTGGTCTGGTGGAAAGAGTAGTCCAAATGTTGAAGGCAGTCTTAAAGAAACAACCTACAGCTTTACTTTACACTAAACTGTTCCAGATCATGTTTGATTATCGTCTCTCACGCAACTACAGGGATGGAGATGAGGGGGGAAAAGATATCAGGAATGCCAAGGCCGGCCAGATGCCTAAGTGACAGAGGTAATTTACTTCAGGGGATGAAGTTTGGTCTCAAAACCACATAAATGGCCCTGCATAAAGTTCACGTAAGTGAGGCGGACCTGAACAAACACGTAGATTACATGAAAGCTTCTACCTCGTAAACGGGGTAACAGCAAAACACTCAGAACAGCCAGAAAACCTGTCAGAAACTGTGGAGTCTCCCCCTCCGCCTAGTGTCGAAGAAACCTCAGAGACCGAGATGGATGCAGCCGATGTTGCAGCCTCAATACCATTGCCAGCTGAAGAGGAGGAGGAATTTCTTCCAAGCAAGAGACAGGCTATAGTCTGCAACACTCCACTCATGTCCAAGTCATAGTCAGAGGAAGGGTCACCGGACCTGAAACGTTAACTCTGTTTTTTCCTTCAAAGATGCTGCCAGACCTGATGAGCTTTTCTAGCAACTTTGTTTTTGTTCATAGTCAGAAGAACCAGACTGAGTGTGAAAACATCCCAGAGGAAGCTGCAAGAAAAAGAATGGGCCTGAATGCCTGTGCTTTGTGGGGGGAAGGAGGGGGGATTGTTGTGATTGGTGCAAGGGCCATGTGGATCTCATTGAGTTTGAGATTCCTGATTGGGGTTGTTAACTTAAGCTAATCAAGGAGCTTTGGCTGACAGATGTAAACAGGAGTCTGAGGCTACATTCAAGCCCGGGTGCTCTTTTGGCAGGGAAGCACAGTGTCCACCGATGCTTTCAATGTCTTTAGGGAGAGGTGGACAGAGTACTTTATTACCCACTCCAGCTCCAATTTGATTTAATGCCCACCCTCCCCCTTCACTTTTTTTTTCATGTAAGCATTGCCCCTGTCAGGTTTTGCTTGTTACTTGCTCCCTAACCACATGGATGTTTTTCCTGGTGGTGGAAGTACTGAAATTAAAAAAGAAATAGGAGTCTGAGATTCTCTTCGTTCTAGAGACTGGCTCTGAAATAACTGGTCAGAGTACTTGTACCTTACACGTGTAAATGAAGAGTGACTTGGTGACAGTATACCGGCCTCCATGGAGTTGTTTCAAGCAACCTCTATGAACTGTTTGATAAGAAAAAAAAGGTCAAATTTCACCTAGGCTTGAATTCAATTCCCATCTGCTCCAGTGATGTGTAATGACATTTCGGAAAAGCACGATTAGAAAAATAGGTTAAATTTTTAAAAAATTAAAACTTCACCTGGAAAGTTCTTGTGTTGCAGTGTTAGTGTCCCTCTGAGCCAGGATACCCGAGTTCAAGCCCCACCAGCTCAGAGGTATTTAATAACATCCCTGTAACAGGTTAATTAGAAAGTATCCTCAAACTTCACCTGACAACTAATCCCTTAGATGTTTGAGTTCAAGGAGACTAACAAACTGCTTTGAACCCTTTGCTTTATTAGGACCTCACTTTAATCATTTAGACCATTCACAAAACCACAGGCCTGCTCCATGAGAGACTGCAAATCATAAACCAGAGATTGAATCAATTATTATCTGTAAAGGTGCACTATCTGTATCCAATCTTAATGTGTGCGCTAATGCACTTGGATGAGATAGAGCACGTGATGTTGCACTAATTTAGGATATGTGAAATACCTTATTACTGAATTATTTAATTGGAGTATGAACACGAAAGGCAAGAAAGGATGCAACCAATCCCATTCAAAATATACTGATCATTGGGAATATGACGGCATATTCATTCTGTCCATTACAGAGAATCCACCTGTTATCAGAAGGTAATTTATGTGAGTTTAGTAGATATTTTAGAATGGGTAGCTGACTCGCAACACAAATTACAGTCTCCTATGGAAAATCTACATCACTTTTTCGTTAAAAATTAACATTTTAGATCCATAATTTATCAATCTCTCTCCCGATTGCTAAAAATATTGAACAGAAGATACTTTATACTTAATAACATTTAAGCTATTCATTATTGGTATGCCAGTTCTATATACCACATTGCACTTTTATTATCTGGTGTCCTGAAATTTGGGAAAGGTTATCTAGTAGCTAGTTCAGAATAACATCAGTGTGGGATTGATTGCTTACTTTAGCAGAGAATGACCTGGGGCCTGTCTCCTTACCCTACCCTAAGAGTGGAAGACAATGTCAAAACACCAATGATAAAAAAATTGCCAAGAAAACAGCTTGAGATGAAGCATCAGCAGACTATGAGCCAAGGACTTACCTTTGGGCAAAGCATCCTAGAATGAATGAATGAAGCCTGTTCTAAACTACGTTTAGTAGCACAGGATAAGTCTAAGCAACATTAAAGCAAGGTCCCAGGATATAACAGAATGATGAGGGAGCCAACCTCCTTCCATCTTTGTATCCATTCCAATCCATGTCTGACTTCTTGGGACCTACCCTAAAGCAATGCATTTGTTCTGTATTGTATTTAATTCCTCTACTTGAGATCAGCACTATGAAATGAAGAAGAATTAGGTACTGAAGTGAATAACATAAAAAAGTTGTTCAGTTTAATCAAAAGCCGATTGATGAATGTGAACAATATAAGCAGCAGGGGGAGGCGATGGCCGAGTGGTATTGTCGCTGGACTGTTAATCCACAGACACAGAAAACATCCTGGGAACCTGGGTTCAAATCCCACCACGGCAGATGGTGGAATTTGAATTCAATAAAATATCTGGAATGAAGAATCTAATGATGACCATGAATCCATTGTCTGTTGTCAGGAAAAACCCATCTGATTCACTAATTTTCTTTAGGGAAGGAAACTGCCATCTTTACCTGGTCTGGTCTACATGTGACTCCATACCCACAGCAATGTGGTTGACTCTGAACTGCCCTCTGGGCAATTAGGAATGGGCAATAAATGTTGCATGATCAACAATGTCCTCATCCCATGAATGAATAAAAAGTATTCTAAGCACTGTGCTTCCCATATTCCATAAAACAAATTGCTACATTTTCCTTTCTTCCATAAGCTCTTAATTTTATCCAATAGTCTCTTCTCAAAGACATTCTGAAAGATTCTACATGTAACATCCATATATTTGCCACTTCCTCTCATCTTTCTGTACCGTTTAAAGACGATCAATTTTTCCAGAAAAAAGTTGCTTATTCTTTTCATCATAGAATCCCTACAGTGTGGAAAGAGGTCCTTCAACCCAACAAGTCCACACCGACCTTCAGAGCATCCCACTCAGACCCATCCGCCTATAACGTACCTAATCCCTGAACACTATGGGCAATTTAGCATGGCCAATCCACCTAGCCTGCATATCTTTGGACTGTGGGAGGAAACCGGAACATCCGGAGGAAGCCCACACAGACACAGGGAGAATGTGCAAACTCCACAGAGACAGTCACCCAAGGGTGGAACTGAACCCGGGTCCCTAGCCCTGTGAGGCAGCAGTACCAGCTACTGAGCTACCATGCTGCCCGTGCTTAGCTGAAATGAGAGACCAGGTGAATTGAAATTCAGGGTAAATTAAATGTTGACATTATGGACTTTAGACTTCTTTTTACAAACAATATGCCCATTGACTCTCAGAATATCAAGCTGTCATGTGCAGCTTAAATTTGACTTATGCCAGATGTCCACAGATACACATATTTTACACTTCAACTTCAGAAATAGAATCATAGCATTTGAAGCCTCCTTGTAGTTGAATATCTAGAGGATTGGTTCTCAGGTAAAGTTTGACACTGGAATAGGTTACATTCTTCAACTACACGCAGTAGTCCAGTTGTGGCCTAACTAACATTTATACACCCCAATCATAACCTCCTTGTTCTTGTATCCAATGACTTGTCTAATAAACACAAGTATCCCAAATTATTAAAACACCCTATTTTACTTGGCTTGCTGCTTAAAAGATCATTTGCAAACTTACTGATCAAAGCCCTGAGGATAAACAAGAGACAGCAAGAGACCCAGCACTAAACCCTGTGGTACGCTACCAGACACAGGCTTCCAGTCACAAAAACACCCACCAACAAAATATTACACAAATGAAGTAAATAGTGTACATAAAATAAACATTGTACTGGGAATGGGTTGAGTGCAGGCCAAATTGTTACAAATTTAATCAATAAGCACTGCAGCACAGAAATTACAATGAAAGTTCACAGCTCACAGGAAATATCAAACAACAAATGAACAACACACTGGAAGCAATTTACACCCATAATTCTAACTGGCTATCCATCACTGCAATACAGCATATTTACCACATTTAATTCAGGGTGAAACCAATACGTAACTTATGATACAGAAAGACACAAAAGGAGACATTTGGTAGGTTTAACAATGGAAGTGGAATCACAGGACACGATTACACACTATCCGTATTTGGAGTTGCAGCCAGCATAGTATATTTCTATGGCTTGCTATTTTACACGATTGCTGCAGCCTTCTAATGCCCACAGTCAATGGTTCTTGCACTGCTGATTGTGTTACTGAGCCCCAGAGCAGCCAAACAGTGTGAAATTAAGTTTGGAGGATTTGAAAAACGTTTTCTCCTATGACAGGTGAACAGTCATAGTTGAAAGATAAAGGGTCGACTGTTTAAGATAAAACAGAGGGGAAAAAATCGTTCCCTCAGACGGTTGACAGCCTTTGAAATTCCTTGCTCAAAAGCAGAACCTTTAACAATTTAAGGCAGAGGTAAATAGATTACCAAGGGGATAAAAGATTAGAGAGATACACAGGAATGTAGAAATTAGTTTAAAAATCAGATCACCCATGATCTTACTGAACAGTGGAGCTGGTTCAAAGGGTTGAGTGGACCACTCTAGTTCCTAGTTCATATGTCCATACGTATTCTGAGTACTGAAACATTGCAATCGACTGATATTCACAAAGCAGTGCTAAAATAAGGATAATATGAAGAAACTAGCGACGACAGAAAAAGACGACAAGGTAAGAATGAAGCTCTTATTTACTTAGAAGAATGCAAAAACTCACTATTTTCCATAATGGGAATCCATGCTGAGGACCAAAGCGTTGTAATTACTAGACACAGCAATAATGAGCTGATTCATAATGTTGAACCTTTTCTCAGCACCTTTGAAGGGATTGAAAATGGGCACAAGAAAGGAGACCATGTACCTAGGACAAAGGATGGATAGCTGGAAATACCCAAAGTCTCCTCCTCAGATGAAGGAAAAATATTAAAGACAGAGGTGAAAGTGAGAAATGAAGATGCTTCTGTTATGACAACTTGGGACACAGTTATTTGAAATGTTGGGAGCTGAGGGGGAAACCCATGGGACATATCAGAGTTTGTGAGAATGAGACCTGAAACAAAACTCAAAACAAAAAGGCCACCTATCAGATTGTAGCTTTAACTACAACTAAGAGACCAGACGTAAACACTGTTGTGAGTGCAGAAGTAGTATATAGAGTAGATGAGTGAAATAAAGGATTTTTGTCTGAAGGGAAAATAATCGCTTTTTCTCCAAATGAAGCATCCAAGCCCTTATGATAAGATGTAAGGGCTACTCAAAATCTCTTGCTTAAGGAGCTTGAAGTTTTCCCTGCAGGGAGTTCAATGAAAGCCAAAGTAATGGTAAACAGAATAGGTGGAGAGTATATCCCAGTACAAAGTCCAATTGGAGTGTGACTTGTTGTTTGGAAGCATGGTATTGGGGTAGTTAAGTAATTACCTGTGATAGCATTTTTTTTACTTCTGCGGAATGATTTAGCAGGAGTGAAAATTACAGCTGTGCCTTAAACCACAAAAAACCCAACTGAGGCTAAAGAAGCAGAACAATTAAAGGATCATGTTCTGGGTATTTTTCCATTTGGTTTAATGACTACAGCAATGACCTAAATAAAGTCCATCACCCAGGGTCACAGTAACTCCACAAGCAGACGATAGGGTAGCTGAAACTCTCTAAGAATGGGGACAATTCAAAAGTAGTGTTTGGCATGACTTTGTTAGTTGAAGCTTTGTTAATTGAAACAGATCCAGAGAAAAGTAAATTAGCAAAGACAGCTCACACTGAGGCTGAGGCCGAAGGATTTCTAGTGTGTTATTGTATTAGAAACAGACTCTGAGGCATCCTCACAGAACCTCACATGAATAATGGATGGTTGTTCATTAAATGATTGTGCCACATAGACATCGCAAGGCGATGTTATGAACAGCATATGAAGTTCCTGTGGCAGGGCAGATAAAAATACAGAAAATGTGTGTATTAATAAAAAGTTATTTCACATAGTCAAGACTTCACTGAAACATGTTACAGTTCTGTAAAACATGTCATACATCTAGGAAAACCACAAGCAGACCAACATCTTTGATACCTTTCCCAGATTTTCAAGAACCATTCATTCAGTTAAGGGATGGCAGATAGCGTAGAACCATTACCAAAAATAAAGGCAGGACATCAATTTACCCTTACAATAATTATATATGAGATATTAGATTCCCAATTGCCAGAAGCTATTCCCTTGAGGACAATTACAGCTAGGGCAGAGGAAAAGTTAACTCCTTTTTTGTTTGAACACAGCAGGCCAAGCAGCATCAGAGGAGCAGGAAGGCTGATGTTTCGGGCCCAGACCCTTCTTCAGAAAAAATTTTCCTAAACGAGGGTCTAGGCCAGAAACGTCAGCCTTCCTGCTTCTCTTATGCTGCTTGGCCTGCTGTGTTCATCCAGCTCTACACCTTGTTATCTCAAATTCTCCAGCATCTGCAGTTCCTACTATCTCTCCTTTTTTGTTTTACTTGTTATGGACTACCAATTGAGATAATTTAGGAACTCTGATCAGATTGTATGTTCACAGTTTTTCAAGAATATGCTCCTAGTTTGGGTATAAAACAATTGAAATTGACTACATCTCATATGCAAATAAAGGGAACTTTGGAGAGGTTCCATGATTAAGGCATACTGTCACAAATATCCAATGGTTTGGGGTCAGAGAATCAAATGTCTTCTTATTTGCTACCAGTGATTCACCAAATGAATCAACACTGTTGAATCCATTTGAATTTACTCACAGTCATGAAATTAGAGATCCATTAAAAATCATTCGAGTCGATCAAAAAAACATCCTCTGTTTCGGATTATGTGCTCACACTTCAAGAAAGACTCAAAGAAGCACGTGATGTAGCACAAAAGCATTTGAAAAGTACACAAGCAAAAAAATGAAAGAGTGGGCAGAGAAATATTCAGCAACTATAACATTTCAAAGTAAGAGATGAAGTACCGGTATTGTTGTCTTTGTAAAGAAAACTCCAAATTATCTAAAAGGGTTAGTAAAGTGACTTATCTGATAAATGTTCCTGGTTATAGGAAGAAACAGGTTAGAAAAGTAACATAGTAGCAAAGAGGACCAAGTACGCCAGATGATAAGAGTACTGGAGAATGGCATAGGCAATGAATGTGATGTTGAAGGGAAGGTAGATAGTTCTCAAAGCAAACCTTCTACTGTTTGAATAGCTAACTCAGAAATACAGGGCAAGTCAGACACTTCTTCTCTTTAGAGAAAAGACAGGAGGAGGATATTGTAAAACTATTGCAAAAGTAAGAGGTAATCTGTAAAGATACTCTTGGATATGCTACATTAGCTAGACATGATATATTTACCGGAGAGTCAAGACAGATAAAGCATCATCCTTATCAATTAAGCCCAGACAAACAACCTCAGATAGAAGCAAAGATTCAATCCACGGTGGAAAGCCACTTGATTTCAGCCTAGACAAGGTAGCTAGAGTTTACTGGTAATGTCAATTCTTATCTGGATAGATCAACTAGATTCAGTAGATTATAGAAAGGTAAATGTCTTCGCAAAGAGAGATTCCTACCTTGTTCCATGGTTGGAAGGCTGTATTGAAAGGAATGATGCATTGCCAACCCTTCCTAGGATTAATCTATTGAAGGCAAGTTCATTGACATCAAGGTCTAAACAAATATCCACTTTTATTATGCCAAACAGATTATACTAATATAAAGTGATGCCATATGGGTTAAAGAATGCCCAAATTACATTTCAGAAGCCTCTGAATCAAGTCATAGTTGAGGTTCATAACTTTGTAGTTCATGTAGATGACATTGTGTTAAATGGTGACACATGGGAAGAGCATATGAAACAAGTCAAGAGACCTCTTCAAACAATTACAGTCAGCTAGCTTAGTTAAAAATAACAAACTGAACTTGGAGGAGCAAGTGCTACTTACGTATATATAATGTAGGACAAGGATAAGTAGTGCCAAGGACAGCAAGTGAAGAGAATTTCCTGCTTCCAAAACTAAATGAGAAACTATGAGATTTTTGGGAATGTGGAGGTTTTGCTGGATAATTGTACATAATTTCATCACAATAACTATGCCATTAATGAACTTGTTAAAGAAACAAGCAAAAGTGATACATTCAGAAGAGTAGAATCATAGAGGTCTTCAGCACATCAAAACTATCCGTTAAAATACAAACAATCATCTAAGTATTCTATTCCCATTTTCTAGCAGTTGTCCCATATCCTTGTATGCCTTGGCATCGCAAGTGCACATCTAATGTTTTAAAATGTTAACGGTTTTTTGCATTTACCATCCATTGGAAGAAAACATTTTTACCTGCTTTCCCCTCTAAACCTCCTGCCCCCCTTATCTTAAAACTAAGGTCCCAGTCTCTTCCAAAGGAAAATGGGTAGCACAATGGTTAGCAGTGCTGTCTCACAGCAGCAGCGACCTGGGTTTGATTCCAGCCTTGGGCAACTGTCTGAATAGAGTTTCTATGTTTTCCCTGCGTCTGCGTGTGTTGCCTCCAGGTGCTCCGGTTTGCTCCCACAGTCCAAAGATGTGCAGGCTAGCTGGATTGCTAAAAAATACCCCATCATACCCAGGGATTTGTGGGTTAAGTGGGTTAGCCTTGAATAGAAACCCCATGTGGAATTAGAATTAGAATTAGAATCCCTACAGTGTGGGAACAGGCCCTTCGGCCCAACAAGTCCACACCGACCCTTGGAACATCCCACCCAGACCCATCCCCCTATAACCCTATAATGTGTGGGCATTTTAGCATGGCCAATCCACCTAGCCTGCACATCTTTGGACTGTGGGAGGAAACCGGAGCACCTGGAGGAAACCCACGCAGACACGGGGAGAATGTGCAAACTCCGCACAGACAGTCACCTGAGGCTGGAATCGAACCCGGGTCCCTGGCGCTGTGAGGCTGCAGTGCTAACCACTGAGCCACCATGCCAGGAGACTGGTGTGAGGGTCAGGTCTGGGTGGTTTGTTCTTCAGAGGGTCAGTGCAGACCCCATGGGCTGAGTGGGATTCTGTGATTCTATGAAATATTCCTTCTTGTCTATGCCCTTCATAATTTTATGCATTTTAGTCATGGCCCCCACACTCCCATCACCATATCCTCTGCACCAAGGAAAACAACTCCAGTCTCTCCTTGAGAACTTGAAGGCGATTCCAACATATATAATATTTTGTGTTGGTCACTTGCATTTATCCAGAACTTTCAAAATGGCAAATGTTAGTAGTGATCAGGACTATAGTAGGACAAGACTGACATCTTGTGACAGGATGAGGAGTCAGGAATAGAGAAGCCCGTGGGGTACTTCTCTAAGAAACTAAACTGGCGTCAGAAAATCACCCTACCATAGAAAAGTAGACTTCGGGTTTATTATTGGCTCCTCAATACTTTAAGCCGATGCCTGACACCAAATACAAGAAAACTCTAACTTACAGTGATTGTAATCCATGGGACTTCATTGAAAAGTTTAAAACTTAAATTGCAAGAATACTCAGATGGAGTTTTTTGTTCTTAATGTAAATATTATTCACATTGTTTGAAAAGATAAGGAAGTTGCCGATATATAATCCTTTGTGTAAAATGTTGGATGAAGTTAAAGGTTGAAATAATGCTAAGAATGTATAGGAAGGAAGAACAAACGGATGCAAATCTAGTCCCTTGTTGTTCATGTTTCACATGTTTTGTGAGGAAATGCACTTACACTGCTGCATGTTCAAGCTCTGGTAGGTGTGGGGCAAGCTCTGATAGGTGTGGGGGTTAAGCCAGTGATTGTCTACAAAGGGACATTTGGTTTGCAGCAAGTAGCTGACTTGTCTGCAGAACAGTGATCACTTGTCAATGACAAAGGCATTCTGCTTCCAAACAACTATATGATTGGCTTTCAAGCAGCTGATCAGCTTGTGAGTATGAATATTTTATCAGAATTCAATGGACCACCAAAAAGGAAGGAACAACCCCTTTCACTATTGCTAAACAAAAAAGAACCTCAAGCCTGAAGAAAGAAAGTTTATTTCCCTTATCAGCTACTGCAGGCTGTGGCTGTTAACCAATAAGTCAGAGACATTATAGAACAGTTGCCTCCTTAAAAACGAGTGAAATACCTGAACAAGAAATATTGAGGAGCAGTAAAACCTGAGAAGCCAAAAGACCATCTCAGCGAATCCTGTGGTTAAGGACTTTTGAACTGCCTTCCCAATATTTCCCTCCACCCATAACACCCATGATTTTTGTGTCTGTCTGTCTGCACATGGGTAAGTGAAGTTTTATTACAGGCTTACAGTGTTTAGGAGGAGAATTATATGTTGACGGTTCACAAGTGTTTAACTACAGATAAACTCTATTTATTTGTAATAAATAGTGATGCCTGTTAAGTGCACCTGGGTCTAAAAGATAAGTAAATTGCAGAATTTGTGAACTTTTTTGAAAATCTTACATTTTCGTGCTGACTCCAGGAATAGTGGGTATGATTTCCAGCATGCTACACCAATGAGGTGTAAAACTTCTTTCTGTACCTATCACAGACTATGTGGATGTTGTTACCTCATGACACACAACTCCAGCAGGGATTAAAGTCATTCTCAATCTCAAGGGATTGTCTAAAACAAATAACTTGAAGGTAGCCTGGAGCTATTGAAGTGTAGGCGCACGACAACAGCAAGAAGCAAACAGATATTTTGAGCAGTGACTAATTATGCGAGACAGTATTGGAGTAAGGCTTGAGGTGCTATTGCATTAGGTCTGGAGATATCCAGTAACCATACAGAGTGACACAAGCTTCGTCACCCTGAAGGCAGTGAGAACAAGGTAGCTGTGGAGGTCAGCCCAAGCATACAGATAAACAGCAGGAAAATGTGCATTGCCCTCAAAATGCACTGCAGCAATTCAACAAGGCTCCTCCAACACCACCTTCCACACCAGAGATCATAAGCAGCTAGAAGGGCAAGGGTAGCAGATGCATAGGAACACCACCAACTGCAAGTCCTCCTCCAAGTCACTCAGCATCTAGACTTAGAAATATATCACTGTTCCTTCAGTGTCGCAGAGTCAAAAGTCCTGGAACTCTCTTCCTAGGTGGCCCTATACCCCCATGGATTGCAGCAGTTCAAAGAGGCAGTTCACTACCACCTTTTCCAGGACAGTTATTGATCGGCCATAAATACTGAGCTGCTCGGTAACACCCACATCCCATGAATGAAAACAAAAATTTGATGAGTTCAGTAAGTTCGTTTTTAATTACCATATCCCGTAGGTGCAGCACTAACCTTAACCACTGGTGGAGTAACTGAACCCTCATCACATATCAGGCAAGCAATCTCTTCCAAGCAATATTCAACATTCAGAGATAATAGGTACTGCAGATGCTGGAGAATCCGAGATAACAAGGTGTGGAGCTGGATGAACACAGCAGGCCAAGCAGCACCATAGGAGCAGGAAAGCTTGACGTTTCCATAAGACCATAAGACATAGGAGTGGAAGTAAGGCCATTCGGCTCATCGAGTCCACTCCGCCATTTAATCATGGCTGATGGGCATCTCAACTCCACTTACCCGCACTCTCCGCGTAGCGAGATCAAGAATTTATCAATCTCTGCCTTGAAGACATTCAACGTCCCGGCCTCCACTGCGCTCCGTGGCAATGAATTCTACAGGCCCACCACTCTCTGGCTGAAGAAATGTCTCCTCATTTCCGTTCTAAATCGACCCCCTCTAATTCTAAGGCTGTGCCCACAGGTCCTAGTATCCCCACCTAACGGAAACAACTTCCCAGCGTCCACCCTTTCTAAGCCATGCATTATCTTGTAAGTTTCTATTAGATCTCCCCTGAACCTTCTAAACTCTAATGAATACAATCCCAGGATCCTCAGCCATTCATCATATGTTAGGCCTACCATTCCAGGGATCATCCGTGTGAATCTCCGCTGGACACGCTCCAGTGCCAGTATGTCCTTCCTGAGGTGTGGGGCCCAAAATTGGACACAGTATTCTAAATGGGGCCTAACTAGAGCTTTATAAAGTCTCAGAAGCACATCACTGCTTTTATATTCCAACCCTCTTGAGATAAATGACAACATTCCATTCGCTTTCTTAATCATGGACTCAACCTGCAAGTTAACCTTTAGAGAATCCTGTACTAGCACTCCCAGATCCCTTTGTACTTCGGCTTTATGAATTTTCTCACCGTTCAGAAAATAGTCCATGCCTGTATTCTTTTCTCCAAGGTGCAAGACCTCACATTTGCTCACGTTGAATTTCAGCAGCCATTTCCTGGACCACTCTCCTAAACTGTCTAAATCATTCTGCAGCCTCCCCACCTCCTCCGTACTACCTGCCTGTCCACCCAACTTCGTATCATCGGCAAACTTCACCAGAATGCCCCCAGTCCCTTCATCCAGATCATTAATACATAAAGTGAACAGCTGCGGCCCCAACACGGAACCCTGCGGGACACCACTTGTCACCGGTTGCCATTCTGAAAAAGAGCCTTTTATCCCAACTCTCTGCCTTCTGTCAGACAACCAATCCTCAATCCATGCCAGTAACTCACCTAGAACACCATGAGCCCTCACTTTACTCAGCAGCCTCCCGTGAGGCACCTTATCAAAGGCCTTTTGGAAGTCTAGACAGATAACATCCACTGGGTTTCCCTGGTCTAACCTACTTGTTACCTCTTCAAAGAATTCTAACAGGTTTGTCAGACACGACCTCCCCTTACTGAATCCATGCTGACTTGTTCTAATCCAACCCTGCACTTCCAAGAATTTAGAAATCTCATCCTTAACGATAGATTCTAGAATTTTACCAACAACCGAGGTTAGGCTAATCGGCCTATAATTTTCCATCTTTTGCCTTGATCCTTTCTTAAACAAGGGGGTTACAACAGCGATTTTCCAATCTTTTGGGACTTCTCCCGACTCCAGTGACTTTTGAAAGATCACAACCAACGCCTCTGCTATTTCCTCAGCCAACTCCCTCAGAACTCTAGGATGCAGCCCATTGGGGCCAGGAGATTTATTAATTTTTAGACCTTTTAGCTTTTCTAGCACTTTCTCTTTTGTAATGTCTACCATACTCAACTCTGCCCCCTGACTCTCCTTAATTGTTGGGATATTACTCATGTCTTCCACTGTGAAGACTGACGCAAAATACTTATTACGTTCTTCAGCTATTTCCTTATCTCCCTTCACTAGCCTTCCAGCATCAGTTTGGAGCGGCCCAATGTCTACTTTTGCCTCTTGTTTGTTTCTTATGTATTGAAAGAAACTTTTACTATCATTTCTAATATTACTGGCTAGCCTACCTTTGTATTTGATCCTCTCCTTCCTTATTTCTCTCTTTGTTATCCTCTGTTTGTTCTTGTACCCTTCCCAATCTTCTGATTTCTGAGTGCTCTTGGACACTACATAGGCTGTCTCTTTTTCTTTGACACATTTCCTGACTTCCTTTGTCAGCCATGGCTGTCTAATCCTCCCCCGGATAATCCTTCTTTTCTTTGGGATGAACCTCTGTATTATGTCCTCAATTACACCCAGAAACTCCTGCCATTGTTGCTCTACTGTCTTCCCCGCTAGGCTCTGTTTCAGGCCTAGACCCTTCTTCAGAAATTTCTGATGAAGAATATTCAACATCAGATGCTTTACCTCATTCTCACAAACTTACCATTATTATTGCAAGCCTCATACACACAACTCATGCATGTTGGGATCTGTTTAATCATGACAGTCATAATTTCCAAAGACGATGAAAAACACTCAGTCATACTCATTTTCTTAAAAGAAAGATTGCTGTTACTCTAGGAAGCAGCATGGAACAAGAGGACGACAAGCTAACTTTATTTTTTTAATCCCCATGTAAAAACTAGTGCCTGCCATCATAAAATGGGATTATGTCAAGGAGGTGACCCTGGGATACTGAAGTGATTAATGATAAAAAGTCATAATTAAATAAATAATAACCAATTCCACTCTTGACCAGAAATCTGAATCACCCTTCAATGTTGCCTGAATTTTAGTCCACATACGATGCAAGATCATAGTTCTTGTTTATCCCTCTCTCCGAACGATACCAAACCATTGTTGCTTTTCCAATGAACCTTCCATAAAGGGGAAGAAAAGAAACAAACAATGAAGAGACAGCATCACTCTCTCCAACACGCTCAGCTACTGGTACTGACTGGTATTCTTGATAATTTTAGAGGCCAGAATAGGGGTGGCAGCTGTATGTCTTGAGACATTGGGCACAGATCCACAGACCATACGACACAGGAGCAGAAGTGGGCTATTCAGCCTATCAAGTCTGCCCCAACATGCATTGAGATTATGGTAGATCTGTGAATCATCAACTTCACTTTCCTGTCTTATCCCCACAGCTTTTGATTTCATTGCTGATTAAAAGCCTGTTTATCTCAGACTTGAATATCAATAACATCCCAGCCCTCATAAAAACAGAAGCTGCTGGAAAAGCTCAGCAGGTCTGGCCGCATCTGTGAAGAAAAGAAATCAGAGTTAACATTTCTGATCTGGTGACCCTTCCTCAGAACTGATGGTAGCTGAGAAAACGTCGGGTTTATATGCAGAAAATGGGGTTTGAGGGTGGGGGGAAGATTGAGGTAGGGAGTAAATGACAGGGTAAAGGATAAAGCCTGAACAGAGAGAAGAGCACTTGGATAGACAAAAGAGTTGATAATGATCTGGCTGGGAGGGTGAATAGCTGTTAATGAGGACTGTTAGTGATGAACATTAGGTACTCTGTAATGGCAGGCTTTGTGAAAACAAGGCCTGGTGTGTCGGGTACGGGGCTAGGACATGGGAGAGTTTAGGCCCTAAAATTATTGTACTCGATAGAGCTGCAGGGACCCCAAGCAGAAAATGAAGTGTTGTTCTCCTAGCTTGCATTGAGCTTTGCTGGAACACTGTAGCAAGCCAGAGATAGAGATGTTGGCAGGGAACAGGGTGCCATGTTAGAATGGCAGGCAACTGGAAACTCAGGGTCTTTTTTTTGTGAGCAGAATATAGGTGTTCTGTGAAGCGATCATTAAGTCTATGCTTTGTTTTCCCAATATAAAGAGGACCACATTGTGAGCAGCGAACGCAGTAGACTAGATTCTGGGAAGTGCAGGTGAATTTATGCACCACCAGGAAGGTACGTTAGGGTCCTTGGATACTGGGGAGGGAGGATGCGAATGGGCGGGGTTGCATCTTCACCAGCTGCAGGGGAAGGTGCTTTGGGCTGCAGGGTGAAGGAAGAGTGGACCAGGGTGTCCTGGAGGGAATGGTCCCTGCGGAAGGCGGATAAGGGAGGAGAGGGGAAGATGTGTCTAGTGGTGGCATCTTACTGGGAGGTAGCGGAAATGGTATCTGACGATCT
Organism: Ginglymostoma cirratum; assembly: GCA_024137785.1. Classification (NCBI taxonomy): domain Eukaryota; kingdom Metazoa; phylum Chordata; class Chondrichthyes; order Orectolobiformes; family Ginglymostomatidae; genus Ginglymostoma; species Ginglymostoma cirratum. The sequence goes on from JAHRHZ010000051.1 coordinate 849,542, forward strand.
TCTGGATATGGATGCTGGTGGGATGGTAGGTAAGGACAAGAGGAACCCTATCGCTGTTGCGGGAGGGAAGAGGGGGCCTGGACAGCCCTCTCAGTGAAAAATTCCAGAGATTGGCTACCCTCCAAGTGAATAAATTCCTTGTAAAATCATAGAATCCCAACACTGTGGAAGCAGGACATCCAGCCCATCGAGTCCACACTGGCCGTCAAAAGACCATCCCACCCCCTTATCCTATCCCTGAAACCTTGCATTTCCCATGGCTCATCCATCTAGCACGCACATTTTTGGACTGTGGGAAGAAACAGGAACACCAGAAGGAAATCCACACAGACATGGGGAGAATGCGGAAATTCTGCACAGCTGTCTGAGGGTGAAATCAAACCTGGGCCCCTGGCACTGAGAGGCAGCAATGCCAAGCACTGAGCACCCATGCTGCCCCTCGTGTGTCTTAAATTGTGATTCTTTAGTGTGAGATTATTCCTAGACTCTGCCACAAGAGGAAACAAATTTTCTGCATTTACCCTGTCAAGTCCTCCAAGAATCTCATGTACTTCAATAAGGTTGTATTTCATTCTTCAAAATTCCAAAACGTACAGGCCCAAACTACTGAAATACTCCTCAGAAGACAGTCTCTCCATAATTGCTGAGTGAACCTTCTCTGGGCTGCCTCCAATGCCAATTTAACTTTCTTTACAAAAAGGGCCCAAAACTGATCATACAATTCCAGCTATGGTCTGACCAATGCCTTGTACAAAAACCTCTCCGCTTTTATTCTTCACTCTGTTTAAACTAAAGGCTAACATTCCTTTTGCCTTTCTTTGCCCACTGAACTTCAATGCTCCTGTTTCGTAATTCATGGACAAAGACTCCCAAACCCCTCGGTTCTATAGCTTTTCAGTTTTTCTCCATTTAAATAATACTCAGGTCCTCTACTCTAGATGCTCAAGTGCGTAACCTCTCCTTTTCCCACATTACACTCCATCCACCAAGCTTTTATCCACTCAATTAACCTGCCTATTTCTCCCTGCAGACTGCACCATCCTTACCTCATGTGCTCCCACCAATTCTTGTGTCACCTAGTAGTTCCTCTGCAAATAATTCAGGTGCACTAGGCAGTGCACACCCAAGTAAATGCTTGATTCACGAGAAAACCTGAAGGAGCATCAAAAAGGATAAGTAAGCATTTATCAAGGCTAGGAGGCTGGGAACACACAAAGCAAGGGGGGAATACAAGGAAAGTCGAAAGAAACTTAAGCAAGGGTTCAGCAGGGCTAAAAGGGGTCATGAAAAGTCATTGGCCAACGGGATTAAGGAAAATCCCAAGGCTTTTTATACATATACAAAGAGCAAAAGGATAGCCAGGAGTGGACAGGCCCACTCAAAGACAGGGAAGGGAATTTATGTGTTGAGCCAGAGGAAATGGGCGAGGTATTAAATGGGTACTTCACGACAGTATTCACCACAGACAAGGACTTGGTGGACAATCAGTCTGGGGAAAGGTGTGTAGATAGTTTGGGTCAAATTGAAATCAAAAGGGAGGAGATCTTGGGGTCTTGAAAAACATTAAGGTAGACAAGTCCCCAGGGCCTGATAGGACATACCCCAGAATACTGAGAGGCAAGGGTGGAAATTGCTGGGGCCTTGAGGGAATTTTTGTATCCTCACTGGTTACATGGGAGGTCCCAGAGGATTGGAGAATAGTCAATGTTGTTCCTTTGTTTAAGAAGAGTGCCAAGAATAATCCAGCTCAATACAGGCCGGTGAGCCTTACATCAGTGGTAGGGAAATTATTGGAGAGGATTCTTCGAGACAGGATTTACTTCCATTTGGAAACCAGTGGGCATATTAGCGAGAGGCAACACGGTTTTGTGAAGGGGAGGTCATGTCTCACTAACTTGGTTGAGTTTTTTGAGGAAGTGATGAAGATGATTGATGAGGGTAGGGCAGTCGATGTTGTCTACATGGACTTCAGTAAGGCTTTTGACAAGGTCCCTCATGGCAGGCTGACACAAAAGGTAAAGTCGCACAGGGTCAGAGGTGAGCTTGCAAAATGAATAAAGAACTGGCTCGGTCATATAAGACAGAGGGTAGCAGTGGAAGGGTGCATTTCTGAATGGAGGGCTGTGACTAGTGGCATTCCTTGGGGACCAGTGTTGGGACCTTTGCTGTTTGTAATATATATAAATGATGTGGATGAAAATGTAACTGGTCTGATTAGTAAGTTTACTGATGAAACAAAGGTTGGTGGAATTGTGGTTAGTGATGAGGACCGTCAAAGGATACAACTGGATATAGATCAGTTGGTGACTTGGGCAGAGAGATGGCAGATGGAGTTTAATCCAGAAAAATGTGAGGTAATGCATTTTGGAAGGCCTAATCCAGATGGAAAATATACAGTAAATAGTAGAACCCTTAACAATACTGATAGGCAGAGGGATCTGGGTGTACGGGTACACAGATCACTGAAAGTGGGAATGCAGGTGGAGAAAGTTGTCAAAAAGGCATACAGCATGCTCACCTTCACCAGTTGGGGCACTGAGTTCAAAAATTGGCAGGCCATGTTGTAGTTTTATAGGGCCTTAGTTAGGCCACATTTGGAATACTGTGTTCAATTCTGGTCACCACAGTACCCAAAGGATGTGGTGGCTTTGGAGAGGATCCAGAAAAGATTTACTAGGATATTGCATGGTATAGAGGGCATTAGCTATGAGGAGAGGTTGGAGAAACTTGGGTTGCTCTCACTGGAACGACGGAGATTGAAGGGTGACCTGATAGAGGTCTACAAGATTAATGAAGGGCATGGACAGACTGGACAGTCAGAAGCTTTTTCCCAGGGTGGAAGAGTCAGTCACCAGGGAGCATGGTTTAAGGTGCGAGAGGCAAGGTTTAAAGGTGATGCACGAGACTAGTTTTTTTTTTTTTTACACAGAGGGTGATGGGTGTCTGGAACTCGCTGCCAAGGGAGGTAGTGGAAGCATATTAGATAGTGACTTTTAAATAGCGTCTTGACAAATACATGAATAGGATGGGAATAGAGGGATATGGTCCCCTGAAGGGTAGGGGGTTTTAGTTGTGATGGGCAGCACGTCGGTGCAGGCTTGGAGGGGGGTGCCGAAGAGCCTGCTCCTGTACTGAAACTTTCTTTGTTCTTTGTACAAAATGCATAATTCCATCAATATTGAGTAAACACAGCATGATAGAGATATGTCCTCTGCCTGCATGGCTGGTCCAGTTAAGTTTCCAGTCAGTGATAGTCTCAAGTTACTAAATATGGGGATTCAGTGATGGTAACACTATTCAATCTTTAGTTGGAAATAGTGATTGCTTGGCTCTAGTGTGATCTCAACGCTACTTGTCATTCATCAGACCAAGTTTGGATGTTATCCAAGATTTGCTGCATGCAACCATTGTCTGCTTCAGTATCTGAAGAGTGACAAATGGTACAGAACACTGTGCAATCATCAGTGAATAACCCCACTTCTGATCTTATGGAGGGCATGACATTGATGATTTTCTTGAAGAACAAATGCAGTAATGTCTTTGTGCTGAAATTGCTAGCCATCAATAAGCACAACCACCATCTGCATGTTTCCAAAACAGCAGAGAGATTTCCCCTGGATTCCTATCGATTTCAATTTTTCTAGGGTTACCTAATGCCACAGTCAAATGTACCTTGATGTCAAAGGCAAGTCACTTTCACCTCCCCTTTGGGATGCAGTCCTTTTCCCATGCTGGCATCAAGGCTGTATTAAGGTCCAGAGCTGAATGACACTAGTGAAATCCAAACCATGCAATTTTGAAAAGGCTGTCGCTGAATAACTGCCACTTGGTAGCACTGTCAATGACACCTTGCATTACTTTGCTACTGCGGCAGAATTTGTTTAGGTAGTATTTGGCCTATTTTTATAGGCAGGACATACCAGAGAAAATTTCCACATCACGGAGTAGATGCCAGTATTGTAATTATATTAGGACAGCTCAGCCAAGGGTGTGGCTAGATCTGAAGCACAGTTTTTGGGATATTCTCAGGTATGTCACAAAGTGAATCAAATAAATTGTCTGCAGATTGACAACCAGGAAGACCAGGCCTCAGAAAGAGAGAGTATCAGTTAATGCCAACATATAAATTAGGAGGAGGAGTGGGCTATTCGGCCCCTCCATCTGTTCCATTTTGTGATGGTTGAGCTGCTCAACTCTACTTTCCTACCTGCTACCAATACCATACAATCCACCTCCCAAATAACAATTTCAGCTTCATCTTCAGTTCCAGCTGGAAATGGTTACAAATGCTTAGATTGCAATCTTGTCTTCTGGTGTGCCAACTCCTCCATCATTGAGGATGGGGCTGTTTGTGGATGCTCCTATTCCGAAAATGGACTGCACCAAAAAAACTGGCTATTCTGAGAAGGGTCCTGACCCAAAATGGCAGCTTTCCTGCTCTTCTGATGCTGCCTGGCCTGCTGTGTTCCTCCAGCTCCACACTGTGTTATCTCATATTCCACTCTAACCTCCTCCCATCTTTCTTTAACTAATTCTATCACCATAACTTTCTGTTCGCTTCTTCCTCATATACACATCCAGCTTCTTCTTAAGTGTATCTGTGCTATTCACTACCAAAAGAGTGGTGAGAATATGCAACTCACTGGAATCGGGGTAAAGAAGTTTCTTGTGAAACTCTTCTGTCCTATTATGCTATGGGCAAAGTCAGAAATCACACACACCAGGCTATAGTCCAACAGGTTTATTTGAAATCACAAGCTTTCGGAGTGCTGCTCCCTCATCAGGTGAAGTGCTACAATGCTATGAGGGTAGTGGTATCACTGGCAATGCCAGTTTTTATTGACTATCTCTAACTGCATTTGAATTGAGAGGTTTGCTAGGTTATTTTAAGAGGGCAGTTAGTGTCAACCACAAGAACACACAAATCTCTTTTTTTGGAGCCTCCAGATTCTTCTTACAAAAATACATTACCTCACACTTTCCTACTTTAAACTCTACCTGCTAAAAGTATTGTTCACTCACTCAACCTGTCTACATTCTGTTCTTCCTCCAAATCATTAACATAAATAATAAATAATTGAGGCACTTGGTCTGATATTTGTGGCACCCTACTAATTACATTTTTCCAACCTGAAAAAAGACCAATAATTCCCATTCTGTCTTCTGTCTGTTAGCCAATTGTCAATTTGTGCTAATACATTCCTCTAAATAAGGTGAGCTCCTATCTCATGTGTCCATCTTTTATTATTGATGAATACCTTCTAAAAATCCAAATGCACTAAATCTAATGCTTCCCCATTTATCAATTCTACTAGTAACATCCTCAAAGAATTTGGTTGGCATCATTATATGGGAAAGCTCTCCCAATTTTGGTTTTCTGTCTGGAGATTTTATCATTATTCAACATTTCTACTGCAAGACTATGTGAATGTGTAGCTTTCTACGCGAGTCATCCACTATAAAGAAGTAGTAAACAGAGTTTTCACAATCCGGTCATTTTATGGCCACCATTAGGAAGACTACCTTTTTTTTTCCTTCCTCAATTAAGGTCCCCAAAATGGCACGATGAGACTTGAACTCATGTTTGTGATTAGTAGTCTTAGTTTTGGGAATATTAGTTCAGCAATTTGACCACTGTAATTACCACTACAATTTGGGGCTTTGCAATAAGGCATTTAGAAAATCATCACATGGTTGTGCAGATTCAATACAGATTTACAGAACAGAAATTGCGCCTGACAAATCTATTAGTTTTTTTGAGAATATAGATGTGCTGTATTTAGATTTTGAAAAGAAAAGCATCTTATAAAATGCCATATAAAAGATTATGATATGGTTTTTGGTTGATTATAACATTTTGGTTTTGGAGGTAACGTATTAGGATGGATTGAGGATTGGTTCATGAACAGAAAGCAAAATTAGAATAATTGGGACATTATCAGGTTGGCAGATTCTAACAAGCAAGGACTAAGCCCTCAGCACCCCCTCCCCATTAAAATCTAGTTCCTCCAACCACCACAATTTTCATGTCCTGGACTAGATTCTCCATGACTTCATAAAATCATAAAATCCATTCAGTGCGGAAAGAGGTCATTTGGCTTAGCAACTTCATACCAACCCTCTGAACAGGATTCCACCCAGACCCAGCCCCTACCTTCATATTTACCATTGCTAACCCACCTAGCTTGCACATTCCCAGACACTAGGAACAATACATCATGCCAATCCTCCTAAACCTGCACATCTTTGGACTGTGGGAGGAAACCAGAGCAGATGGAGGAAACCCACACAGAGTCACCCAAGGCTGGAATCAAACCTGGGTCCCTGGCACTGTGAGGCAGCAGTACTAACCACTGAGCCACTGTGACAGCAGGTGCTCAATTTACAAATGTCCAAGTCACAAACACTTGTACTTATTGTGATCCCATACATGGTTTTAATTTTAAAGACCTGACAAATGAACACTTTCTGTACTTACAATTGCTGCTTTACACTGCCCTGCAGTGTGCCCTGACTTGCGTACTCCAGAATGGAACCCAATTACAACCCCAGGACCGCCTGTAAATAGTGGACACTCAGAAGATCCACAAACATATTCCAGCCTCAGGAACCTTTTGAAAAGTAAGTTGTGGCTACTTGATCACAGAGTGTATTCAAGACTGAGGTCAATAGGATTTCAGACATGAAGGTAATGAAGAGCTAAAGGGATTGTGTGTGATGCAGATATTGATGCAGAAGATCAGGCGTAGCCTTACTGGATGTCAAAATAAGTTCAGTGGATAGAAGTCCTTACCCAACATTTATTTCTTTTGTTTCTATAATCATGGAGAGACGGTATTCATGCTTGTTGTCATCATATTATAGCAGGCAACTGAGTTACTACAGTCCCACTATCTAACCATGACAGTCTACAATCAAAATCAATGTCAAACAAGTCATCTCCGTCCTCTACATACTGCTAATGCACAATAACCTCACAGGCATTGCTTCCGGCAGAGAAACATGGAAGCAGGAAGAAGCCATTCAGTCCCTCAAGCCTGCTCTGCCACTTTAGTCTGATTGTCTACCTCAAAACTATTTCCATGCTATCCCTTGGTGTCATTAGTAACTAGAAATCTATTAATTTCTACCTTGAGTATTCTCAATGATTGAGCTTCCACAATCATCTGGAATAAAAATTTCCAAAAATTCACCATTTTCTGAGTGAAATCTACCCTATGAGTGAAGAAATGTACACATTCTATCACAAGTGCTGATGTGGACCTTGCATGTCATTTCGTGACCTGAGTACTTATGTAGCCATTGAAAACCAGGTGATCCATCAGTCAATTTAAACTCTCCCTTGATTAAGGGTCTTGCGATATCAATAGGTTAAAGTCTCAAATAAAGACTTCCTTCCACATTGCTCCTTATATCATGAGAAAACTCTCTCAAAACAATGATTAATACTAAGTAAACAAACTTCACAAACAGCAATAACATGAATGGCCAATACATTTACTTGACAATGTTGCTGAAGGAAGGAAGTTGGCTAGGATATCAACAGGATGATTTGTTCTTCTTAAAACTGTGTCACAAGATCTTTAATATTCACCTGTCACCAAGAATCAGATGTTCTTATCCCCAATCAATCCAATAATGTGCTGCTTCTGAAGCGTCAATCCAGGTTAGTCACTCCCAAATCACAGAATTGGGCTTAAACCCATCTTTATCAATCACTGACAACACTGCTGTCACTGAGTCATTTAAATAGTTTAACTTAAAGCAATCTTAAACTTAAAAAAAAAATTTGAGCTCATTGATTGTCCCCGCCTTGACTCCTTGCTAAGGCCTGAATTACACAATTGTGGAAGCTCAATCATTGAGAATGCTCAAGGTAGAAATTAACAGATTTCTAGTTACTAATGGCACCAAGGCATGGCATGGAAACAGTGGCGAGGTAGATAATCAGACATAGCCTATTAATTAATTACATAGATGCCCTTAGAAACTGGCATAATTGACTGATTCAGGCATTGAACTTTATTAAATTATATTGGCAAGCTACGAAGCTGCAAAACACACATCAGGAAGCTCACACCCACAATACATATACATCTTAGTGTATAAATTGGCTTTTTATGCTTCCATGATTGAGGTTGAGTTATATACAAAATACGAAATCCCACCCATGTTGGAGGAGGTGATCATCATTTTGAAATATAAAAAGATTTTTGATCATCAGTCGCCACGTGCAGGACATCTTGTGTCTCTTAGATTCCTGCACAACATGATTTAGATCGTTTGTTTGGCCCATTCAGGGCAAGTATAAAGGGTTAGAGATAAAAGGTACTGCAGATGCTGGAGAATCCGAGATAACAAGCATGGGGCTGGATGAACACAGCAGGTCAAGCAGCATCATAGGAGCAGGAAAACTTGACGTTTCGGGCCTAAACCCTTCATCAGAAATGGGGGAGGGGAAGAGGGTTCTGAAATAAATAGGGAGAGAGGGGGAGGCGGATAGAGAATGGATAGAGGAGAGGATAGGTGGAGAGGAGGCAGACAAGTCGAAGAGGCGGGGATGGAACCAGTAAAGGTGAGTGTAGGTAGGGGGGTAGGGAGGAGATAGGTCAGTCCAGGGAGGACGGACAGGTCAAGGGGGC
>JAHRHZ010000051.1:863183-882359 GCA_024137785.1 Ginglymostoma cirratum
CTGACCTATCTCCTCCCTACCCCCCTACCTACACTCACCTTTACTGGTTCCATCCCCGCCTCTTCGACTTGTCTGCCTCCTCTCCACCTATCCTCTCCTCTATCCATTCTCTATCCGCCTCCCCCTCTCTCCCTATTTATTTCAGAACCCTCTTCCCCTCCCCCATTTCTGATGAAGGGTTTAGGCCCGAAACGTCAAGTTTTCCTGCTCCTATGATGCTGCTTGACCTGCTGTGTTCATCCAGCCCCATGCTTGTTATCAAGTATAAAGGGTTCTTGTGGCACAACCCCGTAACGTCCCTATCTCTGAACCGGGATGTCTGGGTCAAGTCTCACCTGTTCCAGGGGTATGTAATAGCATAAATGAACAGGTTGATTAGAAAATATCTAGAAGGTAAGCACAACCCTAAACATGCATTTCTGTGCTGCAAAATTGAGTCCTTTTGCACTTATTGGTCGAAAAATGAGTGGTTGAATTATATGCCAAGCACAGGCCTAAACATGTCTTTTGGCCTTCAAAAGCTGAGGTCAATTTACACTGTGATCTATAGGACTGTAATTTAAAATACAAGAGTGGACAAAAGACAATCATTGCAAGCTTAAAATCTCCACATGAAAATTATTAATCAATTATTTCAAAAAATCGGTTACCTATATAACTGGTTTAAAGCACATAACCGAGTTCACTTTTCAGCCAGTTATTTTTTAAGATTCTGGTAATTAAATGAATGGCTGAATATCTGGACGGTTCAGTGTATGTTTATTAAAGTCGCAATTCAACAAATCTTGCAATGTCAGAACATCTAGGCCACCTTATTTTTTTAAAACTGCTTATTAAAGATATAGTTGAAACCATCATCATTTATTCTAAAAATATTACTCTTGTCATTGTGGTTCACCTCCATGTGTCCTCTTGGAAGGACAGGAAATAGGTTGTGCAATCTTCCGGAACACCCAACGTCAGGTCTTCACGAAAACAAATGCCATAGCACGCTATTGGATGAAAGTCAATCAATCTTTCCCTTCCCTTGATCCCCTCCCACACAGTCCCATATGTATCATCTCTGCTAATAAGCTGCTCTGAAGGATTGTCAGTTTTTTGAGGATTATTATCCAGGCTATCACATTACTCACAGCCAATTCTTCAGGGATTCTTCATGCACCTTGCAAGGCTATATAGAGCAAAAGAACATAGGCCTCTATTCATAACACTCCCAAACAGCAGGGACTGGATTGCAAATCATTGGATTTAAATAGGACTTTGCTGTCCTGAGCAGGTAACAGGTACATTGGTGTTAATCCACTGCAGCCTCATGAACCACAAGTAAAATGTTTAAATCCAATTTCTAGAATAAATGATCATTGAGGAAAGGGCACCACAAATAGTTTTGTGTCACATCACAAGTACAACCAGTCTATGGAGCAGAATTTTCCCAACTTTGGTCAAAGTGCTTTGTCAAGCGATGTTCACGTCGCTCTGCTGCCATGGCTCGGAACTTCTATCCTTAACCTTATTCATTATGGAACAAGACACCGGGTGGCTTTTTCACGGAATTGCATTGCAGGAGAGACAGAATTACTTCCTGTTCATAGAACCTTTCAATGTTCACATTCCCCACACTGTGCTGCTGGAGCCTCTACATTCAGGACATAGCCCAAAGGAAAGGAAAACTCACTCTCTACCTCTCCATGAGACTCTGGGAGAATGAAGTGCCTGGCTGACTGTGTCCAAACCCCTGGACTAGAATCGTACAAGACCCATGACTGACTACGATTGTATTGACTGACCACAGACCAGGGAGCACCTTTACCCCTTTAAGGAATGCTTTATTTTATTTTCACAAATACCCATCTACCTGAAGCACATGCATGCATTTGCAACGTAAAATGCTGAAGCGCGACACCGAGAAAGTAGGTTGGTGGACAACATGCCCACTCCCCAGACTGTTCAGTCCTTCTACCCAGACAAGCTGCCTTTGAACTAAAGATTAATGGGAGCCCATTTGTAATGCATAAGTGTGTCATCCTGCGCTGAGAAAACATGTAGATAGAGATTGACAGGTTGCACCTGAACTGGAGGGGCAGCAATACCCTGGCCGAAAGGTTTGAAACTAGTTTGGCAGAGGGAAGGGAACCACAGCTACAGATCAAAGGATGGGGCAGCCAGTGTACGGGCAGATATAGCAAGCAGAGAAACTGTGAGGAAGGATAAGCAGTTGATAGGGCAAAGTTGCAGTCAGTGCGATAGGTTGAAGTGTGTCTATTTTGATACAATAGGTGTCAGGAATAAGGGTAATGAGCTTAGAGCATGGGTCAGTACTTGGAGCTACGACGTTGTGGCCATTACAGAGACCTGAATAACACAAGGGCAGGAATGGTTGTTGGATGTTCAGGGGTATAGATGTTTCAAAAGAAATAGGGTGGGAGGTAAAAGAGGTGGGGAAGTGGCATTGCTAATTGGGGATGGTATCACAGCTGCAGGAAGGGAGGTCGTGGAGGAGGAGTTGTCTACTAATTCAGGATGAGTGGAAATCAGAAACAGGAAAAGGAGCGGTCACTTTATTGGGAGTTTTCTATAGACACCCCCAATAACAACAGTGAAACCGAGGAACAGATTGGGAGGCAAATCGTGCAAAGGTGTAGAAGTAATAGGGTTGTTGTCATGGGTGACCTCAACTTCCCTAATAGAGACTGAAATCTCCTAACTGCAAATAGTTTGGATGGAGCAGATTTGGTCACGTGTCCAGGAAGGATTTCTGACTCAATATGTAGAGAGGCTGACAAAAAGGGAGGCCATATTGAATTTGGTACTTGGCACAGAACCAGGCCAGGTGTCAGATCGCTCTGCAGGAGAGCATTTCAGTGATCATGATCACAGCTCCCCGACCTTTAATATAGTAATGGAAAGGGATAGGAGCAGACAGTATGGGAAAGTATTTAATCGGGGGAGGGGGAATTACAACGCTATTAGGCAAGAACTACAGGGCATATATTGGGATCAGCCGTTCTCAGGGAAATGCACAACAGAAATGTGGAGGTTGTATACGGAGCACTTGCCACAAGTACCGGATAGGTTTGTCCCACTGAGGAAAGTAAGGGATGGTAAAGTGAAGGAACCTTGGATGACAAGACATGTAGAACATCTAGTCAAGAGGAAAAAGGAACCTTACTTAAGGTTGAGGAAGCAAGGATCGGACAGGGCTCTGGAGAGCTACAAGGTAGCCAGGGAGGAACTGAAGAATGGACTCAGGAGAGCTAAAAGGGGGTATGAAAAAGCCTTGGCGGGTAGGATGAAGGAAAACCCCAAAGTGTTCTATGTTTATGTGAGGAACAAAGGGATGGCCACATTGAGGGCAGGGCCAATTTGGGATAGTGGAGGGAACTTGTGTGCAGAGGCAGAGGAGGTTTTGAATGAATATTTTGCTTCAGTATTCATCAATGAGCGGGACCTTGACGTTTGTGAGAACAGCATGAAACAGGCAGATATGCTCGAACAGGTTCATGTTAGGAAGGATGATGTGCAAGAAATTTTCAAAAACATGAGTACAGATAAGCCCCCTCGGCCAGACAGGATATACCCAAGGTTACTACGGGAAGCAAGGGAAGAGATTGCTGCCCCTTTGGCGATGATCTTTGTGTCCTCACTGTCCACTGGAGTAGTACCAGATGACTGGAGGGTGGCAAATGTCATTCCCTTGTTCAAGAAAGGGAATAGGGATAATCCTGGGAATTACAGACTGGTCAGTCTTACTTCTGTGATGGGCAAATTATTGGAGAGAATTCTGAGAGATAGTATTTATGATTATTTGGAAAATCACAGTTTGATTAGAAATAGTCAGCATGTCTTTGTGAGGGGAAGGTCATGCCTCACAAGCCTTACTGAATTTTTTGAGAATGTGACAAAACACATTGATGAAAGCAGAGCCGTGGATGCGGTATATATGGATTTTAGCAAGGCATTTGATAAGGTTCCCTATGGTAGGCTCATTCAGAAAGTAAGGAGGCACGGGATTCAGGGAAATTTGGCTGTCTGGATAAATAAACTGGCTGTCCAATAGAAAAACAGAGGGTGGTAGTAGATGGAAAGTATTCAGCCTGGAGCTCAGTGGCCAGTGGTGTTCCACAGTGATCTGTTCTGGGACCTCTGCTCTTTATAAATGACTTGGATGAGGAAGTGGAAGGGTGCGTTAGTTAAGTTTACCGATGACACTAAGGTTGGAGGAGTTGTGGACAGCATGGAGGGCTGTTGTAGGTTGCAACGGGACATTAACAGGATGCAGAGCTGGGCAAAGAAGTGGCAGATGGAATTCAACCTGGAAAAGTGTGAAGTGATTCATTTTGGAAGGTCAAATTTAAATGCAGAATACAGGGTTAATGGCAGGATTCTTGGCAGTGTGGAGGAACAGACGGATCTTGGGGTCCACGTATACAGATCCTTCAAAGTTGCTACCAAGTTGATAGGGCTGTTAAGAAGGTGTATGTGTGTTGGCTTTCATTGACAGGAGAATTGAGTTTAACAGCTGCGAGGTTATGCTGCAGCTCTATAAAACCCTGTTTAGACCACACTTGGAATATTGTGTTCAGTTCTGGTCACCTCATTATAGGAAGGATGTGGAAGCTTTAGAGGGGGTGGAGAGGAGATTTGCCAGGATGATGCCTGGACTGGAGGGCAGGTCTAATGAGGAAAGGTTGAGGGAGTTAGGGCTTTTTTCATTGGAGCAAAGAAGGGTGAGAGATGACTTGATAGAGGTGTACGAGATGATGAGAGGCATAGATAGAGTGGATAGCCAGAGACTTTTTCCCAGGGCGGAAATGACTATTACAAGGGGGGATAATTTTAAGGTGATTGGAGGAAGGTACAGGGGAGATGTCAGAGGTAGGTTCTTTACACAGAGTGTGGTGGGCGTGTGGAATGCGCTGCCAGTGGTGGCAGTGGAATCAGATACTTTAGAGACTTTTAAGGGACTCTTGGATAGACACATGGAGGATCGTAAAATGTAGGGTATGCAGGGTAGTTTGATCTTCGTAGGATAATAGGTCGGCACAACATCGTGGGCCGAAGAGCCTGTACTGTACTCTTCTATGTTCTTTTATTTTGTACAGATGTTGGCAGCTTCCAAATAAACACAAAGTGAGTGTGTGCTAAGATAGTAAGCCAATAACCACAAAATATTACTTGTGTAGATGGATGAGATGCATATGCATCCCTGAATGGAATGCAAACTGGCAGATGCATGCAAGTCATAGGTGCCTCCGAGTTCCTAAGTACAGCACTGAAGGGCTAAAGCAGTGTCTAAGTTGGACCAAGAGCAGATGCTGTCTTTTGCTTTGACAACTTGCTGGGCAAAGAGTGAAGGAGAATGGCTCTCACGGAGGATGCAGGGACCTTGTGATTCAGAAACAACTGGATGATGGACTGGACTATCAGTGAGCTGCAGTGGCTAGGTACGCACTCCGATTGGGAGGGGTAGGAGAATCCCAAGTGATAATAAATAAGGTGAACAGAAGCTTAACTGGGATGCAAACACATGGAGATAAGGTAGTCACCATTCAATGGTGAAATTCTAAATTTGTCATAATAAGCTTCAGTGAAAACATACTGCAAAATTTTTTCTTGACGGTGAGATTGCCATTTTTTCATTCTGTATTTTCCCAGCTTTCTCATCAATGTTCATGCCACACCAGAGACAGGAACATTTTACAATAGTATTTTTGTAATTGGTTTATGGCATCCTAGTTTAAAGCTAACAACACCCACAAGAAATATCAATGGCAGAATCAAAACAACTGCATGAAACTAATTACCAGAGCTGCCATACTGCTAAAGGAAAGATGTTTAAATAAATGTTATGCATATCAAAACTAGGACAGATTTTTTAACCCAGGACTATTAAGGGGAAAAAAAAGAACAAAATTCTCACATTTCAATTCACAAGCTTTCAGTGAAATAATACCCTTTAAGTTTGATGAACTGGGAACATTTAACATCTTTTAAAAAGGTATAATTATTAACATAACTTTTTCTCACACTTGTGCCCCGGAAGTTGAGCTTTCTCTGGGTTCAAGAGTCAGGAGGAGAACATCATTAATATTGCAACAGGTGAACATAGAGCTTGAAAACTGCTCGTCTATCCTGGTTTTTATCCTACACACCAGTCTCCAATTCAATCCAGTTTATCTCCGCCTTTCTTCATATCTTTATAAAAACCAAAATAACTGCAGAAACTGGAAATGAGTAACAAAAAAAAAACAATTACTAGAAATGTTCAGCAGGTCTGGCAGCATCTGGAGAGAGAAATCAGGGTTAATGTTGCGGATACATTGACCCCGAGGACCCAAAATGTTAACTCTGATACCTCTTCACAGATGCTGCTAGATCTGCTGAGCTTTTCCAGCAACTTCTGTTTTTGTATCATATCTTAATATCCCTTTACTTTCATGCAAGCTACCAGTTTCCTTCTGAAATCCTACATGTATTTCTCTCTAGCACTAACTATGGTAACAGGTTCCAAATTTTAACTATCCTCTAGATTAAAGCAATTTCTTCTCATTTCCCAACTAAATTCATTTGTAATTATCTAGTATTAATTTCCCATAATTTTGGATTTTCCCACAAGTGAACACATTTTTTACATACCAGTCATATCCAACCCATTCATAATTTTAAAACACTTGAACAGGTCACCATGTACATTTTTCAAACAAAACACCCTAGCCTGGGAATCTTTCCTGATAACTCTAATCATTTTCATTGTTGTTACCACACCCATAAGTAATTTTGGCACTTTGTTCAATGCTCCTAGGTCCTTATTACCGTTTCAGATCAGTATTCAAAACAGATCCAACAGAGTGCTTTAAAAACATAAGTTATCTTTACACTGTTTGGATTCAATGCTATATTCATTCAAGTACATCTCATTGTTTAACATTTTAAGTTGCTCTGCTGCTCTCAAAGATCTGTATCCCTAACTCTTCTGCCCTTTCAGTTTCTTGCCATCTGAGGTTCATGAGGTTTCTTCGAAGTATGTAAATCATCTCTCATTTATTTATAGTCATTTACTCTCCCAGACTGATAAATTGAATACTTTCATGTATTATGTGGTGCTCCTCCTCAGTGTTCACAATGCCTCCCAGGTCAAAGTCGTTTGCAAGTCTAAACCATTTACAGAATCACTTGCCAGGCTTTCAAACTGAACTGAAGCTTAAATGATAAAAGATTTTCCCATATTTTTATTTTCCTCTTCTGTTCCCTGCTAAGAGCAGTAAACTTAACCAAACTACACTTGTTTTAGAAACACATAACCTGGAGGACCGAGTGTACTACTGGAACGAGCAAGGTGACAACACAAGATAGGAGCTGGCACTCAGAGGCAAAAATGCTTAGTTGGGGAGGGAGTGGCTTAGATAAAGAACCTAGAAATGGGAGGGAATAGAGGGGGTCTTGGGCCAACATTGGAATTCGATCAGGGAATGGAATGAACAGAGTGGCAAACTTGGGAATGGATTGGACATGAGTGTCAATATTTTGAGCAGAACTGAGAACAGCAACAATTTGGGAGGGGCAGCTAGAAAAACCTCACAGTGCTGGAGCATTCTGACCATAATTTCAAAAGAAATTTATCACATGTAACTGGTAGTAATCTTCTTCTGAAGTTCTCTGCTTGTAGGCAGATCTCTGGCAATGATTCACCAAAACACAGCAAAATACCATGTTTTTTCTTAATCCAAGTAGCACATAGAAGCAGGCCTGAGTCTGGCTCAGTCAGAACAGTGATCAGCACCCCTGCTGAAATAACTCCATGAAGGCCAGTACCTTTCAGATACTGGGGCATGTACCAGATCATAGCCTGCCTCTTGCATCCAGCGCGTCTCAGCCAAAATTCATGGCCTTCTTCAGGTGGTAACAATGTAGAGGATGTGACATCTGCTGTGTCCACTTGGTCCTCAGAGATTTCTTCAATGCTCGGTGGAGCCTTGTTGTGAGGGGCCAGGTGTGTTTTGCCCCTACCCCATTTGCGAGGTAGCAGCTTTCATGTGGTCCACATGTTGTTCAGGACTGTCTCTCCTACAAAAACTTTGAACATCATTGGTCCTGACCTCACGTTAATGATGTCTCCTACACATGCCGGGCCATTCCCCAAAATTCATCTCCCGAAGTAAACTGCCTCTCTCGCTTGAAGGTGTCTTTTGTCCAGAATTGGCATTCCTGATTCGGTTTCACCACCACCGCTTCCCCCCAACACCCCCCAAACAATTGGGTCAAGGAAGATAAGGTTTAATCTAGTGTGGAGTCTTCTCCCTATTAGCAACGCGGCTGGAGTTGTGCCTATAGTCGCTTGCCAGGGGTCCTATAATAAAATAGGAAGCGGGGCAGTTTGGTACCGAGTGAAGCTGTAGGCTGTTTCTTTAAACCTGCCTTCAAAGTTTGGACTGCTCTTTCTGCCAGACCACTGGGCGATGTCAGAGAATGTTCCCTCCGGAAAGCAGTTAAGGGTGGGGAGGGAAAAATGTCTTTGGATCCAATGCATCATCCTCCGACACTTCCGCCATCTGCAATCCGACCCCACCACCAAAGGCATTTTTCCCTCCCCACCCTTAACCACTCTCTCCGTGACTCCCTTGTCCGCTCAACACTCCCCTCCAGCCCCACCACACCCGGCACTTTTCCCTGCAACTGCAGGAAGTGCTACACCTGCCCCTACACCTCCCCCCTCACCCCCATCCCAGGCCCCAAGAAGACTTTCCACATCAAGCAGATGTTCACCTGCACATCTGTTAATGTGGTATACTGCATCCGCTGTTCCCGTTGTGGCCTCCTCTACATCGGGGAAACCAAGCGGAGGCTTGGGGGCCACTTTGCAGAACACAGACGCTCGGTTCACACTAAACAACTGCACCTCCCAGTCGCGAACCATTTCAACTCCCCCTCCCATTCCTCAGACGACATGGGCCTCCTGCGGTGCCACAATGATGCTACCCGAAGGTTGCAGGAACAGCAACTCATATTCCGCTTGGGAACCCTGCAGCCCAATGGTATCAATGTGGACTTCACAAGCTTTAAAATCTCCCCTCCCACTACCGCATCCCAAAACCAGCCCAGCTCATCCCCGCCTCCCTAACTTGTCCTTCCTCCCACCTATCCCTTCCTCCCACTTCAAGCCGCACTCCCATCTCCTATCTACTAACCTCATCCCACCCCCTTGACTTATCCGTCCTCCCTGGACTGACCTCGCTCCTCCCTACCTCCCCACCTGCACTCACCTTTACTGGCTCCATCCCCGCCTCTTTGACCGGTCTGTCTCCTCTCCACCTATCCTCTCCTCTATCCATCTTCTATCCACCTCCTCCTCCTCTCTCCCTATTTATTTCAGAACCCCCTTCCCCTCCCCTATTTCTGAAGGAGGGTCTAGGCCTGCTCCTCTGATGCTGCTTGGCCTGTGTTCATCCAGCTCTACACCTTGTTATCTCTGATTTGATGATTCCTTTGTTTTCCAGCCTCATGATTCCTGCCTCTATTTTTGCACATAAGGCAAATGGCAATAGGCAGGCCTTGCAGAAGTCTGGAATTGCTTCATGGTCAACAAGTAACTTGACCCCTTTGTTACTCCCTAAACCTTCCTGAAAAGCTTCCAAGTACTTAATTAGGATTTCTCTCAGGCAGCGATTGTTTAATTGAAAATGTTCAGCCAATCAAATTGAATCTTTCCCAAGCAATTTCACCCTATCATGCATGGGCCCAAGGCTTTTACCACAATCAGCACTAACTAACCAGCTGCTTCTCAGAAGGGACCAGAACTAAAGTTGTACCTTTAATCTGTAAGGGTTGCCCAGTGTAGGTTCTCAGACTTGCCGAAGTCTTACGCAAACTTAAGAGTTGGAGACCAATGAAACTTTGGTAAAAACTGGTTTCACAATCACTGATACAACTGCACCTGCATCAACCTCCATCAGAGCTATGCCACCGTTTTACCAGACATATATTTTGATTGTGTAGTGTTTAGAACGTTATCCAGGTGGATCTCATTGACTATTAGATTCTTGATTGGACTTGTTAACCCTGGCCAATTAGGGAGCCCTGTCTGACAGGCATAAACAGGAGATTCAGAAAGTCTCTTCACTCTCGGGATTGGCTCTGAGCTGGCTGGTCAGAGCCTATGTATTGTGCACATGTAAATAGAGAGAGTCTTGGTGACACGTTACCAGCCTATTGCCTATGGCCTATTGCCCATTGCCTATGGCAGAAAGGAGGGTAATTTAGTGTTTTGCTTTGCAGGTAGGGACCTTGAGGTCTTGCTGGATGGTATGATGCACAGGTGGGATGTCCTCTTTCCTTAGTACCAGCAGTGGAGGCCACAACACCTGACCACGCCAACGTAGTCCAAGGTTGTCATCCTGGTTAAGTTAGTCACAGCCATCAGGAAGAGTGTCCAGTGATGTCAGAAGAAAGTCAATGACTTTCTCCATTCTGCTAACAAAAGTGCCACTTCTCTCCAATACTTCTCAGCTACTGTACCCATGATCCACCAAAGCTCATGCAATCCCACTCTCACAATTCCTCACAACATCTTCCTTCACTTGTTATTTCCCACCCTAATCCCGGAAACCACTAACCCTGCATACTCCCTGGCCTGCCTAATCACTTGCTCTGTACACCTCCCCACCTGAATCAACAGTAACAACAGTGCCACTTTTCTCTCTCTTAATACCTACTTCTCTCATTCCAGGAGGAAAACAATCCACAAGACAGGTGGTGGGCTGTCTAGCAATTGATTCCTTATCCCTTATGTGGAGATTATCCTGACTCAGACCAACCTGAGTGATTACTATTTTTAGGGATGTTGTTAACATCCAGGTAGGCTCAATGTCAGTGAGCATTAAGGCGGCAGTGAACAGGCTGGTTCCATGTATGAAATAAGTGTATGCCCTGACTGCATGGTGTCTTTGCTGTGGCATGAAAATGACAGCTGTCAGTGCAGCTTGAGGTGGTGCACTGAAGTGCAAACACGCCATGAAAATGAATCAAAGATGCCACGAGGATTTGTAGAGACAAGTACATGTCAGATGCCAATGTTCTTGAATGTGAAATGTGTGTAGCCAGTGCCCATGGAGCAAATCTTGAGGTGTTGGTGCCTCATTCCCAGCACACAGGTCCTGTGGAGCACGTGGTAAGCTGAATTCGTCAGAAAACCACCGGGAACTACTTTGTTTGGTAAATGGGAAGTTGAATATTTACGAGGCAAATTTGTATGTTAATAAGGGATTTAACAGGCAATAGTCCTTCTTAATTGACTGAGCAAGTAGTGCCTGGAGATAGATGATGCACTTACGTATTGTATCTGCTAGGAATAAAGAGTGCTCAGTGAGAAGCATCGGTTTGGTGACTAGTGGGTAAGGTTCTGTAATCAGTTCCTGGATTATTGTCTGTAGTTAATAAGGGTTGAAATGACAGGAGGACTTGGCCCTGTAGAGTGCTCCTCTTGCAATATGTGAGAAATCAGGGACACTTGCAGGGTCTGTGCTGACTTTGTATGCAGGAAGTACATTCAGCTGCAGTTCCCGTTTTGACACATGGAGCGCCTGGTACTGCAGATCGACCTGTAATGAGGCCGAGAATGTCACAGATAGCACATTTAGTGAGCTGGTCGGTAAGGGCCATACAGAGAGTTGGGTGACCAGCAACAAGACCGTGGGCAGGCAGTGCAGGAGTCACCCGTGACCATTCTCTTCTCAAACAGGCATACTGTTTTGGATACTATTGCAAGGCGGCGGGGTTGGGGCGGTGGAATGGCCCCTCAGGGGAAAGCAACAGCAACCAGATCAGTGGCACCATGGTTTAACAGGGAAGGTTGAAGCATAAGCAAGCAGTAGTGAAAGGGGTCTGCATAGTTAGGGGCATGGAAGGATGTTCCTGTGGCTGCAAGTGAGACTCCAGAATGTTGTGTTGCCTCCCTTGTGTCAGGGTCAAGGATATTTCTGAGCAGAAACAAGATATTCTGAAGTGGAAGAGTGAGCAGCCAGAGATTGTGGTCCATATTGGTACTAACGACATAGGTACAAAGAGAGATCAGATCATGCAAAAGGAGTTCAGTAGGAAGTTGAAAAGCAGGACCTCTAGTCTTGAAGAAATTAACCCAACTAGATCCCGTGGCATCAACCTGGGCACTGGAAAAGACAATGGCAGAAACAGTCCTGTCGACGTTGCAAAGTCCTCCTTTCCGACATCTGGGCGGCTAATGCCAAAATTGGAAGAGCTGTTTCACAGACTAGTCAAGTAATAGCTTGACATAATCATACTTATGCAATCATAACTTACAGGCAATGTCCCAGACACACCTATCACCATTACTGGATATGTCCTGTTACACTGACAGGAAGAACTAACTAAGGTGGCACCACAATGGTATACGGTCACCACACCACCAGAAGGATGTGGATGCTTTGGAGAGGGTACAGAAAAACATTTACCAGGATGTTGCCTGCTGTGGGGGGATTTTAGATATTAACAAAGGTTGGATATACTGGGATAACAAGGTGTAGAGCTGGATGAACACAGCAGCCGAAGCAGCATCAGAGGAGCAGGAAAGCTGACGTTTCAGGTCTGGACCCTTCTTCTAGACCTGAACCATCAGCTTTCCTGCTCCTCTGATGTGCTTGGCCTGCTGTGTTCATCCAGCTCTACACCTTGTTATCTCAGATTCTCCAGCATCGGCAGTTCCTACTATCTCTGAATTGGATATACTGGGTTTGCTTTCACTGGAATGCAGGAGGTTGAGGAGCAACCTGATAAAAGTTTAAAAGATTGTTAATGGCATAGATAATGTAGAAAGTATGAGGCTTTTTCCCAGGGTATAGGAGCCAATTACTAGGGGACACAGTTTCTAGATGCAAAGGTGGGGGCGTGGAATTTGAAAGTGATGAGCGAGGCAAATTTTTCACACAAAGGACGGTGAGTACCTGAAACACACTGCCAGAGGTGGTGATAGAAGCAGCCACAATAGCAATATTCAAGAACTATCTGGACAAATACATGAATAGGAAGGGAATAGAGGTATACGGATTCTGTAAGTAAAGACAGCTTTAATATGGAAGAGCAAAATGTGTTGGTGCAGCTTTGCAAGGTTGAAGGGCCTGTTCTTGTGCTATATTGTTCTTTACAGATACTAATCTTCAGCCAATTTGATTGGCACCACGTGATATCAAGCAATAATTGGAGACACTGAATACTGCAAAGACCCTGACAACATTCTGGCAATAGCACTGAAGACTTGTGCTCCAGGACCTGTCGCACCCTCGCCAAGCTGTTCCAGTATGGTTACAACAGTGGTATCTACCCAACAATGTGGAAAGTTATCCAGGTATGCCTATACATAAAAAGCGGAACAAATCCAACCCCAACCGACCCCATCAACCTACTCTCAATCAAGCAACAGAAGGTGCTATCGAGCAACACTTGCTCAGCTATAAACTGCTCACTGACACCTATTTTGGATTTCACTCAGCTCCTGATCTCTTCACAGCCTTGGTTCAAACATGGACAAAACAGCTGAATTCCAGAGATGAGGTGAGAATGACACATCATGACATCAAGGCTACATTCGACCAAGGTGTACCATCAAGTAGTCTCAGCAAAATTGCAAATAAATGGGTATCAGGGGCAAGCGCTGCACTGGTTGGAGTCATAATTGGCACACAGGAAGATGGTTATGGTTGCTGGAGGTATATCATCTCAGCTCCAGGACATCTCTGCAGGAGTACCTCAGGGTAGTGTCCTACATCCAACCATCTTTACCTGCTTCATCAATGACGTCATGACTCCTCAGATACTGAAAGAGTCCATACTCAAATGCAACAAGATATGCATTTATGCACAAGCATTTATGGTGAGGGGGAGTGGTGGCGGGGTTCAAATGAAGTGTGAGGGACAATTTTTTTTTTTACACAGTGTCATAGGAGTTGGAACATGCTGCCAGGGTGGTGGTTGAATCAGATTGATAGGGGTGTTTAACGGACTTTTAGGTAAGCATATGAATATGCAAGGAATGGAGGAATATGGACCAAAGGCAAGCAGAAGGGATTAGCTTAATTTGGTGTCATGTTCGGCACAACATCATGGGCCAAAGGACCCTTTCCTGTGCTGTACTGTTCTATGTTCCACGTAAGTTCAACATTTTCAAATTAATGTATTTACAAGATAAAATAAAAAATTTCAGGTTATTTCTTATAGCCCTGCTACTCACAGAGAGCTAATTCATGCTTGAGATGCTGATCTACACAGGACGTTACTTTAATAAAAATTTACTTACACATACATATCTTTCTTCCACAAATATGTTGAGGATTTCAAATTGTGCGTCCAAATGAAAAACTGCACATTTTGCATTTATCCACAGATACTCCAAGGTGAATATCTCATAACTCTATTATATCCCTTGACTTGTGACATTTCTTTCTCTTCTTTTATGACCAATATCTAATGAGTATGGTGCTATATTTGTAATCAACAGGTCATGAATTTAAAAAAAATCCCGGAAAACTCAAATTAAACTCAATAAATTCATTTGAACAGGCACTAGAAAAATTAGGGGAGTCAGTCAATACTGAAGAGGACTGAAACAAATTACAAGATTACAATAAGCAGACAGAATAGGTATATAAGTGGCAAATGGAGTTTAGAACATATGATTTAGGAGCAGAAGTAGGTAGGCAATCCAGTCCCTTGAGCTTGCTCCGTCATTTAATATGATCATGGCTGATTTCATCTCAGTCTCAACTTCACTTTCCTGTCCTCACTCCATATCTCTTTCACTCATTACTAATTAAAAATCTGCCCATCTCCTCCCGAAATGTACTGAATGTCATGGCATCCACTACATTCTGAGGCAGTAATTCCACAGATTCATGATCCTTTGAGAGAAGTAAATGCCTGCATCAAAAACCCAGAAGTCATCAGGTTAGCTTTCTAAAGAATTCAGATATATTGCCACTTAACTCTGCGTCCAATCCAACCTGCTTAGTAATGTTAAAGATTCCCTGAGAAAGACTGGAAGAACAGATTCAAGACAGTTGCCAAGAAATCCAATAGCAAAACCAGAAGAAACATATTTAGCATACCTGCCATGTCTTCTAGCACTTCAGAGAAACTGGAGATCCTGACCCAGACAGTGGTGAAATTGGGAAAAATCGCTACCACAGGGTGTGGTTAAGGAGAACGACAGATTATGAGTCACAGGAGAATGACCTACTTCTATGATTTATAGTCTGTTAATCAGCTTTTCAAATCTGTTCTGCCATTCAATGAGTTCATGCCTGATCTGATAATCCTCAACTCCTCTTTCCTGCCTTTCCCCCGTAACCCTTGATTCCATTACTGATTAAGAATCTGTTCATTTTAGCATCTTAGCCTTGAACATACTTAATGACCTAGCACTGATATCTCTTTGCAACAAAGAATTCCACAGATTCACTATGCTCAGTGTAAAAATTTCTCCTCATCTCTTATAATATGTGACCCTTCCTTCTGAGATTGTGGCCTATGGTCTTAGACTCTCCCACAACAGGCAACAATCTCCAAGGATCTATCCTGTCAAATCCTCCAAGTATCCTGTATGTTTCAATAAGATCATCGCTCATTCTTCTACAGTCCAAAGAGTACAGACCCACCCTACTCAACCTCTCCTCATAAAACAATCCCTCCATTCCTGACATCAACCAAGTAATCCTACTCTAGACTGTCTCCAATGCCAATTTATCTTTCCATAGAGGACCAAAACAGTTCACAGTATTCCAGCTGTGATTTGACTATAGCTTTAGCGAAACCTCCCAGATTTGATATTCCATTCCCTTTGGCATAAAGGCCCAGATTCCATTTGCATTCCCTTTAGTATCCTGAATTTGGTTGCTGGTTCTTTATGGCTCATATATGGGGACTCCTAGATCCCTCTATTCCATAGTTTTCTTCAGTCTTTCTGCATTTAAGTAATATTCAGCTCCTCTATTCCTCCAGCCAAAAATGCATAACCTTATATTTCTTTCTATCGGCAAGTTTTTGCTCACTCACTTAACCTGTCTACACTCCTTTGTAGACTCCTTGTGTCATCCTCACCACCTGCGTTCCACCTATTTTTGTATCATTGATGCATTGCAGGAAAATGACATACATACATGAGGGCAATGGGCTACACTGATAGATGAGTTGAGGTAAGGCACAACTCAAGTGGAGCATAAACACTGACATAGATTAGTCATACACTCATACAGGCATAGAGTTTTACAGCATGGAAACAGACCCTTTAGTCTAATTTGTCTACACCAACCAGATATTCTAAATTAATCTAGTTCCATTTGCCGGCATTTAGCCCAAATTCCTCTAAACACTTCCAATTCATGTACCCATCCAGATGCCCTTAAATGCTGTATTTGTACCAGCCTCCACCATTTCCTCTGGCAGCTCATTCCATACATGCACCAAACTGTGTGTGAAAATGTTACCTCTTAGGTCCCTTTTAAAATTTTCTCCCTGTCACCTTAAACCTATGCCCTCTAGTTTGGGACTCCCCTACCCTGGAGAAAAGACCTTGGCTATTCACCCTATCCATGTCCCTCATAATTTTATAAACTTCTGTAAGGTTACCCCTCAGCTTCCTACACTCCAGGCAAAATAGCCCCAGCCTAGTCAGTCATTCCCTACAGCTCAAACCATCCAAACCTGGCAATATTCTCGTAAATCCTTTCTGAACTCTTTCAAGTTTAAAAGCACCTTTCCTATAACAGGGAGACCAGAATTGAACACAATCTTCTAAAAGTGGCCTACTAATGTCCTGAACAGCTGCAACACAATATCCTAACTCCTGTACTCAATGCACTGACCAATGAAGGCAAGTATACCAAATGTATTCTTCACCACCCCGTCTGTAACTCCACCTTCAAGGAATTATGAACCTGCACCCCAGAATCACTTTGTTCAGCAACTTTCCAGGACTCTACTATTAAGTGTGTAAGCCCTGCCTATTAAGTGTGTAAGATTTGTCTTTCCAAAATGCAACACCTCACATTTATCTAAATTAAACTCCATCTCCCACTCGTTAGCCTATCGGCTCATCTAATCAAAGCCCGAGTACTGCTGTACTCGGACATTACTTTCTTCATTGTCCATCTTTGGTGTCATCTGCAAACCTAGTAAATATTCCACCTCTATTCACATCCAGATAATTTATATAAATGACAAAAAGCAGTGGATACAGCCCCGGTCATTGTGACACACTACTGGTCACAGACCTCCAGAGAACACCACCCTCTCTGTCCTACTTTCAAGCCAATTTTGTATCCAAATGGTTAGCTCTCCCTGGATTCCATGTGATCCAAACTTGCTAACTAGTCAACATGCTAAAATAAGAGCAAAACAATATTTCTGCTTCAGATTGTCAATATCTGCAAAAGGCTGAAAACTTCAGCTAGACTGGCAACAACTGTAGAAACAGAAACAACGTTAACATCTCAAGTCCATTAGAATCATTATTTGAAGTTCTGAAGACATTAAGCCTTGGAATGTCAACATGGTTTCTCTCTCCAAAGATGTCGCCAGACCAGCTGAGTTTCTCCAAAACTTTGTTTTTATTTCTGGCAGACCAGTTGGGCAAAATGCCCTGTATCTCCATTGTATATTCTACATAATTATATGTAAACCTGTGCAACCACTCCCATCCCACCATCCTCAAGTCATACTTTCCTGAAGATTAGGAATGCTTTTCCTATTATTTTTGAGCGTGACTAAAACATTGGAATTTATAATAATTTTATTCTGGAAGTACAGACAAGCATGTCATCCAAAGAAAATACCTCTAGAATGCTCATAACTGAACTTATTTTTGTTGCCATCTTTGCCTGCAGTTGACTTCCATAGCGTCACTGTTGGGCCCTTCTTGCCTGTGTGTGTTATCACTGACCTCTGTATGCAGCGACGGACACCTATTCTCTGGATTGAATTCATTTCATTGTCCTCCTTCCACCATCATCTTTCTTTCCTTCTAAAGCCTCAGAATTTCCTAGCAGGCTGAGACTATGTCCTCCTTTTCCTGAGGTGAACCTTGGACCAAACTATTGTGTTCACCACTAAGAATGTGCAGTTCTACAATATGGGTGGCACAGTGGTTAGCACTGCTGCCTCAGTGCCAGGGATCCAGGTTTGATTCCAACCTGGGCGACTGTCTGTGTGGAGTTTGTACATTCTCCCATTGTCTGCGTGGGTTTCTGCCAGGTGCTCTGGTTTTGTCCCACAGTCCAAAGAGGTGCAGGTTCGGTGGATTGGCCATGCTAAATTGCCCATAGTGTCCAGGGATATGCAGGCTAGGTGGGTTTGCCGCACGAAATGCAGGATTACAGGGACAAGGTAGAGGAGTTGGATGCTCTTCAGAGAGTCAGCATGGACTCAAAGGCTGAATGGCCTATTTTCACACTGCAGGGACTCTGTGAACCATTCCATCTGCTATCACTATCCTTGCTCCAGTCAACCTGTAGCCAAAATCCTCATCTGTGCTTTTTGCTACCTCTGGACTAGACTATTTCAACACTCTTTTAGCTCACCTCATACTTTACATTATTAACCACAGCTCCACTAAAATCATCCATGTCAGTAACAGATTAGGCAACCCCTCAATGTTAAAATTCTCAACTTTATTTTACATCTTTCCAGAGAGTGGCCGTTCATCATTCCCAATTTCCTCCAGCTCTGTAAGTCACCAAAATATATGAGCTCCAGAATATGAATTGGAGGCTATGCTGCCCCAATTCTGAACATACATATTTCAGGTACTTTCACGTTAACAAACTTGAAGAGTTTAGAAACTAACAAAATCTTTCAGTATTAGAAGGATTAAAAGATGGAATTTATACCCATGATTATCTGCTAAGCCTGAGACCTCAAAAAGTTGTTTATAAGTTTTTCTTGTTAACGTAAACAGATGTTAAGTGACTCATTTGGAGAAAGCATGAACTGCAGATGCTGGAGTCAGAGATAACTGTGGAGCTGGGGGAACACAGGTCAGGCAGCAGAGGAACAGGATAAAAGGTACTGCAGATGCTGGAGAATCCGAGATAACAAGGTGTGGGGCTGGATGAACACAGCAGGCCAAGCAGCATCATAGGAGCAGGAAAGCTTGACGTCAAGCTTTCCTGCTCCTAT
>JAHRHZ010000051.1:882759-901904 GCA_024137785.1 Ginglymostoma cirratum
TCATAGGAGCAGGAAAGCTTGACGTCAAGCTTTCCTGCTCCTATGATGCTGCTTGGCCTGCTGTGTTCATCCAGCCCCACACCCT
This sequence comes from Ginglymostoma cirratum, assembly GCA_024137785.1. Lineage (NCBI taxonomy): Eukaryota > Metazoa > Chordata > Chondrichthyes > Orectolobiformes > Ginglymostomatidae > Ginglymostoma > Ginglymostoma cirratum. Next base: position 882,845 of record JAHRHZ010000051.1, read on the forward strand.
GTTTATCAGAGGAACAGGATAGTTGACATTTCGGTTCGGGACCCTTCTTCTTTCCTGCTGTGTTCCTCCAGCTCCACACTGTGTTAAGTGACTAGTTCAGTTTATTTCAAAAATATTCACTACAAAAGTACTGAAAAAGCAAAGAACAATTTGTGCAACACAGTAACATACAAATGAGTTGTCAATAATATAAATCTGATTGAAATCCTTAAAGCATAACATTGAATTTAGCTGTTTGCGTCCTCTGAAGAATATCTGCTGTCATTTAGCAGAAACCATCTGAATCATGGAAAATTGGCCTCAGAGTTTGATATTTCAGTTCCCAGTCTTGCATTGTGGGATCAAGGTGTACCAATGGAAATTGAAGTCAATGGCGACCCTAAAGATGGCCATCGTCGTATGGTGGACAGTGACATAAGGGGACTGAACCTCATCACAAGTCTTCAATGAAACACTATGTGTTTGGTGGATACAAGGCAAAAGTCTTTGTTCAGGGGTAGAAATGATCCTATGATCTGTATGTGCTCACCCTATAATCTATATGTCATTGTTATGATCTGCCTGCACTGCTCGCAAACATAGCTTTTCACTGTACTTCGGTACACGTGACTATAATAAATCAAATCAAATGAGGCACCTAGAGCTGAAGCCTGACCTACAAAAAAGTTTCTTTTTTGATGAACTTGGTCAGCAATCCTCCCCCATTCTGCCACTCAATACAATCATGGCTGATTAGATTGAGGCCTCAACTCCATTCTCCTCTAGCCTCGCAACTTCAACTCCCTTGTTAATCAAGAATCGATCCATCTTTGCCTTAAAGTACTCAATAACCTCACTTCCACTACTTTCTGGGAAAAAAGATTCATGATCCTCTGAAAGAAAAACAATTTTCGTGATATCTGTCTGAAATAGAACACTCCTTATTTTTATACTGTGTCGCCTTAATTTACTTCCTTCCCATAAGGGGAAACACCCTTTCAGCATCCATCTTTACAAGTCCCCTCAGAATTGTATGTGTTTCAAGAAGATCATTCCTTATTCCTTTAAACTCCAGTGGATAACGGCCCATCCTCCCCAACCTTTCTCATAGGATAATCTCCTTATCCCCAGACAGTCAAGTGAGCATTTTCTGAACTGCCTCTAAGGCACTGATATGTTTTCTTAAATAAGTAGGCCAAAACTGTACTTGTACTCTAGATGGTCTCACAAACACCCAAGTAACTGCAGCAAAATATCACAAACTTTACATTGGGGAGGTGACAGACCAGTGGTATTATTGCTGGGCTATTAATCCAGAGACCCAGATAATGTTCTGGTGACCCATGTTTGAAGTCTGTCACAGCAGAAGGTGAAATGTGAATTCAATAAAATCGGGAATTAAGAGTTTGATAATGACCATGAATTCATTGTCGGTTGTCAGAAAGCCGTCTAGTTCACAAATGTCCTTGAGGGAAGGAAACTGACATCTTTACCTGCTCTGACCTTCATGTGATTCCAGACCAACAGCAATGTGGTCGACACATAATTGCCCTCTGAGTAACTAAAGATGGGTAATAAACGCTGGTCTAGCCAGTGACGCCCTCAACCTGTGAATGAATAAAAGACCTTCCATTTCTCTTGTAAAAAACTGCAACATTCCATTGCCTTCCTAGTTACCTGCTGTACCTCCATATTAAAGTTTGGTGTTTTATTTGTCAGGAGCCCAGATTCCTCTGCGCTGCTGCACTCTGCAAACACTCTCTGTTTAAATAATATGCTGTTTTCTTTATCTTGGTGTCAATGTGGACAACAGTATAGTTTTCCACATTATACAACATCTGCCAAAGCTTTTTGCCCATGCACTTAACCTATCCAAATCCCTTAGCAGGCTTCTTAGGTTTTGAAGAGAACAAATCTTCATAGCCTCAGCAAATTTAGCACAGTGCATTCAGTTCCCCATAATCCAAGTTATTGGTATAGATTGTAAACAGTTGAGGCATCCAACACTGATCCCAGTGGCATTCCACTTGCAACATCTTGTCGACACTAAAATGATGCATCCATCCTACTCTGTCTCCTGTCAGCTAATCAGCCCTCTATCCAAGATAAATTGTTATCCAATACACCATAAACTCTATTTTGTGTAATAATCCCTGATATGGCACTTTGTCAAACGGCCTTTGAAAATCTATGCACATGATATCTACAGTTTTCTCTTCATCCACGTTGCTTGTTACTTCATCAAATTCCACTAAATTAGATGAATGTTTCCTTTCCACCATTTACTCCAGGATCTACTAGCAAGTAGGCAACATTGTAGAGTGTTAGATATTAGTTAACAAAATACTAAGCTTCTTAAAAGATTAATGAAATCGTAAAAGCCAATAGAAGCACCGTCTTTTGATAATGGAAGCACTAAAGGAGGTTCATTCCTATTGAATTGGTGTATGTTTTCCTGATAATTGTACAATGTCTACACTGTCTGCTCAAGCCCTGATGACTTATTTAGTGCTGATGAAAGAATATCAGTGTTCTGTTTCTCTCTACGGATAAAGCCCACTAAAACTGAGGTGACATTTGAGAGCTAGACTTTTGAACGATTCAGTTCTCAAAACGTAAATTTTTTGCACTTTTTTCACTATAATTTCTAAATTGATTATATTGTTCAGCTTTAAAATGTTTTAAGTCCTTTCATGTTGCATTCTCTAGAAACAGAGACCTACATTTTGAAGACAGCAACTTAAAAGGGGCAAACATCTTCAATTAAATGAGATTTTCTATGAAATTTCTAACTGAAGTTTTTTGGGCATATTACCATTTTTACCATCTCAATAAAAAACACACCTGTTATGTTGTAACAAAGTGTGGAGCTGGACGAACACAGCAGGCCAGGCAGTCTCAGAGGAACAGGGGACATGTTGGGCTGGGACCTTTCTGTGCCTGCTGCATTCCTCCAGCTCCACACTGTTATTTCTGACTCCAGCATCTGTAGTTCTTGTTATCTCATGTGTTATATGATTTATATTCCATCTTATCTTTGTAAACTAATTGAAATATTAACTCAGTTATTTTTGCTTTGAAGTAACTTTGAAATAACTTTGCAGTTATTTTTGCTTTATTCTCATGTCCAAAAATGAAGTCATTCAATGTTTCTCAAATTGTGAAATCTTTTTGAGTTTATGCACTGTTCTTGCTGTAGTCAGGATTGAAGCTGAAGTGCTTATTTAGAAGAAGGTTGGATACCGAGAGTCTAAGTCTGAAATGCAATCTGGTAATCCTTGTGCTAAAGCAAACTAAATCTTGACTACCTTATACGTAAGCTTGTCTTCCTGGAAAACCTTACACTGTTCAAACTTGTGCTGGCAAACTGTACCATCTCTGTAGAAAAAGAAACCGATGTAGCATCTCCATTGTCGTACAAGATCTATATAGAATTGTGGGAGAATCAAAAACTATGGGTCTCTGTTTCAAACTAAGGAGTTAGTCATTTAAGACAGAGACAAGGAGAAATGCTTTCTCACAAAGGGTCATGAGTCTTTGAAGCTTTATTTCTCAAAAGATAGTGAAAACAGCATCTTTGAATGTGTGTAAGGCACAGGCAGATAGATCCTTGATATAGTCAAGAGGGTGAAAGGTTATCAAGGGGTTGGCATGAATGTGGGGTAACCAGATCACCCACGATTTTATTGAATGTGAAGCAAGTTCAAGAGGCCGGAGTGGTCTACCTATGCTCCTAATATTAATGTTTGCATCCTAGCCGAGGAAGTAAATGGGATCATGTGGGACTTGAAGTGTGTTTGCGTGTTTGCCCATGAATGCATATACACATTGTAACCAAATTCATCCTGGCCATCCACAAAAGGATCATGCAGTGTTCAGGCACATCCCCACAAAATAAAGCAAAGGAAATTATTTTGATTCATCAACCTGACCTTTCACTGTGTATCGTCTGACAGCTGATTACTAGAAGAGAGCTTGGCTCAGAACACCTGACTGCTTGCCTGCTTAAATGGAGAACTGTAAGTGGAATATAAATAAATAATATACTTTACAAAGGTGGACGATAGAAGATGAATATCAGAAGAAATTCAGTTTATAACTTCATGCACGCATAATAAACTACAGTACACTCAATTTTTTTTTCTAAAAAGTGCCACGTTACCAAATGTCAAGTGCAATGAACATCCAAACTTCATATGACAAATATCTAAGCATTTCAAGAGGTCTAATTTAAGGTTAACCTGAAACTAACTTCCACATGATTGGCCTTCAATGACTTCTACTAACAGCGGGGATCAGCAGCTGACATGTTGGATTTAGTCAGTAGATTACAAGCTATGCCTATACCAGCCTCTCTCACTTAAAAGTATTTCTGTATGTATACTAGAGAAAACATAACACCCATTAAAATACAATAATCTTCAGGAGTTCCATTAAGATTCTGAAAATCAATTATCAGGTTATGCTTTTATAATTGCTGGCTGTTTATAAGTTTTGCTTCTGTTTCAGGTAAAGTAGCTTCAATCTCACTTTTTTCAATGGTTTGTAACAAATGTAACTACATTAATAATTTCCTGCACTTCAGATATATCTTTATTTAGACAACTAAAAAAAAATTAGACATATTAAAATAAAAAATAATTTCTGATAGAAAATGTGAAAAAAATTACATTCAAACAACTGATGTTGAATCTTTCACAATAATATTCTTTAGTATGCACCAAACTTGATGCCTGGCTTTCTCAGTAAGGTGCACAAACCAATGACTTTCCACTGAAATATATTCTTCATTACATTGTGCTTTTCGTAGGATGCTCATAAGTAGCAAGTTAATACAAATAATTTTTATAATTTTATGAAACATAGAAACAATTATAAAAATGAGACTACTATAATTTTAATTTACAAGATGACTAGCCATTGAATTATTTACTCAAAACTGTAAAAGTGGTACATTTTTACCTTTGATGTGCAATGGTCTCCCTCATGTCTGGCTGCAAGTTCACTCTGTACAGTCTTTTACCTGATACTATGGCAGAATTTACACAATGCATGCAACCCAACACCTGCTAAGTGATCAGCTCTTGAAGTGACTAATTGAAAATGTAAGAAGTACCTGTAGTCAGAAGTCTCCGTTTCCTCAATAGTTGGTAGCCTGCTGATCATATAGAAAGCCTTGAACATCTACACACTATCCAGTCAGCACAGTATGAAGAAGGGCATCTGCCCACATGACACGAATCATTTACTTTATTTCAGTTGTTGACAAGAATTTCTTCAAGAGATCATCATATGTCATTTAGATAGCTCGAACCCTCCTATAATATTCTATGTGTCTACCTGGATATTCTGACCAATAAAGTGGATTACAAGATTTGCGAGATTCATTGCTACCAGAAATCGCCCTGCAGCAAGGAGGAGGAGGGGAGAAAGATTGTTGCCAAAGCAATCAACTGCACCTGCTCAAGTCCCTGTGCACTTTCTAAAAGCAACAGTACCAGCAAATCCAGCAGAATTATGCCGAGAAAACTGTGGATATTGCAGATTTTTTTTGTCATTTTTTTCCCCCTTATTTAACTGATTTTCTTGAAACTCACTTTCTAGTAAAATTCATAAAACATAAATGTCAAAAACATTGTGTTATAAATTAAATTATGATTAATCTGCTCCTATCCAACAATTTATATGAATTTTGAGTATTACATACATCCTTTAACACAACCGGGTATACTATTTCTATACTACAAACTAAGACGTCACTGTAATGTTACAGTTTGCTTACAGTGATATTAACAGTTTTAAAGTTGCACACAGCCTTCTCTTTCAACTCAGTATCTTTGGTACTGAATGACTGCACATCATTATTGAAAACAATAACTCTACAGTTAAAAACTTTATTAAACTCAAATATCATGCAATAATCAAGATTAAACATTATAATGATAATTAAATAAACATTTATAAAATCTCTAATTATCTCAATATAGATATTTGAACTTAACAGTTTTTAATTCCTAACATGCCCTTGGAGTACAATTTATTTTATTTCAAAGGCTACTTTCTTCTATTTGTGTTAGCACTATTCCAACTTTTCAATTTATACTACTGCAGTTTTCATTTATCAAATAAGAGCTTTAATTGCCAGGCAAGGGAAATTTCGAAACACACTGTGCTGTCTTCTGCAATTATATGAGAAGTGATTTACTCACCCAATGCTGCTTAGAGCTTGTTCAAAGAGCTCATTTTGAAGAAGAATGTCATGTTGGTTTGAGAAAACACTATTTAAACTGGTTAAAACAGAGCTGCAGAACTGACGCAGTGCTTCAAACTGCATTTTCATCTCTTACCCCCATATACTGTAAAACCGTCTATCTCCTATGTAAGATCAAATGCCAAAATGCCAATCAACTGCCTGAGTCGTTCTGACCTATGTAAAGACTACGATTGATGAACACAAATCAGTAGTTAATTGTTCAGATGTCATCCGCTAATTCAGCCAGAGAAGCTAAGCACTTTAAACACCATTACTGACTGTAGCAATAATGCTTTGCAGCAGTGAGGGTTCCCCATTCCCAGCTGCAGTGTCGAGCAGTCACAGATTTCTAATATCTGAATGCTTATTAAACAAACACAGGCTATATGCTTTGATCACGAATTCAAACACATCAAGCTTCCAACTATCAGGCCTTGAAAGTAATAAAAAGGGAGAAGAAAAATACTTTAACTCTATCAGTTGAGGGGAAGAAAAAGAACAGGCTATTTTGCACATGTCATATGATTAAATAATCAAATAGATGTGTGTGCTGTTGCATATGCATGCATGTACGGGAAGGCGTTGCCTGTTATAAACTATCAGCAGCGTTTTTACAATAACTCAATAGCAAAAATGATAAAATTATGTATGCAAATTAACATGCTAAATTTTCTATTTCCTGTAAATTACCTTTCTATGTTATGGAAATACTCAAAGATCTTTCTTTAGATTGTCCTAATTTTCCATTACCACCTATTGTTCTACATTCATAACAGTCTGTTTAACTGAGTGTTGGGCCAACACTACTCATATTTTACAACACGGCAAGGAGAAAAATGTCCTTACATGTCATGTCCAAAAAGAGGTGAAGCATTAAATTTCAAATGTGCTGAAATCGCTTGAGGGTTCGGTCTATTCTGAGCACTTACAACAAGCCATTCAGGGCCACACACACATTTTTAATTCATTCTTGCCCAACCGCTATTCCATAATGAATGTATTTGTTGATGAAATCATAGGTACATCACACCTATACAGCATTCAGCTGACATCTTAAGTATTCCTTTCAGTATGCTACAGAAATGACAGCATGATGGCACTAGACACTGGAGATATAGGATGTATGATTGTGGTACACTCACAGTAGTAGAAAGTCACCACAGCAGCACTATCCAGCAATTCCAATAAGTCAGTTTGTGGACAAGATTGCCCATAACCTGACCTCTCTCTCATTTCACACAAACCTGATATAAATAGTGCATCACAACAAAAATCACTGAAATTGCCATTTATTTTCTAGATACAACAAAACCTTTCATGTTAGTACAACTCAAAATAAAACAAAACACCTTAATAAACAGTTGTCTTGCTGTATTATTACAATTATTTTTTCTCTTAAAGAATTGCCAATTGATTACTGGAAAGGAACAACAAGAGGTTTGTATTTGTATAAACCCCATCACATTGAAAAACTCAAAACATCATACGAAATGTATTACTAGTAGAAGGAATCTTCTTAAATAGGCTGATAAACCAAGCACCATTTTGATTGCAATTGGGTTGTGCATGACTAAAATTCTGGCATATTTTCATGTATCAATGTATATTTCAAAGCTGAACAAAAAAATCGGAACAGAGTAACCCCCTTTAATAAATGTCGATTATGGTTCAAAAAATAGGCACATCACTTCTCAAATTAGAAGGTCATACATTCGTGTTTCACACTAGGACTTCAGTACAAAAATCAAAGCTGACACTCAACTGTGGTAGTAAAAGAACTGCTGCACTGTCATAAGTGTCACCTTTCAAAAGAAACCCTACCAGGCCTCTCAGGTAGAATCAGGACATTCAGCCCATTGGGTGCACACTGACCCTCAAACAGCATCCCACCCAGACCCACCCCACTACTTAGCCCTGTAACCTTGCATTTCCCATGGATAATCCACCGAGCCTACAAGTCAGGGGACACTATGGGCAATCTAGCATGGCTAATCCACCTAACATGCACATCTTTGGACTGTGGGAGGAAACCGGAGCACTCGAAGGAAACCCACGCAGACACAAGGAGAATGTGAAAACGTCACACAGTCACCCGGAGTGATATCGAACCCAGATGCCTGGCACTGTGAGGCAGCAATGCTAACTACTGAGCCATTGTGCTGCCCCTATGGTGGATATGAGAGTTCCATGGTGCTATTTCAAAAAGCATAGTAGTTATCCTAGTATCTTAACCAATGTTTATTTCTCAAATAACATTACCAAAACACATTATCTGGTCATTATCACATTTCTGTTTGCGGGAGCTTGTTATGTCTGGATTCTGGCTGCTGTGTTTCCTACATTAAAACATAGCCTACACTTCAGAAAATAAAGTCCCATGGTCATGAAAGGCATTAAGTAAATGCAGTTTACCATTAGAAAATGAATATTAATATTCTCCACTCATTATTATCCAACTGGAGGGACGCAGAGTACAAGATACACATATTCAAGCAGTCTGCTCCAGATGGAATGATTTAGTACCTTCCCGGATATGATTCAAAACATACTTCCTTACTGTATCTCATCTGCCTGCAAGGTCAAGTTGTCCTGGGGCATACCTAGTATCAGTACATATTTTCCGTTTGTGATGGTGTTCAGGGTTGCAATTTTTCATTTGCTGAAGTACAGCTGAAAACGTGGAGGTGATCCAAGCTACAACCGAGATGAGCACGCAAGGAAAACTACATGCATCACACCACAGGCTTCTCCACCACCGCTACCAGTGATTAGCCAGTAGGAGATGCAGTTTGGCCACAGCACCCAGGATTCAGTGCATTATGAAAAGAAAGAACCATCTATTGAATTGACCAGGAATGGATAATCCAGACTTCAATACAAAAGACGCGCAAGATGCCAAAATCATGGCACATGTCAGTAGCACTTCATGCACTAATCGATGATCCCTTGTAACATATTCATAGAAAAACGAACTGAAGAATCGCTGTCAACAGATACTTACATGCAGTATAATCATAGCACGATTCGGTACCCTGTTTCTGCTTTCTCTCCATATCCTTTGAAGGCCATTTAGGACTGAAATGAGGAGAAATTTTCTCAAACCAAGAGTGGTGAGCCTGTGGAATTCTCTTCCTTAGGAAGCAGTTAAGGCCGAAACATTGAGAGTTTAAAGGAGTTAGACAGTTTTTTTTGGGCAGATGACATCAAAGTTTATGGGAAGAATGCAGAAAGAGGGTACAGAATTGTGCCATGATCATACTGAATGTCATAGCAGACTCAAAGACCCGAATGGTCTACTCCTGCTCCTGTAGCATCTAATTTTATTCATATTCTTTGTACTGTTTTCAGAATTATTATTTGTCCTACAATATACAAAATTCACAATGGCTATTTACTGTTTCTCTTGGGAATGGCAGTGAGGTTAGATTTCTAGTTGACTATTTTTAAAAATGATGCAGATATGTAATTGTAGTCCTCATACTGATATAGTATATTTCAGTTTTACAATTTCTTGCTGTATCACCCTTCACTGAATCTATGAAGGAAAGCATAAAGCAGCCAGAGTTCTTGATGACAGGAAGAAAATAATATATAGCTGACTTTTCTTAGATTGATGTAAGTAATTATTGCTAGCATTCCATTAATATTCTACTCGAAAGCAGTACTTACTTTTAAAATGCAGCTCTAGTTTTTTGCTCCCAAGACAGGTCATACAGTCAGAAATTTCTGGACTCAGTACTTCCACCTTGGGAAGAGATAGATTATCAGCTGCATGCCAGACCCACGTGGATGTAGATCAGAGGTGGCCACAGGGACAGCCAAGTGCTAAAACAGGGTAGTAAACAGGGTTTGTCCTGGTTGTGTTCTTAACTATTAAGCCCTCTAACCTGCAAGTCTCAAATCTACTTATTCTAAACCCAAACCCCATGTCCTATATCAAATTAGTAGCAATTCATGCCTCCCTATCCTTCACACTTCTTGCCAACTCACACAGTATCCACCATGGGCAGATGTAATGAGCCATACAGAGATGTAGTAAAATAAATTTCTAAGTGTCTATTGCAGACTTAATTATGTAAAACAATTCACAAAACTCATTCAATACATTATAAGTTCTTCTCATTTTAAAAATAATCAAACACCTCAAAACCAAGACTGCTAATCCTTTAATAACATTCTGAAGCGGTTAATCAAACTGCAGAACTTACAGTTCCCTCCTGTGATGATTACAGATTGTGGAAGCAATCAGCAATAATGTTAAAAAAAAGGTTCTTATGATTATGTCGACAAAAAAAAAGCATAAAACTGTAAGGACAGTTTTTTAATTAAACAATTCACAGACAATAACAGACAGCTTCTTCATTTCAAAATTTAAAGGGCTGCGGATTCAAATAACCAGCCAGTTGTAAATGCTCATAAATGTGAACATGTCTACCTAAAATTTTCATAACACTACAAGGTAGGGACTTAATTCCAGTGAAAATGGGGTTGGTTTGAACTTGGAACGGAGTTCAAATGAAAACAAAAATCCTAGAGATCCCAGAGGTCTGAAAAGAAAACAGAAAATTGCCAGAGAAACACAAAAGGTCTAGTAGCATCTGAGAGACAGGAGTGGAGTTGACATTTCAAGGACAATATGACTTATTTGGAACCTACAGTTTCAATGTAGAGTCTTGGACTTGATATGTCAACATCTAGTTCTAATAGTCTGACTAAGCTGTGGTCTTCTCTCTAGAGAATGCAACGGTTCACCTCCAATCTTTTACTGGCCAAAATAGGATCTGTTGAAAATGGCGCCGGAATTTCAGATCTAGGCTCCCACTGCAATCTTGGGTAAGCCCTGCGAAGTTCATAACCCTAAAAACACTAATCATCATCAGGGCCTTCTGAGAAGGAAATTTTAATCCACTAAAGAGGCATATTTGTGAATTGCAAATTGTCTTTGGTAAAGTCTAATAAAAAAGTGACATGACAACTTGCAGCACATTTTTTACAAAAATAGCCAAAGGGCTCAATGAGAAAATTAATCTCCCATTGTAATGAGGAAGGGTAAAACATTAAAAATAAGTGCAATACAGCATTTGCTTTGGAAGTTCATCCTTTGATTGCACCTCATAATCAGCAGACAGAAAATAAGCTCATACGTGCCATTTTAAAAATCACTGTAATAACCAGTGGAGAAACCAGAGGGAAACAACAAAAAAAATGCCACCAGGACTTCTTATGGATGTAATTTACTGTTGTTTTTTAATGTAAATATCATACCTGTCTGTGGTTATCTCACTGGCGGCCTGCATTGAATGTTGCTTCACCCCTGAACCATTTTTGATTGAATCCTGTCGCGCGAGTCCTTGAGGTCTGTTTTTGTCTGGCGCTGGTGTAGAAATGTCCCCTGAGGGTAACGGACCTTGGAACTGGGAATTCTCCTGGAGTTTTGCTTTCTTTTCCTCTGGTGCTTCTTCGTTTCTGTGGGACGCATCTGCTGCGGTCTCAGCCAGGTCAGCCTCCTGTGGAGTGTTTGGGCCACTGCTATAGAACCAGGCCCCTGATTTAGTGAGGATTTCCTGCTGCTTTCGGCACAAGTTACAAACCCACATCACCTGGGACAAGAAAGGCAAGTTAGTCTTTGTACAATAATTAATATCATTCTTTTAGAATAAGATTTTTAATCTTTTGATTAAAGAAATACATTTCAAATACTTAAACATATTTTTGTTTAAAAAGCTCAACATTAAACCTGGTGTGACAAAGAAAACAAAATCTGGAATATGCATGTTATTTAATAAGGTTTTTCCTTCCCTAACTTTTCTCTTAAGTGCATATGTCCCCCTTCAAAGAATGGGTCTAGAAAACTACAGCATCATCTATACTGATTGACCTACAAGGGGAACTCCAGTCAAACCCTGGAAAACTCACCGTGTTAAAATTGACAGATTGAGATATCAACTCAGAATGGGATTCTACTCAATTACTCTGTGTAAATTTAATGTTATACTGTCCAGATAACCAAGTCACTACTTAGTGATCCTACTTTCTAGTTGTTAAAATCATCATCAGCAGATGGTACATAGCTTATTATTCTTAAGATAGACTATCTTCATACTCTTGGGTTTCAGCTATGAATATTTTATTCTGTGCAATGCAAGAGAAGACCATGTATGTGGCAAGAAGCCAAAGATGCTTCCAAACAGAACAGGCTGAAAAGGCAAAAAAGCTGAGAGGCATGCGTCCAATTTAACAAAACTGGTGATTATACAAAAGAACTGCAGATGATGTAAATCAGAAACTTCTGAGGAAGGGTCACTCAACCCGAAATGTTAACTCTGCTTTCTCTCCACAGATGCTTCCAGACCTGCTGAGCTTTTCCAGCAATTTCTGTATTTGATCATAGAGCATAGAATCACTACAGTGTCGAAACAGGCCCTTCGGCCCAACGAGTCCACACCGACCCTCAGGGCATTCACCCAGACCCATCCCCCTATAACCCACGAAATTTACACACCCCTGAACACTACAGGCAATTTAACATGGCCAATCCATCTAGCCTGCACATCTTTGGACTGTGGGATGAAACCCACGCACACACGGGGACAATGCGCAAACTCCACGCAGTCACGCGAGAGTGGAATCAAACCCGGGTCCATGGCACTGTGAGGTAACAGTGCTAACCATTGAGCCCTTGTTGGTGAGTGATTCTAGAGTTAAGGTAAAAGAAGTTTCTAAGTTGGAAACATGGGCTAAATCATACCAGGAATTTCCTCAGTGGCAATTTTAATGGATTTCATAGAGTTTTTCTCAGCGAGCAGCAGCAAATTTTCTTATGCTCTCTCCTCAAAATTGCCTTATCACCTATGCACCAACCACTATGGCATCTACCTTTTCACCATTTTCTTTCTACTTGCCACCATCTTTAAAGACCAGGTGTGCACGTCATGAGAACCAGATGCTCACGACTCACGAGCAAAAATCTCAACCCATCATTCAACACTTGGTTGGGAAATGGGACTTTTTGATTCTCAAAAGCAGGAAGCTCCTTATCGCCAATCACATGCAATGCACCCAACTTTGTCTCTAATGCCCTCATCGGTCAGTGCCTGGTGCAATTCTATACTACCTCAAATTTTCAAAAACAGCAGCACAGTGGTTCAGGTTAGCGCTGCTGCCTCACAGTGCCAGCGATCCTGTTTTGATTCCAGCCTTGGGTGAATGTCTGTGTGGAGGTTGCATGTTCTCCCAGTATCGGTGTGGGATTCTGCTGGGTGCCCAGGTTTCATAGTCCAAAGATGTGCGGGTTTGGTGAATTAGCTATGATAAATCTGGGATGTGGGGATAGGGTGGGATGCTCTTCAGAGGGTCGGTGCAGACTCGATGGTACGCATAGCCTGTTTTTACGCTGTATGGCTTCTATGATTCTGTGAATACACTGGAGAGGGATTTTATGGAGCCGACCAAGACTGGAAATAGGGTGAGGGGTGACTTAATTATGTAAAAATCCAAGTTGCACTTTCAAAACAACAGTTTGAGAACAGAGATCTAAGTCAATAGTAAATTTATGACATGTCAGGCCTCAGACCAAATGTACGACTGATGATTATTTGTAACATTCCATAACACTCATTAGCATAAAACACACAATCCTTTTTACCACTGACCCAGTCCAACATGTGTCACAGAGGAGGGATGCCTCAACATGTAGTAGAAAATTGTTTTTAACAAATGGGGTAAGCACTAAATCTATTTTCTTGGGGTTATTTTTGGTCAGGACAATCACGGCTTGATTTTAGTTTAAGAAACTCAAAAATTAAAAGTTTATGACAGTTTAGAAGAGTTGTTCACCTCGACAGAAGCACAGGAAACTTGCAACAAATAAAAGGCGTGTTTGGTTATAAACCAGTAGGTTATTGCAGAGAAAGCTGAGAAAGTTTAAGCCCTTAGAATTGTGAACATTCATGCAAGTTCACAGTACACAGAAACGGCTGAGGAGAATCCATTAAGTAGAATTTAAATTTTTGGTATAGAGGGGCAATTGTTCTGGCTTTGTGTCTGTAGTGGACAGTTCAGTAAACCAGATGAGACATTGTTTACTTATATGTTTGAAAATATTTCAAGCTGTGTCCTATATATAGGTAGCTTACATGGTATAATAAATCGCTGTTCTGTTTTTAAAGCAACTATTCAGCATTGTGTGAATTTGTTTCAGTGAAAAATAACTACATTAATATAAAAAAACTATCAAGTCAGATTTCATTCCAAGCCTCTCACATGCCCAGTGGTACCATCACTTGGGACGTTATCAAATCTGGACTCTTTCCAGGATTCGAACTTAATGAAGTTAAGAGTTACAGTAAAATGCCGTTCCTATTACCTACTGCGAGAGTTCATCTCCTTCATCCTGATAGCAGTTTACATACCACCCCATGCAGATGTGAAGAATGCCCGAGGCGTGACTTACACCATCACAAACACACTGGAGACGAAATTCCCTAAGGCATTATTCATTGTGACAGTAACTTCTACCAAGTCAACCTCAAGAGGGTGGTGCCAAAGTACCACCAACACGTCTCCTACCTGACCAGAGGACCGAACGTTCTGGACTACTGCTACACAATCAAAGACACCTACCGCTCCATCCCCCACCCACACTTTGGAAAATCAGATCACAGCGCTGTGTTCCTTCTCCCAACTTACAAGCAGAGGCTGAAACGAGAGGAGCCTGCCCAAAACGAAGTACCGAGGTCCAAGGCCGTGGAAGACCGTCTCTGGGACTGCTTGGAATTGGTGGACTGGACTGTGTTCAAGTACTCAGTGGAAAACCTAGACGAGCACGCCACGACCCTCACAGACTTCATTAGCAAATGCGTGGAGAACTGCGCACCAAAGAAGTCAATCCGAGTGTTCCCCAACCGTAAACCTTGGATGAACCAGGAAATCCACTCCCTACTCAAGGCCAGGCAAGCATTCAAGTCAGATGACCCAGACCTATACAGGAAATCTAGATATGACCTCCACAAAGCCATCATGGATGCCGAGGCATTACCAGACCATGTTAGATTCCCAAACCTACCAAAAAGACTCTTGCTGCCTATGACAAGGCTTAAACAACATTATAGGAGACAAAATGAAGCAGAGCAAGATGGTGGACAAAGGCACATCCCTCCCCGAGGCACTCAATGCTTTCTATGCTCAGTTCGAGCAGAATGCCAGTGGGGTAGCGGCATCTGCCCTGACAGCCCACTGTCACCACCACTGACGTCAGATCAGTCTTCCTGAGAGTCAACCCACGGAAAGTGACAGGCCCGGACAGTGTCCCCGGTCGAGCACTCAGATCCTATATAGACCAACTGGTGGAGGTAGTCACCGACATCTTCAACCTCTCCATACTACAAGTCAAAGTCCCAAACTGCTTCAAGAAGATCACTAATATCCCAGTACTTAACAAAGCACATACAAAGTGCCATAATGACTACCGCCAAGTGACTCTGACCTCAACAATCATGAAGTGCTTCGAAAGGCTGCTCATGGCCCACATCACCTCCAATCTCCAAGTCTGCCTCAATCCCCTACAAATTACCAACTGATGTAACAGTTCCACAACAGACACCATATCCCAACACCTGCACTCATCCTTGAAACATGTGAACAACAAGGACACCTAACGTTAGACTCCTGCTCACTGACTACAGTTCTGTCTTTAACACCATTATCCACTCCAGGCTGATCTCAAAACTGAGACCTTGATCTCAGCTCTGCCCTCTGCAACTGGATCCTCAGTTTTCTGGTCCATAGACCATAATCAACGAAGATAGACAACTGAAGCTACTTTACAATAACACTCAACACTGGAGCCCCGCCAAGGATGCATCCTCAGCCCCCTACTATATTCCCTACTCACCTATGACTGTGTTGCCAAATTCCAAACGAACACCATCCACAAGTTTGCTGATGACACCACCGTAGTTGTACGGATATCTAACAATGGTGAGTCAAAATACAGTAGGGAGATAGAGGGCTTGGTGACGTGGTGCAATGAAAACAATCTGTCTCTGAACATTGGCAAAACTAAAGAATTGATCCTCGACTTCACTAAAAGAAAAAAAGAGGAGAACATGCCCCTATTTATATCAATGGAACTGAGGTTGAGAGGGTGGACAGCATCACGTTCCTTGGATTGACTATAACTGACAACGTGTCTTGGACCTCCCACATAGATGCAGTGGACAAGAGGGCACAACAATGCCTCCTATTCCTGAGGCAGCTCAGGAAATTTGGCATGTCCATAGGGATCCTTGCCAACTTCTACAGATGCACCATTGAAAGTATACTGGCAGGGCGCATAATATCCTGGTTTGGCAACTGCTTTGCCCAGGATCATAAGAAATTACAGAAGGTTGCGTGTACAGCCCAGGCCATCACGGAAGCCAATGTTCTATCCATTTATGTGGCTCGTTGCTGTCGAAAGGCTGCCAACATCAAAGACCCATTACACCCAGGTAATGATCTCCTACAATCTCTTCCATTCGGCAGAAGATACAGAAGCTCGAACACGCACCAACAGGTTCAACAACGGCTTCTTCCCAGTCGTTATTAGACAGATGAATGGATCTCAAGCCTCAAATAACGCTGATCTTGCTAACGTTGATCTCGCCTACCACACGCCCTGTGCAGTATAACCTGTATGCCTCTAAGCTTTTTTAGAACCATTGATCTGTACATCCTTCCTGAGTTTGATCTGCCTGTAATGCTTGTAAACAAAGCTTTTCACTGTACTCTGGTACACGTGACAATTAGTCAATCAAGCTGTGTTTTTTTCAAATCATTGGCTTCATGGAGGTGCTGAACATAACACAAGTGTTGTGGTTGGAATTTTTCACATGGATTGGATTTTCAAGATGAATTTGAATTGTGCCCAGAGATATCTCGGAATAGAGAACATAACAGTAGATTTTTTAAAATTTCTGATTAAGGTTTGAATTGGAAAGGTAGCAGAAAAATTCAAGACAAAAATAAATACATGATATCATAGGGAGGAGATACAGTAAGTGACTATCTAACATTTAGATGCATAAGAGGGGAATCCTGAAATTGAGATGTCTCAGCTAGAATTAATTAACAGATAGAAATTTTAAAAACCTTGACTCAGAGATCAACAGAGAAATAAAAACAAACAGCACGGGACTTGAAGATAAAAATTTTTGAAATAGAAAAGGAAATGGAATTTATAAAGCTTGTATTCAAAAGAGATAGTGAAACCAGGAGTTGACCTGAGAGAAGCTTAGAGTGAAGATGGAAATAGGAGGAAGAAACACAGAAAATGGGAGCAGGAGTAAGTCATTCATTTCACTTAGCCCATTCCACTATTCAACCTGATCACAACTGATCTCCTATCCCATGCCATATTCCCACTCTCTCCATCCCTCGTGATGCTTTCAGCCTCTAGAAATCTATTTCTTTCTTAAATATATTCAGTGCTTTAGCCTCCATGGTCTTCTGTGGCAGAGAATTCAACAGGTTCACTACCATCTTAATGAAGAAATTTCCAAACACAGTTCAAAGTAGCCTACCATATTTCCTGAAATTATAGCCCTTTGTTCTTGATCCATCAGCCAGAGAAGAAGCAAAGCACCTAGTTTGGCTATGCCTACCAGAATATTAAATGTTTCAATGAGATTTCCTCTCATTCTTCTAAACTCTAGTGAATACAGATTCAAATCAACCCAATAAAAACCAAAAGAACTGCGGATGCTGTAAATCAGAAACAAAAACAGAATTTGCTGGAAAAGCTCAGCAGGCCTGGCAGCATCTGTGAAGAGAAGTCAAAGTTAACATTTTGGGTCCAGTGACTCTTCTTCAGAGCTGAGGAAGGGTCACTGTCCCGAAACGTTAACTCTGGTTTCTCTTCACAGATGCTGCCAGACCTGCTGAGCTTTTCCAGCAAATTCTGTTTTTGGTTCGGTCAACCCAATCTCTCTTTATACGATAAACTTTCCATTTCAGAAATTCACGAAAGATGTCAAACAGCACCAGCCAAACCCCGGACCAGTTCAATTTAGTAGGGCAAAGACCACAGATACATGGGAACATCTGCAAGTTCCTCACCAAGCCACTCACCATTCTGACTTGAAAATATATCACCATTCCTTCACTATCATTATTTAAAAATTCTGGAATTTCCTCCCTAATGGCATTGTGGGTCAACCCACAGCACGTGGGCTGCAGCGGTTTAAGGAGGCAGCTCACCACCATCTTCTCAAGGGAAACTAGGGTTGGGCAATAAATGCTGCACAGCCAGGGACGCCTAAATCCCATGAACAAATAAAAAGAAAATCTGTCTGGTGAGCCTTCACAATTCTCTATCTATGGCAAGTACATACTTTCTTCGTCAAGGACATCAAAATTACACACAATCCTCTGGCATGGTCTCATCAAAGTCGAGGCAGCTGTGAATAGACATCCTTGCCCCTGTAGTCAAACCCTCTTGTAACTGAAGATAATATTCCATTTGCCTTTCCAACTGTTAGATGCAGCTGCACGCTTGCTTTCTGTGACAGGTGAACAAGGACACCCAAGGTTTTCTTTTACATCAACATTTCCCATTATATCATTAAACAGTACTCTATTATTCTTTTCTTTTCTACCCAGGTGTGCAACCTGACACTTATTCATGTAATACTTCATCTGCCTACTCATTCAAATTGTCTAAATAGCCTTGAAGTCTCAAACTCCTCCTCAGCACTCACATTCCCACCTATTTTTATGATATTGGCAACTTCGAATATATTAAAGATAAAAGGTACTGCAGATGCTGGAGAATCCGAGATAACAAGCATG
>JAHRHZ010000051.1:902304-918633 GCA_024137785.1 Ginglymostoma cirratum
ATGAACACAGCAGGTCAAGCAGCATCATAGGAGCAGGAAAACTTGCGATGCTGCTTGACCTGCTGTGTTCATCCAGCCCCATGCTTGTTATTTCGAATATATTAAGTTTGATTTCCTCATCCAAATTGTTGACATACGTTGTGAATAGCTGGGATCCAAGCATCGAGCCCATTTACCTTCCACTCTGAAAAAGATGTATTTAGGTTTTCTGTTTCCTGTCTGTGAACTAATTCTCAATCCATGCCAGGGTACTTTCACCAATCTCGTGTTTTTGCACACTGACCTCTTATGTGAGACATTATCAAAAACTTCCTCAAAATCCAAATCGACCACATGTTCTTGTTTAACTTTTCTACCAGTTAAGTCCTAAAAAAAAACTGCTAGGTTTATCAAACACGATGCCCTTTCATAAACCCATGTTGACTTTGTGTAATCATTTTGGTACTTTTTAAGTCTCCTGATGTCACATCTTTTATAATAGAGCCAGTATTCTCCTCACTACTGATGTCAGGCTAACCAGTCTATAATTGCTGGTTTACTACCTTACTCCTTTTCAAAAAAAAAATTAGTAGAGTTAAATTAGTCACCCTCCAACTTGCTGTGGGTGTGTCCAGAATCTGTAGAAGTTTGGAAGATGGCAACCAATGGATTCATAATTTCCATGGCCGTCCCCTTTAATGCCCTGGAATGTAGATTACCAAGTCCTCGGGATTTGACAGCTTTCAGTCTGACTAATTTCTCCAGCTCTCTTTCCTTTTATATTCATACACACCTTCAATTTCTTCTCAATAGACCCTTGCTTCCTTAGCATTTCTAGAAAGATATTTGTGGCTTCTTCTGTAAAGACTGAAGTAGTTGTTTAGCTGCTCTGCCATTTCCATGTTCTCCATTATCAATGCTCCCCTTTCAGACTGTAAGGTGCCTATTTTTGTCTTCATTGATCTTTTAGTTTTTTACATACTTATAGGAGATCTTACAGTGTTGCTTTTAAGTCCCTTGTAAATTTAGTCTCACGCTCAACTTTTCCACTCTTAATCAACCTCCTGGTTCTTTTTTTTGAAATCTAAACTGCTCCCAGTCATTGTCCTGCTACATATCCTAATATCCTTTACACGACTCCCCTTTGGATATAATCCTTAATTTTCTTTGGTATCCATAGTGGGGTCATTTTCCTGTTGTGTTATTTTGACTGAAAGGCAGGTATAATATCTGCAATGTTTCCATGCATTCCTTAAATATTTACCATTGTCCTTCTACTGTCATGCCTTTTAATTAAGTTACCCTGCCTACCAAAGCGCACTCATTCCACATACCATCACTGTCCTATGTTTAGATTTAGTACCTAATTTTGGATTGGTCTACTTCACTTTCCATTCTTAAAAAAGAATTCCATGGTCATTTTTTCTAAAGGATACTTTGCAACAAGATTATTAATTAACCCCTTCTTATTGAAAAAAGTAAATCTATGACAGCTTATTCCCATGTTGGCTCCTCAATGCATTTGTCTAAAAGAATTCTTGTACACACTCCAATTCATCCATCACAGTATTATTACTATTGTTTTATTACCCAGTCAATATGCACATTAAAGTCACTCATGATTACTGAAGCACCTTTATTGTATGCAACTCTAATTTCCTGTTTAATTCCATATACTACTATGGGGCGGCACAGTGACTGAGTGGTTAGCACTGTAGCCTCACAGCGCCAGGGACCTGGGTTCGATTCCACCCTCGGGCAACAGTCTGTGTGGAGTTTGCACATTCTCCCCATGTCTGCATGGGTTTCCTCCAGTTTCCTCCCACAGTCTAAAGATGTGCAGACTAGGTGGATTGACTATGCTAAATTGCCCTTGGTGCTCAGGGATTTGTAGAACAGGTGGGTTCTAGTGGGATGGGTCTGGGTGGGATGCTCTGAGGACTGTTGGACCATAGGGCCTGTTTCCTCACTGTTGGGATTCTATGATTCTATGACTACACCATTACTGCTTGGAGGTCTTTCAACAACTCCAATTAATGTTTTCCACCCCTTATTGCTTGTTAGCTCCACCCAGATGGATTCCACATCTAGATGTTCTGCACAAATCCTGTCTCAGTAATACACAAATGTTACCTTTTACTAAGAATATCAATCCATTTCCTTGCCCATGCTGACTGTTCATCCTGAAGGCTGAATACCCTTGAATGGACAGTTTCCAACCTGGTCAAGATATTGCCATGTCTTTGTAATGACATTCATACCATGCTCCATTTACAAGTACTTACATTAATTCATCTGCATTATTGTGAATGCTCTTTGGATTTGGATATAGTACCTTAAAAATTGTACTTTTTAACATTGGCATGCATCTATTTTTGTACTAGGGCCCTACTAGCTGAGTGCCATTGTTTCCTCTGCCTTCCAATTTTGCTCTCTACTTTTCAATCCTTCATTTCCATCTTTGTCCTATTCATCTCTCCACTCAGAATCTTGCCTCCTCCAGCAGTCTAGCTTAGACACTCCCCAGAGTGGTACCAAATGTGAAGAAATTGCACATCCTGTACAAGTCCCAAATATTGCAGAATTGGTTCCAATGTCTCCAGAATCTAAATCCCTCCTTCGTGCACCATCCCTCCACTATGAATTTAAATGTTCTCTTCTTTTATTCCTGATTTCATGAGCATTTGATACTAGGAGTAATCTGGTGATTTCTACCTTTGAGTTCCTCCTTTGAAATTTATTTCCTATCTCCCCAGTGTTCTGCTAGCTGGCCTTCATTCCTCTTTTTACTTGTGTTATTGACACTGACTCAGATTACCATGTCTGTCTGCTCTTCCTCTGCATTCAGAAGGTCCACGTCATAACTTGGTGGATGATTCTGATTCTGATTCTGATTCATATGAGGAACTTGAGTCAACTTCAAATAAAAGCTTAATGTCTAAATTTACTGAAGATGGAGTCAAAGGATATTTTACATTATTTCAAAATGTTGCTTAGCAGGCAAAATGGCCAAAACATGTTTATACCATACTGTTAGAGTGTATGGTACAGCTACGACTGTATACGCAAGTTTATCAAAAGAACAATCTTCAGATTGTGAAACTGTTATAAAAGCAATACACAATGCTTATGGCTTGTCCTGGAAGCTTATGAATTAATATTTCGAACTACAAAAAGAAACCTAATCAGACATTTGCAGAACTTCCAATACAAAACAATCTGTAGTATCGACAGTTTTGATTACTGAAGTTTGAGACAACTTTTGAGAACACAAGGGAAATTGTGGTTATAGAGTAATTGAGAAATAGTATTCCTGCAAGCCTAAAAACATATTTAGGTGAGCATTAAGTACTAAAGCTCAGAGAACAGAAGTACTGGCAGATATGCAAGATATCTCATATAGACAGATACAGGGGAAAGAGATGGTCATATGGGAATCCACAAGGAAGTTAGGGAAATAGAAAATCTGCAGGCAGAACAGGTTTTAGTTTTGGGCAACAACAGAAGCACGCCAAAGTAATAAAAGTGAAAGGCGAGAACCAAAAAGCAATATAAAGAAATGAACATGCTTCTAAAACTGCAGCATGTTAATCATTAATTGCTGGATTTAGTGGCAGACCAACTGCAGTAGTAGGGAGATGTAAAGAATCCACAGAAAAGTAGATACCAAGAAAATATATTGGTATTAAAATTCTAGTGGTGATATAGAGGGAATATGATTCCTCAGAATTTTCTAAGAAGGAAGTAGTGACTCAGAACAATCAAGGAATTTCTTCCTCAATTCATGACAAACATAATGAGATAACTGGAGGTCTGAATGTCTTACCTGAAACAGAGGTGAGGGGGCATTTTCTTGCCCTAAATCAAGGAGGTAAATGAATCAAGGCACTGAGAGACAAGGGAGCAACTCAATCACTAAGTCTGGCTGATGATAACATTTGTTTTTTCAAATTGGTTAATAAAAGATAAAATATTGATTGTAGGGATACATGGAGGTTACAAACCAGTCTAATACACAATCTTGGATTAAAAAGTGACTTAGTAAATGGGGAAAATGTAGTTGCAAGTAGTGAAGCAAATCCTACAGCAGCAACTTGACTTTTTTTCTTGGAGAACAAATTAGCTAGTTCAGAAATATAGACTTCACTGAAGCTTGTGGAACAACCAGTAAAAGCAGCTAAGATGTTCCTTGAAGAATATCCTGGATTATTTCCCGACTATGTTCTGACTAGATTTCAGGGCCATGAAATTATGCAGGAGGAACAGAAGTTTATGGAAAAGTAAAATGCCATTGAAATTAAGTTACCATATATACTTTTCAAAAATTTAAATTTAATAAAGGATAAAGTAAAGAGAATGAGACTAAGAGATAAAAGGTACTGCAGATGCTGGAGAATCCGAGATAACAAGCATGGGGCTGGATGAACACAGCAGGTCAAGCAGCATCATAGGAGCAGGAAAACTTGACGTTTCGGGCTAAGGTGCTCAGCCCATCTTCTTTAATAGAGTGCAACAAATGGATCTGAAATTGTAAAAGTTATACCAGACATCCAACTCAGAAATTGAATCAGAATCAATAACTGAATGCTATTACTTGAAAGACAAGTGCTAATGAGAAAATAGAGACCACATCAAATACCAGTCAATGAGGAACAAACAGTTCCACCAGGTGGTAGCTCTATCGTAACAAAATTTTATGAGCAACTCATGAAACTCCAATAGCAGGTCATTTGGGTGTTCGAAGAACAGGCTAAAATACTAAAACAATTTTATTAGACAAGATTATAACAATTAACAATAAAGTATTTGATGGACTATGTGATTTCATGGTTTAAGTCAATGCGTTCAACTAAACCTGGAAGAACATTTATGCTACTTGACTAAATTGTTAAATTGATTTCAAAGAGCTAATTGAGCTATAAATCTGGCTAATTTGACAAAGCAAAAGGGTCTTATTTAAGTAACTCTGTGGAGCAAACCCAGGTAGTACTTACAGAAGTGAAATTAAGGCCTATTTTGGATTTTCCCATGCTTAAGACAAAAATGCAAAATTCTTTGGTGTATTGAGTGGAGTAGATTTTATCAGAACTTTGCCAGTGACATCAGGGTGGAGCCTATTTAACTGTGAGAAGATGAAATGAGGATCAACTGACTATCAGTTCTTTTAAAGAAACTTGAATGTACGTCAACAGTCATAGTCACTGGTGGACCAAAAGGTATTAAGTCTGGTGACTTCATCAGGTAAGTTTGAAGGCCATATCACTAACAATGACAGTGTAACTATTATTTATTTACAAGTGAGTTACATTAACTTCATTCATTTGACTTTGAAGAAACTTCATGACAAGAATTTTTGGTTGTTTCAATGGAGCCTAAACCTCCAGGTGTACAACTTAAAAATCAACCGGGTCCGAAAAAGACAATGTTCTAATTCATGCTTTCTCAAGCTTACATATGAAGGAAACTGACTCCTGTGATCCAAATGAACTTATAAAAGATGGTTACCATGAAATTCATTTCTTGTTGAATGCCTATATGGTAATACTGTTATTATAACATCTAGGGCTAAAAATAATTACGTTTTTGGAAATGAGAATGCTTTTTAAGGAAATATTTCCATTAGAGTTAGGATTTTAATAAAATGGATAATCAAGAATTTATTTCAGTTTAGGAAATCTTGAGATTAAAAATTTAGGACAAATCAAAAGACACCTGACGGGTCACATGCAAGTATAGTTCTGCTCCTACAAAGGAGTTTAGGACAATTCAGGGAATGCACAATTAGATCGAGATTAGATTTAAATTTAGATTTTGCCATGTGCAGTACTCAAGTACAGGAGCACAATTAAAAGTGTATAATGTCATCAAACATGGCACCATCTTAGGTACAAAGGTACCTAGGGTACAAAAACGTAGGTACAAAGTCGTAAAAGAAACAAAGTTAAATAAGTTATGCATTACCTTCGTGGAGTAAGTAGGAAAAATAGGCAATAGTTAATATTAAAGTCCTTTTAACACAAACGCGAAAAATAAAGGAATAAAGTTGATGAGTCTTCAGCTTAGAGATAATAGGTACTGCAGATGCTGGAGAATCCGAGATAACAAGGTGTGGAGCTGGATGAACACAGCAGGCCAAGCAGCATCATAGGAGCAGGAAAGCTTGATGTTTCAGGCCTAGACCCTTCATCAGATCTAGGCCCAAAACGTCAAGCTTTCCTGCTCCTACGATGCTGCTTGGCCTGCTATGTTCATCCAGCTCCACACCTTGTTAGCTCGGAGTCTTCAGCTTAATTTGATGTCCGGGAGACCCGAGCAGCCTGTCCTCAACGCTGCCGCAGATATTCGGGGACCTCCCTCACCAATCGCTCTTCTCGCATTGGGCTGCGATGCCATCACTGAAGCTGCCACCTCCCCAATCTCCTTTTGCTGCCTCAAACATGCCTGGGCATCCCTCTCTCACACAGATACTGCCACGCCAAGCCGAGAGGCTGTGCCGAGGCACCACCACACCGGGCTGAGAGACCGGCCCAGACATTGCCACACCGGGCCGAGAAACTACCATGAGCTGCCTAAGAACCACCACAGGCTAGGCTGGGCTGAGAGGATGCCTTGCCAGATCCGCACTGAGGCCAGGAGTGAAGGAGGGAAAAAAAGGCTAAGACATAAAAAAAAGAGGACTGAGCAGATGAACTCCAGCTGAAGCATCCTACTCTGCTGCAAATTACCTTCATGTAACTGCCCAAACATGAAAGTTTGGTTTGAAGTTTAAAGTTCATGAAGAGCTGAGAATGTCCAAGTTTTCAGTTTTGTGAATATTCATGCAATAAGATTTCACTGTTCACAGGAAAGGATTGTGAAGAAAGTTTAATTTTAAAAAAAATACAATTAAGGGCTAATTTTTCTGGATTTGAGTCTGTAACAGAAAGTGATGGAAATGGGATATGGCTGTGTTTGCTTTATGTTTTAAGATCTTTCAGACTGTATTGTACACGTAAATAGCTTGAATTTTCTTCTGTTTGTGTATTTTCGGTGATGAACCTTTTATTCTGTTGCTGGAAAAGCTCTTCACCCTTGTGTGACTATGTTTCATGAATGATTGCTACAGATTAACAAAAAGATTAGCAAACAAGATTTCATTCTGGAATCTGTTCTAGGAAAACCATTTGGACCAGTGTGTCTGCATTGACTCTCAGAACATGTTTACTTAGTGCCAATCTCTTACCTTTCCCATTTAAACCTGCATATTGTTTCTACTTAAATAATCATCCATTGCCCCCTTGAACATCTCAATTGCATCAGCCTCCAACACATTTCCAGGCAGTGCAGTCCAGACCTTAACTGTTCAATGTGTGGAAAAGTCTTTTCTCACCTCACATTTGCAAGATTGAGGCCACATCACGTTATATCAGTTGGTGACATGTTTCAAATCCTTTGTACTGTGTTTCTGTCTCAAATCACAAAAGGAAGGCTTTCAGAATGCCTCTAGGCCTCAGCAACACAATGATGCTTTTGAAGCAATCGAGTTTTTTGCTGCTTCAACAGACAAATTGGGAGCAATGAACAAGAGTATTTTTTTTTTTGAGATCTATAATGGATACTTAGGAGCTCATTTCATCTCACCATGACCCTTTAAGGCTGCCCATGGTAGGTAGTGGGCAAGTTGGCACAGAGGTATATGGGAAAATGGCTGTGGTGATAAAGTGGTATTAAGGTGGCATAAGGGATACAAGAATCCATTGGGACTGGATGTAGGGGAATTGGATGCAATTATTGTAGGAGCATGGGGAGTGCATGGAAGGTGTGGTGAGGAGTGCAGCCTGGAGGGCCGAAAGAAACAACTGGGTCAAAGTTCCAGAACACCATGATGGCCATTTATCCAATACACCTCAGCTCACAACAGCACCTTTGGCTGCCTGTGATCTGTGTCAAGGGTGACTTCCCTTTGTACCTGACCCCTCTCGAACAATAATCCTGTCTTTTGAACCGACATTTCATTGAACTGGGTAGGGTGAGTAGGGAGGTTAGTGTATTCATTTCAGGATCATAAATTAAGGCCCCTCGATGCTGTTAGAAAGGGAATTCCAGATTTTTAACCAGTGACATTGAACAAATGGTGATCCTACTGCATAACTTGGACAGATGCGTGCAGATTGAGAGTTTGTATGCTCCTACTGCCATTATATATCTAATTACGTGCTGCATGTTTGAAACATGCATTCAAAGAACACTTGGCAAGTTGCTACAGTGCATCTCCAACTGTAGACACTGCTATCACTGTCTGGTGATGGAAGGAGTGAATGATTAAGGTGGTGATGATGTGCAGATCAAATAAAAAATGGAGAATAGTTCTGAAGAAGGGTCACTGGACTCAAAACATTAACTCTGATTTCCCTCCACAGATCCTGTTGAATTTTTCCAGCAATGTCTGTCATTTTTGTTTCAGATTTCCAGCATTGACAGTTCTTTTGGTTTTTTGCAGATCAAATAAGTTGCTTGATTCCATAACTTTTGTGTCAAACTTTTGAATTACGGTTAAAGCTGCATTCATCCAAACACTTAGCTTCATCATTACAGATGGGGAAATAGTTAGATAGTTGCTTGTTGAAGATGGTAATTGCCTGGCATTTGTTACTTGCCATTTTTCAACTAAAACTAGAACGTGAACTGTATCAGTATCGGTAGAGTCACTAATAGTGTTGAACACCATGCAATTGGTGAACAGTCCCAGTTCCGACTATAATATGGAATATAGATAACTGATGATGCTGAGGAGGGTTAGGCCTAAGATATTCCTCGTGAAACTCTGGTAGCAATATCCTAGGCTGAAACAATTGGCCTCCAACACTCAGTCCGTCATCCTTTGTGCCAAGTAATGACCGTGGACAGTTTTTTTTAAAATCTTTTACAGGATGTGGATGTAGCCTGCTAGGCCAGCATTTATTGCCCATTCCTAATCAACCAGAGAGAGGCCAGTTAAAAGTTAACCACATTGCTGAGAGTCATATATAAGTCAGCCCAAAAAAGGACAGCAGATATCCTAAAAGGGTATTAGTGAGCCAGATGGGTTTTTACAACAATCAGCAGTGGTTACATGGCTTCCATTAGGCCAGCTTTTCCTTCCAGATTTTCATTTAATTCAAGTTTTGCCATCTACCATATCCCCAGAACATTAGATTGGGTTTCTGATAGTCCAATGATAGTACCACCACACTGCCAGCCTGATTCACATTGACAGTTTTGCTAGGGTTCCTTGTGGCCACACACAGTCAAATGATATATTAATGTTAAGAGCAGTCACTGTCACCTTCCTTCGAGTTCACCTCTCTGCTATTTTTGGACCAAATCTCATAATGATGTCAGTAACCATGTTGCCCTGGCCAAAACCAAACTTTGCATTTTTACGAACAGAGGATACATGAACAATTTGCCAGATTAGGCAGTAGATACCAGGGTAGCAGCTGTACTGGAACAGCTTGCATTTGATCACAGATAATTCAAAGGCTCAGGCCTTTAGAGTTACAGCTGGAACTTTTGAGGACACAAAGCCATTGCAGTGATGCCAGGTACCTCAGGATCATCCACATGGCACTTCTGCCTTAAAACAGTTACAAATGCCACCAACAATCAACACCGCACTTGTAGGACTGAGTTGAGATCTGAGCCATTAGTTGTAGATTACTTAGCTATATCTATCACGTCACTTCAGTTGTTTAGGCTTATGTTGCAGCTTTACCAGATTGGCAACTCACTTATAGATAGAAAACTTTCCAACTGCAATACTTAGTTGCAATGTGGGGTGATGTGAAGTTGCTGCAGTGGAGAAGAATGCAAAAAGAGAAGGATTTTGTTTCGGTAGATCTATGGTTAGTCTTGGGATCTGGCAAATGTACAGCAATCATCTTGATATTTTGCATTTAGTTTCCAACTCATGGTTTCCAGAGAACTGACAATACAGAACAGCAAAAGTGTGAAGCTTTTCATTTTTGAGGGAGTTTTTGTAAAAAAATTCATTTGAGATATGGGCATTGCTGGTTCAGTTAGAATTTGAGAGGGAATTCTAAATTGTATGTTATGTTCGTAAGTATCAGTCATGTGCAAGAATAGCATATATTCTGCCTAACAGAAGTATTACCATTGAGACTCCATGATGTAGCAAATACGTTAGATAAGGATGCATATTCATTCAACATGTATCAACTAATGTACTTCCTTTTGTGTTACTCAGTTAGTCTGTAGTGGAAAACATAATTCTGCTGTGTCGTTTCTATACAACTGTGGAACTGTGTTTAACTTAAACCTTCCTTAAACACTTCTACGGAAAATTCTTTAAAACTGCAATTACTTGTGACACAAGCATGATTACCTAGCTTATTTTATTCAAGAACTTAATGAACATTTTTACTTAGAGACCTCATCCCCTCAAAATTCTGTGTTGATACTCTGCTGAAAACTAAATGCCGACAACTGAATAAAGTTATCAACTATAAATTTGCCATTTTTGTCAACCAATAGGAATACATAGAGAACGAGTCTAACTGTGATTAAATTTTTAGAACTTTTAACATTTCTGAAGAAGGGTCTAGGCCCGAAAGGTCAGCCTTCCTGCTCCTCTGATGCTGCTTGGCCTGCTGTGTTCATCCAGCTCTATACCTTGTTATCTCAGATTCTCCAGCATCTGCAGTTCCTGCTAGTTCTCAACCAGAGTAAATATGCTTTTGTTTTAAAATATATTCTTTGCACTCAATTTCTTGCTATCTCAAAGTCTCAACTTTGCAATTAACAGCAACTCCCAGTTTTTGATCAATTTATCCCTGGGTTGCAACTAGTTTGAGTGAGAGCAGCATCTAGTGTGAAGTTGTTTAAACTAATGCAAAGGATAGCAGACATTTAACTTACACTAATTTATAACGTAAATTTAATTAACAAACTCCTGTTCAAAATTTTATACTGCTACTAACATCAGGAGATTTGAAGAAATCACAGTACAATTGAGAGAAAACTCTTTTAATACAATAAAATTAATTCATCAGCAATACAGTTACTAATCAAAACCAGTTTTGCTCATCTTGAAAGGAATTGTACTGCTAAATTTGAAGGTCTTGCCTTCTCAAAGAATTAAATGGCACAGCCTAATAGAGACACCGTTTTAGATCTTGAGGAGTTAGAAATTGCAATTTGATCAGCCAAGAGAAAATGACATCAGGTTACCTGCGTGGGGTGGGAAGCAGTTGCATCTGTACCTTTGCAATTTGATACCATTGCATATGTCTTATTCTTTGTGTCTTAAATATATTGAACTTCAGTAGACTGCAATTTCCTACACCTGTGTGGTTGGAAGTAGCAATATTAAGGTGGGCTCAAACTCTCAGATTGAAGCAACTCATTTTTTCAGGCAGCACAGAAAGCAACCTTGCTGTTCTTTGCAATGCCATTTTTAAAACACAACTGTTAAATTAATTAATCAGCAGCCAGCTTTTCCTTTCACTCCCCAACCTAGCACACGTCAATAAAATTTTCTGATTACGATAGAAGTGCTGACATCAGGTTTTTGGGTTAATACCAGCCCCCAAATCCACCCCTTTGCAACCACATTTACAGTGGTACGACACAATTGCAGGTCACTAGATCCACTCTCTCTCAGGTATTCGATACATATCTCATGAAGAGAACTATTACAAACACAAAGCTATTTGGTTTCGGTGTATATCATATTTTCTTCAGTATGCAATACATAGAGCAAATTACATTGCATCAGCCCCCTCCAGTGGCTGATAATCACATCCGAGTGTTTTTAAGCAATTAGAAATTAAATTAAAAACCTGCTCACATGTCAGAAACAAGACAAAGTTTTGAATACATCTCAGAATTATACAGGCCTACAGCACAAAAAAAGGGCCTGCCAGCCCACTGAATCAAAAACAACCACCTAACTATTCTAATCACATTATCAAGCATATGCCCACATATCAGAAGTGCACATTTAAGTACTTCCTAAAGGTTGAGAGTTTCTGCCTCTACCTCCCCTACAGATAGTGAGTTGCAGATTCCCACAATTCAATTAAGTTTTTAAAAAAAAAAAAAAAATTTACCTCACATCCCCTCTAAACCTCCTGCTCTTTAACTTAAATCCACACCCTGGGTTATTGATTCCCTCCACCAAAGGGGAAAGTTTTTTTTCCTGTCCACCCTGTCTATCCCCCTCATAATTCCATACATCTCTCTCCATGTTCCCCCCTCAGTCTCCTCTGTTCCAATAAAAACAACTCCAGTTCAATCCAATCTATCTTCATAACTAAATACCTCAAGCCGAGACAACAGCTTGGTAAATCTTCTGTGCACCCTGTCCAGTGTAATCACCTCCCAGAACTGAACCACAATACTCTGGCTGTGGCCTAACTAATGTTTTATATAGTTCCAGCATAACCTCTCAACTCATAAGTTGTGTTGGCAAGTATCCAATAAGCCTTCTTAACTACTCCCTCTATCCCACGGCCTATCGGACCAATTCACGTGCACCAAGGTCCCTTTGATCCTCAGGTGATTCCCAGGGTCCTACCATTCCTTTAGTATTCCCATGTTTCATTTGTCCAGCCCAAGTGCAACACCGCATACTTAACTGGATTGAAATTCATTTGCCACTCTTCAGCCCATCTGACCAACCCGCTTATATCCTCCTGTAAACTAAGGATATCTTCTCACTATTTATCACCCCACCAATTTCCATATCATCCACAATATCTATTACAGATCAACCCTTCTACATTCAAGTGTAAATCATTTATATAAACCACAAACCGAAACAGCCCCAACACAAATCCCTGTGGAACCCAACTGGACATTTGGCTTCTGGTTACAAAAACATCCCTGAAGCAACACCCTCTGCTTCCTGCCATTCAATAATTCCTGGATTCAACTGACCAAATTTCCTTTGATATCATGGTTTCATACCTTTGCTATCAATCACTCATGCAGGACCTTACCAAAAGACTTGCTGGAATCCAAGTAGATTACATCAAATGCATTACCCTCATCTACACACCGGGTCACTTCTTCAAAAAAATTCAACAAAGTCTGTTAGACATGACCTCCCCTCAATAAAAACATTGACTGTTCCTGATTAATCCCTGCTTCTCCAAATCGTAATTAATTCTGTCCCTCAGAATTACTTCCAATAGTTTCCCTACCACCAAGGTTAGACTGGCTTGTCTTTAATTTCCTGTTTTATCCCTTCCTCCCTTCTTGAATAGTGGAAGCATGTTGACTGTCCTCCAGTCCTCTGGCACATCTCTTATGGCCTGAGAGGATTTGAAAATTATTGCCAGTACCCTTGCTATATCTTCCACTGGCTCTCTCAGCAGCCTGGGACACATTTAATCTGGCCCTGGGGATTAATCTACTTCTAAGCCCTCCAGACAACTCAGAACCTCTTTTCTGTCTATGTAAATTTCTTTTTAAGTATAATACAGTTCTTCTGTTTGATTTTTATACCCACATTGCTCCTCTCCCTAGTTAACACCTAAACAAAGTATACATTCAGAACCGTAGCTATGCCCTCTGGCTCTGTGCACAAATTGCCACTTTGTTCCTTATTAGGCCCTGCTTTTTCCCTAGTTATGCTTTTACCTTTTATATACTTATCAGATAGCTTGTGATCTTCCATAATTTTGCCTGCCATTATTCTTTCATACCCTTTTTGGCTCTCCTAATTTCCTTTTTCAGTTCCGCTTCACTCATTCTGCACTCCTCTAGGGCTTCTGCTGTTTTGAGCCTGCCATAAGCCTCTCCTTTTTTTTATCTTTATCCAATCCTGTATTTTACAATATCTAGGGTTTGCTGAATTTGTTGATACCACATTCTCTTTGTTGGAACATGTTGGTCCTGTCCTCCCTTAATGTCGTCTTTCCCAAACACCGATTTCCTTAAAAGGTTCTGCTCACAGTTCACACTGCCCTAATCATTCCTGATGTTATTAAAATTGGCCATCAGTTCAAAGTCTGATTTTAGCCCCATTCTTGTGTTTTTCCTTAACAATCTCAAATCTAATGGAGATATAATCACTGTCTGAAAATTGTTTCGCCACATCAAGCACTCCATCACCTAAAATTAAGTCCAGGATCACCTCCTCCCTTGTAGGGCCTTCTTTATACTGGTTTAAAAGCTTTCTTCAATTCGTTTCAAGAATTACATTCCCTCTAAAACTTTCACACTATGACCACCCCAGTTAATGCTAGGGAAGTTAAAATCTCCCACTATCATTACACTGTTACTTTTACACTTCCCTGAAATGTGTCGACATATCTGCTCTTCATTTCTCTCCGACTCTTTAGTAGCCTAGAGTATACTCTCAGCAATATGATTGTTCCTTTTTGGTATATTTTATGTATTTTTAAACTTTATGTATTTATAGTTCCATTTTATCATAGCATAATACAAGATTGCAGCATAGGAAGAGGCCACTCTCTTGCTATTATCCTGTAGTCCTGCAGAATTTTTCTTCCTGACAGTCATCCAGTTGTTTTCTGAAAGCCATGACTGAACCTAACTCCACCACATTCTCTGGCACTGCATTCCAGATCCTAACCACTTACTATTTCTCATGTTACTTTTGATTCCTTTTGTCACTCCTCATCCTAATTTATGCTTTCGCCGTCAAATCAGTACAATACTCTCCAGTTCTTGATCCTTCTGCCAAAGAGGAAATAGTTTCTCTTTGTTTCATCTCTCTACATACTTCATAATTTTTGAACCTCTATCAGATCTCTTCTCAAATACTTCTTTCAGGAAAACAGCACCTGTTTCTCTAACTTAACCATGTAACAGAAGTCCCAATCATGAGAACCACTCTCAAATGTTTTCTGTAGCGTCCTCCAATGCCTTGATTTCCTTCCTAAGGTGTGATGCTCAGAATTCATAACACTCAATCTGAGTCCAAACCAAAGTTTTATAAAGGTTAAGCATAATGTACATCTTTTGTACTTCATGTCTCTATTTATAAAGGCTGAGGATACTTTATGCCTAACTAACCACTGTCCCACCCTACCACATTCAACTATTGGTGCACATTCACCCAGGTCTCACTGCTCCGGCACCACTTTTACAACTGTAACTTTTATTTTCTGCTGGCTCTCCTTATGTTCTCAGACAAAATTTATCACTTCAGATTTCTTTGCATTAAATTTCACCTTCCATATATCTGCTGTTATCACAGACAGGTAATTCTGAAGTTGATCAATATCCTTATTGTATACATATAAAAAAGAATTTAATGTTAGTCACAAATGTACTATTTCAATGATACATGCTGTAATTAAATGTATCTGCTATAGTCATAAATCTATTATTTCCAAACACTAATACTGCAGTTTGCTTTTTTTTTGGAAAGCTGATAATTTTCTGTCCACAGATATGCCTACAGGAAATATAATTTACCTCAAATTTCAGAAAAAAACTGCTAATTTTCAACCTACATACGGTACTAAGTCTAGACATGACTGAGTTGGAATAATGTGACAGTAAGTTTGTGAACCTACTTCAAAACTAGCTTTTGTATGAAGTATTGTATAGGAACTGTGGACACCAACTGTAGGACCTTCTCATTTATTTGAGCAAACATTCTCCCAAATAGCATCTGTCTGTACTCAACACATAGGATAGACTGGCCTGAACACTGACCACAACATCCCCCAAATAGTCACAGAATAATTAACATCCCACAGAGGTCCTGTGATGAGTCAAGAGAAATAATTAATGGGTCACCAAGTGGGACCATGCTGTCTATAAAATATATCTCAAGTCCTGATCATCTGATACTGTCATGCCATTATAGAGACATTAGGTGCATCTACAGCATCAATATCAAATGGTGCAACCATTTTCTTTACAGATTCACAAAACTGTTATGGTGCAGAAAGAGGTCAGAAAGAGACCCAGCAGTCCTTCTCCAGATCTATTATCTAGTTCCCACATCCTGCCTTCTTCCCATATCACTGTGTAACATTGTTATTCAAAAAAAATTCCAATACTGTCTTAAATGGCTCAATCGAACTCACCTCCATGAGATTGCAAGATACAGAATTCCATATTCTAACCATTTACTATGTGAAAAGTTCTTTTTTGTCAGACTACCCTTGCTTTGTTTGCACATTATTTTAAATTCAATTACCTCATTCTTCAGAGATAGTAGGAGCTGCAGATGCTGGAGAATCTGAGATAACAAGGTGTAGAGCTGGATGAACACAGCAGGCCAAGCAGCATCAGAGAAGCAGGAAAGCTGACGTTTCGGGCCTAGACCCTGCTTCCGAAATGGGGGAGGGGAAGGGGGTTCTGCATTCTGAAGGAGGGTCTAGGCCC
>JAHRHZ010000051.1:919033-942495 GCA_024137785.1 Ginglymostoma cirratum
CTCTGATGCTGCTTGGCCTGCTGTGTTCATCCAGCTCTACACCTCTCATTCTTGTTTCTTTTACAACAGGAAACAGCTTCACCCTATCTACTCTGTCGACCCCAATAATGTTTTTAAAAACCTCAATCAAATCGCATCTCAGCCTTCTACTCTTCATGGAGAACAATCCCAAATTCTTCAATCTATCCTCATGGATGAAATTTCTCAGAACTGGAAGAATTCTAGTAAATCATTACTGCACTCTCTAAAATGCATTCTCATCTTTCCTACAATGTGGCATCCACAACTGTGCATGATGCTGCAGCTGCAGCCTTATTAGCGATTTGTACAGGTTCAATTTCACCTGCTTGCTCTTATAATGTATGCCCTATTAAAAAGTCACAAACACTGTATCCTTTACTTACTGCACTTTCTGCCTGTTCTGCCACATTTAATGATCTGTGTACATCTACTCCTGCACTCCTTCAAAAATTGTACTCTCTTTTTTTTTATCCTATCTTCCAGAGTTCTTCCAACCAAAGTGCATAACCTCACTTTTGCGGTCACTGCCAGAAGGATACTGAGGTTTTGGAAACAGTACAGAAAAGGTTTACCAGGATGTTGCCTGGACTGGAGGGTATTAGCTACGAGGACAGAATGGACAAACTTTTTCAAGTGAAAACAAAACATCAGAGGTTGACGGGCGACCTGACAGAAGTTTACAAAATTGAGAGGCATGGATAGAATGTATAATTGCAGTCTTTCTCCCAGTGTTGAAATGTCAATTACTAGGGTACATAGGTTTAAAGTAAAGGGAGTAAGGTTAAAGGAGATGTGAAAAAGACTTGTCTCTCTCAAAGACCGTAGTTAAGTGCCTGGAATGCACTGCCAAGGCAGGTGGCAGATGTAATAGCAGCATTTAAGAGTTATCTTGACAGATATATGAATAGGCAGGGAATAGAGGATAAGAACCACATAGAGGCAAAAGGTTTTTAAGTTTTAAAAAGGCGTCACGTTTCAGCACAGACTTAATGGGCCAAAGGGCCTGCTCCTGCGTTTCTGTTCTTTGCTTGCTACCTTTCTGTCCACTCCACCAAACTGTCAATGTGCTTTTGGAGTTCCACACTACTATCTTCTCAGTTTACAATTCTTCCAAGTTTTGAGTAACCTGCAAACTTGGAAATTGTTTCCTGCATACCAAGATCTGTTTCATTAATACGCATCAGGAAAAGTGAGTCTCTCAATACTGGTCCATAGGGAACTCCTCTGCAAATCGTGCTACTTCTGAAATAATATCCGTTACTGTTTTCTGTCACTCTGTCATATATCCATGTTTTGTATCCACATTAGCTTGTCTAATGCTGATTAGTTTTTAGAACAGCATGCTGAAACTGCATGGGTGGGAACACAAGGACACCATGAAATCTATACTGACGCTGATATGAGCCTAGGTAAATAGAGTGAGATGTTAATTTTGTCTGAGGTGCAAACATCAACTATAACACATCAGCCAGACAACACTGGGTATGTAAAGTGAAGGTTACGTTGGAACTAAAATAGAAAGTTACATGCCGTCATGATTTTAAATTCTAACATCATATTTTACAAAAGAACGGATAAAATGTAATATCAGGACAAATCACCATCTAAAGTAATGTTATTAAAGATGCTATTGTCCCAGATGACCATAGGTCTACACTATTAGAGACAACTGATGGTGGTTTAACCAGGAGGGCCATCACACCTCTGGTGATGTCGAGAAGTTGAGCCCTTCATGGTGACCTCAGCTGATGTGCAAAATAAGTTGGATATCACACTGGCATAGAGGCAGTTCCCAAGAACCTGACTTTAATGTAGTGGCATTTCAGATGCAAATCATAACCACACGTTAGCACTTTCACCGTTTCACTTATCTCATGCTTTAAGTCCAAATTGATTGCATTATAGCCATTTTCTTCAGGGTGTATTCCATCATACATCTATCATATATTAAGCACTGCATACGTTGTTAGCCAATAACCAAGAGAAGAGAAGCACTTTTTCTCTGAAAGAAGACCACAAACTGAACAAAATTAAATACTGAAAAGATAAAACAGTCCACTCTAGGAAATTCAAAATTATTTCTGACAACAAAACCTGCTATATTTTGAAGTATTTAATGTTGAGGAAGGAAACCTTCTGTCCTTACCTTGTCTGGCCGAGTTCTAACTCCTGTTCCACAAAAATTTGCTTGACTTTTATCTGTCCTGTGAAGTAGCTTAGCAAGGAACTCTATCAAATAGAAGGCAACTATCAACTTCTCAGAGTAACTTGGATGGGATACTAATGCCAGCCACCTCTGGGATTCGAATAATATATACGTTTGAAAAAAATAACAATTCGTAAAGAATTGTGATGTAGGAAATATTAAATTTCATTCTCCCCAAGTACCTAATCTAATGCAATGGCCACTCTCCATGATGGATTTCTGAAACAGTTTCAGAATAAAAACCCAGAATACACAAACACCAGCTGGCAGTAAAAAGACACTTGTCTCAATACACAGAGAATGAGGGCCACCAGTTTGACTGGGACAAGCGAACAGCAAACATGCAAGGGAATTTCTGGAAACCTGGTTCTCAACATGGGACTCCATTAACAAACACAGAAATAGACCCCATATACAGACCACTGCTAAAACAACAGAACCAGAAGCGACAAGACTGCCACACCAGAGGATCATATAAATCCAGAAGGAAGCAGAACACCAACGGCTCGATTAGAGGTCACACTGATGTGACCTAGAAGGGAATCGAAATGTCTGCACACCACAGAACAACCAACTTGACAAGCTAATGAACAACTGCATCCACAACCCGAGCTACAAATTTACGCTTTTTCGCCTTAAAAAGTACAATGACATAATTCTACATTGCATAATTGCAATTGCAAATTGCCAAGAAATTTAGTGTCTTCCATTTCTAATTCATGTATTTACCTACATGGCTGAATCAGATTTATAAAATATCCGTCACTCAAAAATGGAGAAAGATTCTTTGGGCGGAATTTTATGTTTTTGTTCCTGGCCAAGTTGGAGTTGAGTCAGGTTTATTGGAGGAATTTCTGCCACAGGAGCTAATGAGTTTTCTATTAACAAACTAACTCATTAATTACCTAGCACACCTCTGTGACATCTCTCATATCTGGTTTTATTCTCAGCTTACAACTTGGCATTCTCAGAACAATATTCCAAAATTCACTTGCATCACTTGGGCTTGTGGCATCTCAAAAAGCAGACTATGCAGCCAAATAAACACTCAGACCAGAGCTGCCATGTATGGTTCCAGTTATTTACCCCGAATATGGCACATAGGGGAAATAGGTGCTGCTGGACAGGGTTGTACAGTTATGCACTTCCTCTAACCCATGACCAGCAGTGGAGGCCACAATGCCAAATTATGCCAGCATGGTCTGGATTAAAACAGCCTCCGAAATCTGGAGGAATGTACAGCACTGGAAGATGATCAGTGGCCTTCTCCATTGCTTTAGCATGCCACTATTTTCCTTTTGATACCTCAATCTCTCTTTCTGCAATTGCACCCATCACTCACTAAGTTCCATGCTCTACCACTCTCACTATTGCTCTTAACCTCCCTCACTCACTGTCATCCACCTAGCCCTGTAAACCACTCACCCTGCATGCCCTCTGCATTGCCTACTCATTTGCTCAGGATACCTTCCCATCTGCACCAACAGTAAGCACTGTGTCACCCACTTTCATTTCCCTTAATACCTGCTCATTTCATTCCAGGAGGAAAAGAGCCCACAACACTGCAGAAAGAGTCAGGACGGGTGGCATCCTGCCTCGAATTTAACATAGCCCGTGGCTTAAAAGGTTAGCAGGGATAACCCAGGGAATTAGAGGCCTGTGAACCTCACGTCAGTGGTACAGAATTTATCAGAAGAGATTCTCAGCACAAAATCAATACACTTTAGAAGCAAATGGATTTATTAATGATAAACAGCATGGTTTCGTGCGCGGAAGGTCGTGCGTCATTAACTTGATCAAGTTGTTTTGAGGCGACGATGATGATTGATGGAAAAGCAGCTGATATTATCGACATGGACTTCAGTAAAGCCTTTGACAAGGTCCCTTGTGGCAGACAGTGAAGTGACATGGTATCAGGGTGAGCTGGCAGGACAGATACAGAACTGGCTTAGTCATAGGAGGCAGACAGAAGTGGGGGAAGGATGCTTTTTGGAATAGAGGGCTGTGACTAGTTATGTTTTACAGGGATCAGTGCTAAGACCACTGCTGTTCATTGTCTGCATAAATGATTTGGAGGAAAACGTGGCCAGTCCAATTTGTCAGTTTGTGGACAATACAAAGATTGGTGGAGTTGCGGATAGTGAGGACGATTGTCAGAGGATCCAGCAGGATATAGATAAGTTAGAGGCATGGGCAGATAAATGGCAGATGGAGTTTAATCTGGACAAATGTGAGATGATGCATTTTGGAAGGTCAAGCACAGGTGGAAATTATACAGTGAATGGCAGAACCCTTTGGAGTATTGATAAAGAGAGATCTGGGTGTGTAGGTCCACAGATCACTTAAGATGGCAGCACAGGTAGATAAGACAGCAAAAAAGGCCTACGGCATGCTTGTCTTCATTGGAAGGGAATTGAATATAAGGATAGACAAGTTATGCTGCAGCTTTATAGAACTTTAGTTAGGCCCCATTTAGAATATTGCAAACAGTTCTGGTCACCATACTAGCAGAAGGATGTGGATGCTTTGGAGAAGGTACAAAAAAGGTTTACCAAGATGGTGCCTGCGGTGGGGGATT
This sequence comes from Ginglymostoma cirratum, assembly GCA_024137785.1. NCBI lineage: Eukaryota > Metazoa > Chordata > Chondrichthyes > Orectolobiformes > Ginglymostomatidae > Ginglymostoma > Ginglymostoma cirratum. Next base: position 923,839 of record JAHRHZ010000051.1, read on the forward strand.
TTAGCTATGAAGAAAGGTTGGATAGACTGGGTTTACTTTCACTGGATTGCAGGCGGTTGAGGGGTAGCCTGATAGAAGTTTGTGAATGTTTATAAGATTGTGAATGGGATAGATAACGTGAAAAGTATGAGGCTTTTTCACAGGGTGGTGGGGGCAATTACTAGGGTGCACAAGTTCAAGGTGGGAGGGGGGGCAGAAATTTGAAAAAGATGTTTGAGGCAAGTTTTTCAAACAAAGGATGGTGAGTGCCTGGAACACACTGCCAGAGGAAGTGGCGGAAGCAGACACAGCAGCATTCAAGCAGCACCTGGACAAATACATGAATAGGAAGAGAATAGACATACACAGATCCTGCAAGTGAAGGCAGGGTAAAACATGTCGGCACAGGGTTGGATGGCCGAAGGACCTGTACCTGTACTGTATTGTTCTTTGTTCAATTCATTCAGCCTGGAAATACAATCCGGTCCAGTCTATAAAGGTGTTGCATATCTCTGAGAGCACAATGTTCTTATTGCAGCATTATAATGCTAGTTCCAGTGCAGCACTGAATTGCAGAAACATCCTGTTAGTGGCTCAGAGTTGTGCCACGAGGGCTATTAGAGGCTGTGTCATATCAGATGTCTACGTCTGTGGACATGGGGTGCACATGGTTGGTGCCACTGGAGAGTGGCCCAACATGACGGTCTTTCAGAGCAAGCAGTGGGTAGAATTTGCCAGGAACCTACCCTGATTTCCACACTGAGTTTTCTTCCATTCAATTTTCCAGTGTGTATGGCAAGACAGAAAACTAAATATTAACAGGGCAGGTTAGGCTATTAACAAGGTGTTTAACAATCAATAAATACCAACTCACCACTGCCACAGAGAAACTCGCCTCTGATCAAAAGCATAAAAGATGGAGTGAGATGGTTCTGACATCAAGATTAGCCAGACTTCTCGCCCAATTCTGCCATAAATCTCTCCACAGCCCATAATACTCATATCCTTTCAATATTACATCCTTTGAATGCAAATCAGTTCTACATTGACACTTTCGTCACTGCTAGAAGTTAAACATACTAATTCATCTAAACTCTGTCCTTAATATTACTCATTAAAGATTTTCACATTGGTAGTGGCTAATTAAGAACAAAAGATCTCTCCAGATGAACAATGTTTTTACAAGGCAAGTACATATTAACTTTCTATCCAATCTTCTTATGGTGTCTTTTGTGGAAACTAATTGCTGAGTTCTTTCTGGTTGTTGAGAACTGAATAAAAAAAAACAAGCACAGTGATTCCAATTTTGTCAGAGGCACCAAAAGCCAAATTTGAGGGGATACATCAGCTTGAAATCTCCAAATCTAGGATTCCACTCATGATGAATATAAATGCTGGTTATTGCAGAATGCAGATCATATCTATTTTTGGTCAGTCTACTGGTGGAATATCTGCCAAGGCAATGATTGCACTTTTGGCACTGTTTATATATTTAGACCTTTTGAACAAATCAGGGAAGATGGGATGATAGGATCAGAAATGCAATTTTGCATTGACTACACTTCAAAATCATTGATTTGCAGCTGCTGCTGCCGCTCGTAGTTATCCTGCCAGGAAAATTGCTGTCATGGTTTTCCACACTTGTCCATGTTGCACCATCCTCACACACCTCGTAAAGCCCATTCATAACTGCTCTGTAACATCCATCATCCAACTACTCCCAGGTTCACCCCTCTTTCTGCTGCCCTCCACTTTGCCCTCTGGAAGACATCTCTGTAGGTTATCAGCTTCAAACAAGTAGCTGAAATACTGACATTGTCTTCTCTGGATGACACTTTTTAAAATATCTTTTTGCTCTTCTAATTTCAAGAATCTCATTTGTCATTTGTTAAACAAGTTAATATTATAAATAATGGGATGAAGTACAAAAATCTTGAGGTCCTTACATCAGCAGTAACAATACCGTTCAATAATTCCACGCACCAGAAACAATGGTTATGTTATGGTAATTGATTCCATAACCCACACAACAGTTTTGCATGTTTTGACATTCAACTATTTCATAGGATTATTACATATTACAACACATTTGTCTGCATGATGAAGAAAAGTTGCCATTAAAGCCTAATCCCACTTTTCAGCTCTAGGTCTCCAGCCTTGTGGGTTGCAACATTTTAAGTTACATATCTGAGTACATTTTGTATGAGAGCTTGTATCTCTACCATTCTTCAAGGCAAGGAGTTCCAGAATCCTACCAAACTTTGTCTGAAAATAATCCCTTCCTACTTATGGATCCCACAGCTAAGGAGAAGACAGCCTTCCTATTCACATTATCTGGACCGCTCATAATTCTACACATTTCAAATTAGGTCTCCCTCGATCTTCTGAGTTCCAAAACAAACAACCTAAGTCTACATGGCAAAATTCTTATAAATCTCCTCTGTGCCCTCTAAAGAGGGCAATCACATCTTTCCAGAATTGCAAGATACGCTCCAGCTGAAACCTGCATTTATATAGCTTCATTATAACCTCTCAGCTGATATCCTATGCCTTGGCTAGGAAAGGCAAGTGCCCTATTTTATTCACTTAACAGCCATCTTCACAGATCTATGGACATACATTCCAAGGTTCCTCTGTTCCATTGTACCTCTCAGTATCCTGCCACTTATTGTGTATTTCCTTGCCTTGTTGATCACTTCATGAGACACAGAAGCAGAAGTCGGTTATTCCACACAATGGGTCTGCTCTGCCATTTAATGAGATCATGGTTGATCTGATAATCCTCAACTCCACAGTTCTACCCTTTTCCCTATAACCCTCGATTCCTTTACTGATTAAAAATCTGTCTATCTCAGCCTAGAATATACTTAATAATCTAGTCTCTACCACCCCTGCATTAAAAATTCACTATCCTGTGAGAACAGAGATTCCTCCTCTTCTCTCTCTTAAATGAGTAACTCCTTTCTGAGATTATGCCCTCTGGCGCTGGACTATCCCACAGGGGGAGTCCATTACTTCACATCTACCATGTCAAGGACCAAAATAAGCTTATGTTTCAATAAGGTCTCTTCTCATTCTTCTAAACTCCGATGAGTACAGATAGGCCCAGACTACTCAACTCCTCCTCATAAGAAAACCCTTCCACACCCAGAATCAAGATCGCGAACCTTCTCTGGATTGTATCCACTGTCAGTATATTTTTCCTTAGTTAACTGTGACCAAAACTTTTATGGTATTCAAGGTATAGTCCAATTAGTGCCTTGCGGAATAAATACTTTATTGAATTTCTTTTTAAAATCAAAATATATTACATCCACATGTTCCTCTTTTTCCATTATGCTTATTACCACCTCAAAGAATTCTAATAAATTTGTCAAGCATGATTTCCCCTCATGAATCCATGCTGATTCTAATTGATTATATTAGTTATTCTAAACGCTATTACATTTATCATAGAGTCGATTCCAATATAATCTCCACATGCATTAAATCACAATTCTCCAAACTGAAATCCATTTGCCACTGTTCTATCAACCTGACTATCAACTGATATCATCCTGAACTCTTCAGCTTGGAAATAATTGTGGCCATATTTTTAAATAACTATTAATTAGGCTTGAACAAAATGAGGTATGGCATGGTGGCTCATTGGTTAGCACAGCTGCCTCACAGCGCCAGGGACCCGGGTTCGATTCCACCCTCAGGGAACTGTCTGTGTGGAGTGTGCACATTCTCCCTGTGTCTGCATGGATTTCCTCCTGGTGCTCCGGTTTCCTCCCACAGTCCAAAAATGTGCAGGCTAGGTGAATTGGCCATGCTAAATTTCCCACAGTGTTGAGGGACGTGTAAATTAAGTGGCTTATAGGGGGATGGGTCTGGGTGGGGTGTTCTGAGAGTCAGTGTGGACTTGTTGGGCCAAAGGGCCTGTTTCCACACTGTAGGGATTCTATGATTATTAAAATATTTCAGCCTTTTTCAAAGTCGGTATGAGAGATGATAGGGCCATATCTCTGTTGTGCCACAAAGTCCTTTGCATCATAGTCCTCTTTCTCTTCGACATGCTGGCCCTTGCTAAAATTAACTGAACACACAATTTTCCACATGTACATCAATAGCACCTACCTCTATCTCACAGATACCTCCTTTGACTCTTCCACTGCTTCAAAACTGACAGACTGCTCATCTGTCATTCATTATTGGATTAAAAGGAATCCCCTCCGAATAGGAAGGCTAAAGTCATTGTCTTCAGTTTTTTCACTCCTGAGCCACCAACTTCTTTCCTATCTTTGGTAACTGTCTGAAACTGAACCAGATTATTCAAAAGCAAGGTGCCATATTTGATCCCACATTGAGCTTCTAACCACGCTTCTATGCTAACTCCAAAATCTCACCTTTTGAGATTCAAGCCTTTCTCAATTCCTCATTGTTGCATCCTGAAAGCCAACAATTAATACCTTAATTGTTGCATCTAGATTCAGCTATTTCAATGAATTCCTGGTAAACTCACCACATTGAAATTTATTAGTTAGAAATGGTATGGCTACGGAAGGGGAACCCAAGTGGGTATTCAAATTGGAGAAAAATAAAGGTGATGTTTAAAAGACAACATGAAGGCACACCATCTAAATTAATGCAGCATTCATTAGAAGGTAGATGTGTTGATGGCAAAATAGAAGTAAACAAGCAGCCGGTCGCCAGGACAGTGGACCCAAGGCTGGCCCTGCTGTACAGGGAGGAGGGGCAAAGCATATTTAAGGAATAGTAATTTGAGATTTGATAGGCAGGGGCTATCGGATAGGCACTGCTGTGACTGCGAGAGAGACACCAGGATGGTATGTTGCCTCTCTGGTGCCAGGGTCATGAATGTCTCTAAGCAGTTAAAGGGCATTATGAAACATGAGGCTAAACAGACAGTCGTCATTGTGCATATTAGCACAAACGATAGATAGGAAGAGTGACAAGGTCCTGCAATGACAATTCAGGAGTTAGGGAGTAAGCAAAAAGCAGGACCTCAGGGACAGCAATCTCCGGTTTACTCCCCATGTCATGTGCTACTAAGGCTAGAAGTAAAGACAGTGTACAACTGAACACATGGCTAAGGAGCTGGCGTAGGGGGAGGACTTCAGAAATGTGGATCATTGAAAATGTCTTCCAGGGAAGGTGGGACCTGCACTATAAGAACAGGTTGCACCTAAACTGGAGGGGCACCAATATCCTGGCAGGTTTGACAGTGACATTTGGGAGGGTTTAAAATAGTGTAGCAGGAGAGTGGAAACCAGAGTAGGTCAATAAGTATAGAGGCTCGGGAAGAGCTTGAGACAAGGCAAATATACTGAGAGAAACAACAGTTAGGGAGAGCTTGCTGAGCTCAGCAGAACTGGAGGCTTGGACTGTTTTTACTTCAATGCAAGAAGCATAACAGGTATGATGGATGAACTTGGAGCCTGGATTAATGCATGCAATTATGATATTGCTGCTATCACAGATTGCAAGAGGGACAGGATTTGCAGCTTAATGTTTTAGACAAGACAGAGGAGGAAGTAAAAGAGGTGGTGGAGTTGCATTACTTGCTAGGGAGCATATCACAGCTATGTTGAGGGAGGACACCTTGGAGGGATTTTGCAGCAAGGCATTAAGGGTAGAGATCAGGAATAGGAAGGGTGCAATCACAGTGTTGGGATTGTACTGTAGACCTCCCAGCTGCCAGCTGGAGATATGTTTTCCCCTATGTAGTCAGATTCTAGAAAGATGTGAAAATAACAGGGTCGTTGCTATGGGTGAATTTTAACATTTCACCCCACCCCCAATACTGACTGGGACTCCTTTAGAGGCAGGGCTTATTTGTTAGGGGTCTACAAGAATGTTTAATGAAACAACATGTGGATAGTCCAACAAGGGAGGGGAGACCTGGTATTGGGCAATGAGACTGGCCAGGTGATCAAAGATTCAGTGGGGGAGTACTTTGGGAATAGTGACCATAATTCTATAAGTTTTTGGATACTTATGGCTAAGGACAAAATGGACCTTGGATGAAGGTGTTTAATTGGGGCGAGGCCATCTCTAACCGAAACCATCAAGAGGTGGAGAATCTGGAATGGGAGCAGCTGTTTGAGGGTAAATCCACATCTGATAAGTCGGAGTCTTTTAAAGACCAGTTTACTAGAGAGCAGGACAGGCATGTTCCTGCAAAAAAAGGGACAGGAATGGGAAGGATTCTGGAATCTTGGATGAGAGGTAAAATTATCAGCTTTGTCAAAGAAAAAAAGCAGCGTAACTAAGGCAAAGGCAACTAAAAACAAAGTCCTTGAAGATTGCAGAGAAAATAGGAAACAGCTCAAACAGGGAGTCAGAAGGGCTAAAGGGGGCGATGAAATGACTTCGGTCAGCAGGGTTTAGGAGAATGCCAGGCACTTTATACATATATTAGGAGCAAGAGAGTAGCTAAGAAAAGAGTAGGCCCACTCAGGGATAAAGGAGGGAGGTTATGTGTGGAGCCAGAGGAAAGGGGCATGATCCTTAATGAATACGTTACATCGATATTCACTAAAGAGAAGGACATGATGGATGTTGAGGTTAGAGAAAGGTATGAGAGTAGTCTTGGGAAGGTCAATATAATGAAGGAGGAAGTGCTGAGTATCTTAAAACGTATTAAGGGAGGCAAGTTCCCAGAGCCAGATGGGATCTATCCCAGGATACTGTCGGAGGAAAGGGAGGAAATAGCTAGGGCCTTAACAGATATTCTGTTTGGCCTCAGACAAGGTTCTACAGTCCTTTGTTTAAGAAGGGAAACGGCGATAATCCAGGTAATTATAGGTTGGTGAGCTTGACATCAGCAGTGGGGAAGCTGTTGGAGAAGATATCGAGAGACAGGATTTATTCATGCTTGAAAGTGAATGGACTTGTTAGTCATAAGCAGCATGGATTTGCACAGGGAAGGTCATGTCCCACCAACTTGATGGAGTTTCTTTGAGAAGGTAACAAGAATGATTGATGAGAAAAGGGCAGTGCAAGCATCTACATGGACTTTAATAAGCATTTGATAAGGTAACTCATGGCAGTCTGGTACAAAAAGTAGAGTCTCATGGGATCCACGGTGAGCTGGCTAGATGGATACAAAACTGGCTTGGTCATAGAAGACAGACAGTAGTGGTGGAAGGGTGCTTTTTGGAATGGAGATCAGTAATTAGTGGTATTCTGCAGGATCAGTGTTGGGATCTTTGTTGTTTTTTAAAAATACACAGACATATATAAAAATGATCTGGAGGAAAATGTGGATGGTCTGATTAGTAAGTTTGTGAGTGACACTAAAACGAGCAGAGTTGCAGATAGTGAGGAGAATTGTAAGATTGTCAAAGGATACAGTGAAATAAATTGCAGATGGATTTTAATTAAAACAAATGCAAGGCGATGTATTTTGGAAGATCAAATTCAAGTGCGATTTACACAATAAATGGGACAACCTTTAGGAGCACCTTTACGTGTACAGGTCTACAGATCCCTGAAAGTGGCAAGACAGGTGGATAAGATGGTCAAGGAGGTGTACAGCACACTTGCGTTCATTGGCTCAGGAATTGAATATAAATGTTAGCAAGTTAAGTTACAACAGTATAAAACTTTAGTTAAGTCACATTTGGAATATTGTGTGCAGTTCTGGTCACCACACTACCAGGAGGTGGACGCTTTGGAGAGGGTTCAGAGAAGGTTTACAAAGATGTGCCTGGTCTGGAGGGTTTTACTTATGAGGAGTGGTTGGATAAACTCAGATTGTTTTCACAAGACGGGAGCTGAGGGGTGACCTGATAGAGGTCTACAAAATTATGAGAGGCGTAAATAGGGTGGATAGTCAGAGGCTTTTTCTCACTGTGGACAAGATGGCACAGGTTCAAGGTGAGAAGGGGAGAAGTGCGGGAGAAATGTTTCCGAGGATGGTGGCTACCTGGAATGTACCACTAGTGGAAGTAGTGGAAGCATGCACGTTAGCAACATTTAAGGCATATCTTGATAAACACATGAACATGAGGTGAACAGAGGGATAGAAACCACGTATGGCCAATAAGTAGCGGGTCCAAAGAAAAGATTAAGAATCGGCACAAGCTTGGCGGGCCGAAGGGCCTGTTCCCATGCTATATTGTATTGTATTATTGTAAGAATGGCCTAATTACCATTACAGAAACGTAGTTGTAGAGTGATCAAGGTTAGGAAGTGTAAATTTGATGGTATTCAACACTTAGGGAAGAAAAGAGGTTTGACAGCTCTGTTAATAAGAGATTAGGTCATCTCATTAATGAGAGAGGAGCTTAGATAGAGATGTTGATTCAGTTTGGGCACAGCAAAGATACATCAAGGGGCAGAAAACACTGGTGATCTATAAACAACTCCCAGTAACAGTAGTGGTAACATAGGGCATAGTTTAAATCAGGGAAGGAGGGGCAAATGTAATAAGGAAAACACAGCAATCATGGAGAACTTCAATCTGCACAGTGTTAATGAGGTTTACCCAGCCTACGTGAGGAAAACAAGTTTCTGGAAGATCTTCTCTGACGTGTCTTCGAGCAAATCAAGTTGAAGAACCAACAAGGGAAACAAGCTATTTTAGTATTGTGCAACCAGAAAGGAGTAATTAATAATCTCATGGTAAAGAAGTATTAAGGGAACAATGAACATACAATGACAGAATTTTACATTAAATTTATCGGTGATTTAGTTCAATCTAAAATTAGTGCTTTAAATAAAAACAAAAGTAACAACAAAGGTTTGAAGGACAAGTTGCCAATGGTAGCTTGGGAAATTACTTTATAAGGCAAGACAACAAACAAGAAATGACGTGTATTAAGTAACAAACACATGGTTTACAACAAATGCACATTTCTTTGAGTTACAAAAATCTAATAAGAAAAGATATTCTACCATGGCTAACAAGAGTAGTTAAATAATGCTTTAGATCAAATGACAAGGATTATAACATTGCTGAAAAAAAATGCCTGTGAACAAAGAGCAACGTGGAGTTCAACAAAGAACCAAGAAACCAACAAAGAAGGAGAAAATAGAATATGAAAGTAAACTAGTGGTAAACAAAGATGGACTATGACAATTTCTAAAGGTATGTAAAAAGGAAAACATTGGCACAAATTACAATGGGTCCATTACAAACAAAGGCAGAATAATTTATAGCAAGGGATAAGAAAATGGCAGAGAAACTAAATAAATAATGTTTGTCTTCATGATGGGAGATCTGAAAAACCTTCCAGAAGTAACAAACAGAAGAAAGGAACTTGAAATTGATGAGACTGGGTCTGTATGCTCTCAAGTTTAGAACAATGAAACATTTAGAATTCTTACTAGATTTGACAGAGTAGATCCAACAAGGAAATATCCCATGACTGTGGCAGGGAGATCGTCTAGAACCAGGAATGCCTGCTCCTTATTCTGAGAAGGTATGTTAGGACAGAGATGAGGAGGAATTTCTTCAGTTTCAGTGATGAAAATTTGGAATTCCATGCACTACATTCTCAATCATTGAGAATGTTCAAGACTGAGATTGATAGGTTTCTACATATTACATACTTGATGAGATATGGACATAGTGCAACAAAGTGGTTTTGTGATCGAAGATCACCCATGATCTTACTAAACTGTGGAGCAGGCTTGAGGGACTGAATGGCTTACTCCTGCTCCTACTGTCTATGCTCCTATTCCATCGTTCATAAACCAGGTCAAGCATAACCTACTTGACGCGTCTGAATTTGCACTGTCTATTCACCCTTCACTCCTGTCCTCACTGACTTATATTGGCTCCACATTGAGCAATGTCTTAATTTTAAAATTCTCATCATTCCATGGTTTCATTGTTCCCTATTTCTGCAACTCCCTCAAACTCCACAATATTCTGAGATGGCTGACGTTATCAAATTCTGGTATCTTGAAAATCTACAATTATATTTGTTCGACTGTTGATAGCATTGCTTTCCTTAAACCTGGACGTTTCCCCCCCGCTCCAAAGCCCTTTCCTCTCTCTCTAAAAAGCCTCTTAAAACCACACTCTATGAACAAGCTTTTGGTCATCTGACTTAATATCACTATGTTGCTCAGTTTACTTCTTAGATTCACAAATTACAGAAGAGGCCCTGCAGCCCACCGAGTCTGCACAAACTAAACTATTTAAATCTACACAACTCCCACCTTCCAGCACTAAAGCCATAGCCTTGAATGTTATGACATTCCAAGTGTTCATCCAAGTACTTTTTAAAAGGTTGAGATTTCCCACCTTCCAAGCAGAGGTTCCAGATTCCCACCACTCTCCAGATGACAATTCTTTCCTCAAATCATCTCTTGCATTTCAGCTTAAAGTTACACCCATTATTGCTCCTTCAACTAAGGGGAAAAGCTGTTTTCTGTCCATGTCCTAAATCTTGTACACTTCAATCAGAACTCACCGTGCCCCCCTGCCGATTTCCCAGCCTTTCTGCTCTGAAAAAATTAATCCAAGCTTATCCAGCTTCTCTACATAGTTAATTTGCTCCATCCCAGGCAACATGCCGGATTATCGTCTCTACACAACCTCCAGTGCAAACACATACTTTCTCTGTGTGAACTCCAGCTAAGCCTAACCAAAGTCCTGTACAGCTCCAGCAAACCCTCCTTCCTCTTACACTCTATTCCTCAACTGATAAAGGCAAGTGTCACTCATGCCTTCTTTACTATGCTATTAACCTTTTCTTCCAACTTAAAGAAACTGCGCACGTGACCCAAGATCCCTCTGTTCCTCTGGGCTACCTGATGTACTGCCATTCATCAAGCACTCCCTCATCATGTTACTTCTTCCAAAGTGCATCATGTCACACATTTCAGGTTTAAATTCCATCTGCCGCTGATCTGCCCATCTGACTAATCCATCTATAGTCTCCTGTAACCTAAGACCTTCTTCCTCACTGTCAACCGCTGGCCAAACTTCATGTTATCTGCAAACTTATTTGTCATCCTTCTGCCTTCTTTTCTGTATTGTTTATCATATGAACAATAAAGGATCCAGCACTGATTCCTGTGGTGCACTACTTGACACAACCCTCTGTCTCCTGCCACAAAGGCAATTTTGGACCCATCTTGCCAAGTTACCCTGGATCACATGTGTTTTTATCTTCTTTATCCCATGAGGGACCTTGTCAAAGGCTTTGGTGAAATCTGATAAACTACATCAATTGCAATACCCTCATCTACACACCTGGTCACTTCCTCTAAAAATTCAACCAAATTTATCAACTATGACCTGCCACTGACAAAGTCATGTTGACTATCCAAGTAGAAATTAATTGCCTCCTTCAGAATTTTAACCACTAGTCTGTATGCCATTGATGTGAAACTGAGATGTGAGTGTTGCTTGTTTTTGTGTTTTGTAATGTTCCTGTGAAACACATTGCGACATTTATTATTTCAACACAGGGTTAATAAATCTCGTGGTTGGTGCTGGATGAGGCTAGTTCCAGGGCACAATACAGCTCTAAAATTCCTTCGCTCATGGGTTCTTCCAACAATTGCAGCCAATAATCTCAAAATCTGTGAATATAACAGTGACATTCTTGGAACAAAAATTTTGGCTAAATACTAAATGGTAAAATGCTGTTTTTTGTTGTGCACATGTATGCCTAGCTCTATATTTAAATATCGTCCTTTCACAAGTATTCAAACGTGTTTTACCGCATTCTATGATTCTTTGCTATAATTCATTTTTAAATTATTTTCAGAAACCATAAAAGATTCCAATGAAGATAATTATTCAAATAGATTTTTCAGTATGAGTACTGCATTACTGTTACCATTTATGTGATCCTTGAAGCCAGATTTACTTTGCTGTCTCTGCAATTGCTTGTATCCCACTCCCTCCTTTTCAAATTATCACAAAATTGTTACAGTGTAGAAGGAGACCATTCAGCTCACCGTGACCACATCTGTTCTATTACCTATTGCCATTCTCCTGCCTTTTCCCCATATCTCTGCACACCATTTGCATCCAAATAATCATCCAATGCCCTCTCTGCCTACCCATTTCTAGAATATCCATTCAGAACATTAAAAGTATTCTGACATAATTCACAGCACTTTATAAAATTGGGTGCTACAATAACTTTTTTTTAAAGATTTTTTGTCTTGCAAGAAACAAATCCTGAACAATATTAGCAAGGCAAAATATTGCAGATGTCAGGAATCTGAACTATAGGCAGAAAGTTCTGTAAATGTGCACCCGCCTTATATTGTTGAAGCATAATAATTTTAGCCCCATGGTATTAAGAGCTGATACAAAAGAAACTTAGAGTTAGTGGACTATGCCACATTATGTGATATAAACATAATTGGACTCATTCCCAAAAAATGGATTCAATTCACTTTATCTCAAAATTTGAGAAACAGCATTCTCAATACTCAAAGCAGCCTTTTCAATTTTGGGTCAATTGTTCAATACTTTGAGTTTCCCCAACACTTTAGTTGATTTTTTTAACCAACGTGCATGTTGTAGATTCCTAAATCAAAATAGCAACGTTCGGAACATGTACGTGAAAACGGTTCTTAAGGTATCTTTCTGCCGTGGTATTTTGGAAAGTAATCCATACATTTCCAAGGAGATTTCTGAGGAGGCTTTCAGGAAACCAGACAAATGCTGTTGCTTACTCCAGCTTTTCAAGGTTTCTGCGGCTTTTCTGCTAAAGCTATAAATATTTACAGTGAGGCGTTTCAAAACAGATTAATGCATTTGCAATGTAAAAAAAAACACAAACAGGAATTTGTGTAATTCATTTGAAGCCCAGACATAATTTATTATGCAATTAAAAAAAACTGAGCATTCAATACTGCTGAGCGCCAGTTGTCTCAAGTGTTTTGGAGGGTTTTAACACTGTGGACAAGCAGGTTTCGTCACTGTGTCATACCGAACTCACCTCAATAGCTACTTACACTACTCGTTTGTTTCCATCCACCATCTAATAACCTACTGTTCCCGGGAACAACTCGCCACTCCTGGGATATCCCAGGATAGAACAGCATACACAGCAGCAGTGCAAAATTTAAAACTGCTTTTGTCAACCTGAACAAGCTGTCTGGAGCTGCCCTCACAGCATCCACTGAAGCTCATGCTCATCCATACTCACACGCGCCTGCAACACGTTACATCACTCAGCATCAACTACCCAACCGCTGGCATCACTAACCCAGCCCTCTGTGCTGCCCACTCACTCACTCAGGACATCTCCCCACCTGTACCAAAAATACCAAAAGTGCCATCTACTTCCATCTTCTCTATTACCTGCCTCTCTCCCATTCCAGAAGGATAACAGCCTAGAAGAGGGCAGAAAGAATCAAGACAGGTGGTGGGCTGTCCAATATTTGGGTTCTCACCCATTGTGTGGAGAGAATCCTGACTCTAACTGTCCCAAATTGATGGTGCCCAAACCCTTGTATAAGTATCAGAGACTGCCCTTGATTTATCATGCCAGGATCACATGTCTTAAGGTTATCTCCCTTGAACTGACTGGGGCCTGCTGACAACCATTCAAGCTTCCCAGCTTTGTGTCCACTCTAAATGGCACAGCGCAGCTTCACATCTCCAATTAAGGGAATAAGATACAAAATTTCATAGTAAGTTAAGGCAGGGAGCATCCAGATGGGCTCAGACTAAGTGAGCACCATGGCAGCAAGCAAAGAGTAAAGAATACACTGGTCCATTCCATGAGCTGGGTGTGTTCCCTTTAGTGTCCTTGCTGCAGCATTACTATGGCAGCTGTTCGTACAGACTGAGATGCAGCATTGAAGTGCAGAAACATCTTGTAAATGGATTAGGGATATGCCCCAAGGGTCCTTAAGAGACTGGCACATCAGATGCTAATACCTTTAGATGTCAGGTACATGTGGCACATACCTATGGAACACGCCCTGAGGCGCTGGTGCCCCATGGCCAACTGGAAGGCCTTTGAGCAACTAGTGAGCTGAAGTCACCAGGTACCCACTCTGCCATGCTAAGTTTTCTTGATGTCTAGTTTGTTTGACTGGTGTGATAGGATAAGAAACTGAATACTAATAAGATGAGCTATGGTATTAACATGGTGTTTAACAAGCTATAATCCCATTTAAATGGTGACTTACCACTGCCTAGTGGGAAACTGGCCTAACTGCTAGTTAAATCTTCCAAAGGTGCAAGGTTCCTGATGTCAAGATAGACCGTCACTATCTTTTCAAGTGATTTTGCCACAGATGTCGTTATAGTCCACATCAGGCTCCTAAAAATTCTGCCCTATATCTTTGAATCTGTGAATAATATAATGCAGCATATACTTGATGCTCTAGCATATCATTAGTCCTGAAGCAGTACTCTAATTGATAAGTATGTTTAATGTTTGAATAAAAGTGCAACTTTACACTTCCAAATCGAAAATACTGAATTCAGGATAGCTATAGTTGGCAAGCTTGCAGCTGCTTGAAATTGATTTGAGAGCACCCAAAACTGTTTCATGTTAGACCCTCACTTTACAAAGGCAGCCAAGCATAAAGGGGAAGAACATCAGAAGTGAGGAGAACTGATGGTGCATTTCATCAGTAGTCAATTGGAATAAATTTGATCAGCATCTTTAGAACAGCGAACATTACACAGATACATTACCTATGTGATTAAAAGAAAGAAACGACACACTTCTTTCAGATTTTGACTGCTGGTGTGGTATTCAATTGGAATCAAATTAAGAATAAATCTCTTTGGAAAACATAATATCTATTTCTTCTTCCAAATCACATGTCTGTGCAAATCTTCTTGATCAATATCAACAGTCCAGCAGTCCACATGGCCATAGAAGCTCTGACACTTTGCACTTTATTCCAGGGAAACAGACCCATACAAAGACTTACAAATTACATACAACATAGAAACAGGTCCATTCCAGCGTTTATGGTTCACACAGGCCTCCTCCTCCTCCCACCATTCTTTCATGTTCACATCTACCTTCACCTTAAATGTAATTTCTATTATTTACCTCAACCAATGCTTGCCTTGCAAGCTCCACGTTCTAACTATACTTTTAGTTAAGCATATCTTTCCTGAATTTCTTATTGAATGTATTGGTAACCACCTGACTTTGATAGCACTTAGTTCTCACCTCACACATACAAGGCACACTATTTTTACATGACATTATCAACCCTTTTCTGATCTAATTGGCCTACAACACCTCAACCTGTCCATCTTCTCTCCCAACTATCCACCCCACCCTTCCCACTGACCAATCCTCACCACCCCCTACCTGCATCCACCCGTCACCATCCCTCCTACCTTCCCCTAGTGCCACCCCTCCTCCCTCTATTTGTTTCCCAGCTCCCTTCCCCTCTCCCTAGTTCTGAAGAAGGGTCCTGACCCAAAATGTGGATTTTCTTACACCTCTAATGCTTCCTGATCTCTTATGTTCCTCCAACTCCACACTGTGTTGACGCCCACTACACCACTATTTCCCCACAAATTTAGTTCTCACTTCTTTCTGTTCTGTCCATGATATTTAAAAATGATATTGAAAATAAACACTGAAATATGTTAACACATTACTTTATGGTAGCAATACACAACACAAATAAGGATTGATCCCATTGAGTCTCACAGCACAGAAACAGATCCATCAGTCCAACATGTCCATGCCGACCAAATTTCCCAATCTAAACTGGTCCCACTTGCCTGCATTTGGCACATATCCCTCAAAACATTTTCTATTGATGTAGCTATCCAAATGTCTTTTGGATGCTGTGACTATACCTGCATCCAACACTTTCCTGGCAATTCATTAATAAGATCCTTCTTAAAGCACAGTGACCAGAACTGTGCACAGTACTCCAACAGCGGCCTCACCAAGGTACAACCTCACCATGACATCTCAACTCCTGTGGTCCATGTTCTGACCAATGAAGTCAAGCATGCTAAATGCCTCCTTAACTATCTTGTCTACCTGTGTCGCAACTTTCAAAGAACAAGAATCTGAATCCCAACGTCTCTCTGTTTGACAATGATAGGACTCTGGATACTGTTAACTGCATAAGTCCTGTCCTTGTTTGTTTTAACACAATGCAATATCATGCAAGCCCATTGGCCCAATTGATCAAGATGGCTTTGTAATCTTAGATAACCTTCTTCATTGTCAACTATACCACCAATTTTGGTGTCGCAAGCTTACTAGCCATACCCTTATGTGATGACTTAATTACTTGGGTGTACTCTACCTTTGAAAATTTCAAAATGAGTTACTGATCTATTGCTGCTTTTCCCTTCTGATGTATAAGACTACATGAAAAATTAAGCTAAGCACATCTGTGATGTAGCACATATATACCATCATCATTGATCAGAATTTTTATGATCCAAAAGAATGCCTATTTTAGAACAGTTTTCACCAATCTCAAATGCATACATCCAAAATGGATACTCAATATTTTGAGATAAGTTTCAACAGAGAAATCACATATGGAAAAGATGGGCTCAATTGTTAAGTATTAACTTAATGTTGAGACAAGATAATGCTAGGATAATAGCATTCCTCATCACTGTGTATCTAAAGAAATTCACGAACAACTCCGTAAGGATTTAAAGAGCACACAAACTCTCTGGGTCCAATAGGAAACAGGAGTCCAGGAGGGTGTGAGTGAGGGTGTGGTGTGGAACGGCAGATGGTCAAAAAGGCAGCTTGGAGGGAACTCTGGCAATGGGGGTCTGCAGTCAGGGAAGTGTCCTGTTGTTTGCTTCCTATTGAGCAGTCAGGGAGTATCAAAACAGGCAGGGACAAGAAACCTGTGATCAGGGCTGAGAGAAACTGAGCAGTATACTTGAAGGTCCTGAAGGGAGCTCTCCTGCACCTCCTGGCCCATGGGGAATTCAAAATCAGATACTTGTCGTGGGAAGGTGGGAACTGTCTATTGGGCTTTGCAGAATATTTGAAATTTGAGTGTAGTTAACAGAAATGATTAACTAGTAAAAAGTCCCACACAGTATACTTTTTAAAAAAAAGCAAAGTATCCAGGGTAATTTTACAAGTTGGATACAAAATTGGTTTAACAGCTGGAGACAGAGGGTGATAGAAAATTATGTGCACGTGACTGGAGCCGAGTGGTGTATTAGAAATCGGTGCTGGGTCACTTATTGCTCATGATATATACAAACATTGAAGATGAGTGTATTGGGGTAAAGACGACAACTAAGTTTGCAGATGATATGAAGATTGGCTGGATGTTTGACAGTTTGAAAGAAAGTCTCAGGTTACAGGAGAATTTAAATGGATTGGTCAGATGGGCAGATCAGTGGGAAATGGAATTTACGGATAAGTGTGAGGTGATGCATTTTGGAACAATCATAGAATCCCTACACTGCAGAAACAGTTATTCAACCCGCTGAGACTGCATTGACCCTCTGAACAGCATACCACCCAAAACCAGCCTGTTAATCTATCCCGTAACCCCACATTTACCATAGCTAACCCACCTAGCCTGCATATCTTCCTAGGCAGTGGAGACAATTTATCATGGCCAATCCTGCTAACCTGCACATCTTTGGACTGTGGGAGGAAACCAGAACAGAACCCACATAGACATTGGGAGAACGTGCAAACTCCGCAAAGACAGTTGCCCAAAACTGGAATTAGACCTGTGTCCCTGGCACTGAGAGGCAGCAGTGCTAACCACTGTGCAACCCAAGAAGTAACAAAACAACAACAATGAATGGCAGGACAGTAGGAAGCTCAGAGGAACGGAGGGATTTTGGGGTATTTGTCCACAAATCCCTGAATGTGGCACAGCAGGTTAACATGTAGTTGAGAAGGCACATGGGATACTTGCATTTATCAGTCAGGGCATGGATTGTAAAAACAGGAAGTTTATGCTGGAGCTGTGTAGGACTTTGGTTACACAGCTGGAGCTGTGTAGGACAGCTGGAGTACTGTGTCAAGTTCTAGTCATCACACTAAGGGAAAGACATAACAAAAACAGAAGTTGCTGAAAAATCTCAGCAGGTCTGGTAACATCTGTGAAGAAAAATCAGAGTTAACGTTTTGGGTCCGGTGACCCTTCCTCAGAACGGGGATGCAGAGGAGACACTACCAGGGTGTTAGAGATAACAAGCATGGGGCTGGATGAACACAGCAGGTCAAGCAGCATCATAGGAGCAGGAAAACTTGACGTTTCGGGCCTAAACCCTTCATCAGAAATGGGGGAGGGGAAGAGGGTTCTGAAATAAATAGGGAGCGAGAGGGAGGCGGATAGAAGATGGATAGAGGAGAGGATAGGTGGAGAGGAGGCAGACAAGTCGAAGAGGCGGGGATGGAGGCAGTAAAGGTGAGTGTAGGTAGGGGGGTGGGGAGGAGATAGGTCAGTCCAGGGAGGACGGACAGGTCAAGGGGGCGGGATGATGTTAGTAGATAGGAGATGGGGGTGTGGCTTGAGGTGAGAGGAAAAACAGGTTAGGGAGGTGGAGATGAGCTGGGGTTAAAATTGTATCAGAGATAAAAAGGTACTGCAGATGCTGGAGAATCCGAGATAACAAGCATGGGGCTGGATGAACACAGCAGGTCAAGCAGCATCATAGGAGCAGGAAAGGGATGCGGTTGGGGGAGGGGAGATTTTGAAGCTTGTGAAATCCACATTGATGCCATTAGGCTGCAGGGTTCCCAGGCTGAA
>JAHRHZ010000051.1:947495-1015465 GCA_024137785.1 Ginglymostoma cirratum
TGTTCATCCAGCCCCATGCTTGTTATCTCGGATTCTCCAGCATCTGCAGTACCTTTTATCTCCACTACCAGGGTGTTGCATGGGATGGAGCACTTCAGCTATGAAGAGAGGCTAGATAAACTTGCATGGTTTCCTTTGGAGCAGAGAAGGTTGAGTGAGGCAGTGATAGAGGTATATAACGTTATGAGAGACATGGACAGTATGAATAGAAAGCAGCTGTTTCTCCTTAGTTGAGAGTCAATAATAAGAGGCATAATTTTAAGGTAAAAGACAGGAAGTTTAGAGGGGATTTGATGAAGTGGTTTTTTCCACCCAAAGGTTGTGGGGGTCTGGAACACACTGGCTGGGAGGGTAGTTGAGGCAGGTAACCCCACAATCTTTAAAAAATACCTTGATGAGCACTTGACAAGTATCATAATATTCAAGATTATCGGCTTAGTACTTAAAGGCAGGACGAGTGCACATTTGGTGTAGCTTTATTGGTACAGACTTATGGCCTAGTTGGCTGTTCCACACCATATGAAAAAAGAAAGAAAAAGAACACTAATTCACATCCTGCCTCATCGATGGACACTCAGACTGTTAAACAAAAAAAAATGCATCGCTCATTGGAGTCATGTTCCCTTGTTCAATAATTTAACCATACAGCTGATTCTTTCCTGTACATTATCTCGAACCATTTTTCCAAAGCATAGCAAGTCTAGCATTCAGTCAATCAAAAGATTTCTTAATTTTTAACACACTAAGGAAGATCATTTACAACCTCATTGCCTAGACTGTTAACCACCTAATGTAGAATGTGACCAGTTTTTATCTGATTAATTTTAATTTGCTATACCAGATTACAGCCAAGCAGGCACTGGAATAGAAAATAAGATATCTTATTTCTCACTAAACACAGCAAAAACCTGATATTCAACCAACCTAATTGGTCAAAATGAAGTTTTAAATACAAGACTATCATCTTTTGAAAAGGAATAAGTTAGCTTGTTCCAAATAAATCAGCTTTTTTGTACCAAAATCAAGTCACTGCTAATGAAAATGAAAACACTTAGTTTTGCTCAACAGATTTATTCAAAATTGTTTTTACAAGTCAAAAATTACATTAACTATCAACAAACATTTGTCTGAAATAATTAGGGGAAATGGAAGGTGCATTTCTTTTCTATTTCTGATCAGCGGCAGTACTGCACGCATTGCTGACCAACATGATCCTTGCGTGCTTAACTTCTTACACCTTTCAGTCAGGATATTCAATCCTGGTTGAAACAGTAGAACCTCAATACAGCAATCCAGCAGAAGACTGTCACCGAGGAGCACTGTGGCCTCACAGTGCCAGGGGCATGGGTTCAGTTCCAGCCTTGGGTGCCTGTCTGTGTGGAGTTAGCATGTTCTTCCCAAGTCTGCATGAGTTTCCACCGGCTGCTCCGGTTTCATACCACAGCCCAGGGCACAGGTTAGGTGGATTGGCCATTGTAAATGTGGGGTTACGGAGATAGGGTGGAGGTTGGGGGTAATCTGGTTGGGCTGCTCTTCACAATTTCTAAAAATGATTCGTGCCTGGAAAACAATATTGTGGGAACATGAAGCTGGTAAGACAGCAGCATATGGTTAGGGATGGCAATCTCATTTAGACATAGTTGACAGAAGTAACAGTGAACTACAAAACAGAGACAAAATACAAATACAAACTAGCCTACTAAATTCTAGAGAAAACAGCCTAAGAGGTGATCTGATCGAAGTCTTCAAGACATTAACAGGAAAACGCAGGACAGATAAAGATCAACTATTTCTGCTGATTAGAGATTCTAGAAATAGGGGGCAAAATCTAAAAATTAGAGCCAGACCATCCAGGTGAGATGTAGGAAACACTTCTAGATATAAAAGTTGGTAAAGGTTTGGAACTCTCTTTAACTAACAGCAAAGAACAAAGAACAAGGAAAATTACAGCACTGGAACAGGCCCTTTGGCCCTCCAAGCCTGCACCGACATGCTGCCCAACACAACCAAAACCTCCTACCCTTTGAGGACTGTATCCCTCTAATCCCATCCTATCCATGTATTTGTCAAGACGCTCTTTAAAAGTCACTATAGTACCTGCTTCCACTACCTACCCCGGCAGTGGGTTCCAGGCACCCACCACCCTCTGGGTAAAACACTTGCCTCGTACACCACCTTTAAAGCTTGCCCCTCGCACCTTAAACCCATGGCCCCTGGTAAATGACTCTTCCACCTTGGAGAAAGCTTGTGACTGTCCAGTCTGTTCATGCCCTTCATAATATTGTAGACCTCTATCGCCCCTCAACCTCTGTCGTTCCAGTGAGAACAACCCAAGTTTCTCCAACGTCTCCTCATAGCTAATGTCCTCCATATCAGGCAACATCTGGTAAATCTTTTCTGTACCCTCTCCAAAGCCACCACATCCTTCTGGTAGTGTGGTGACCAGAATTGAACAGTGTTCTAAATGCAGCCTAACTAAGGTTCTATAAACCTGCTACACGACCTGCCAATTTTTAAACTGAATGCCCCGTCTGATGAAGGCAAGCATGCCATATGCCTTGTTGACTACCTTTTCCACCTGCATTGCCACTTTCAGTGACCTGTGTACCTGTACAACCAGATCCCTCTGCCTATCAGTACTCTGAAGGGTTCTGCCATTTACTGCATATTTTACATCTGGATTAGACCTTCCAAATATATTACCTCACATTTTTCCGGATTAAACTCCATCTGCCATCTCTCTGCCCAAGTCACCTACCGATCTATGTCCTGCTGTATCCTTTGACGGTCCTCATTGCTATCTGCAATTCCACCGACCTCTGTGTCATCAGATAACTTACTAATTAGACCAGTTGTATTCTCCTCCAAATCATTTATATAAATTACAAACTGCAAAGATCCCAACACTGATCCCTGAAAAATGCCACTAGTCACAGCCCTCCATTCAGAAACACACCCTTCCACTGCTACCCTCTGTCTTATGTGACCAGGCCAGTTTTTTATCCATTTTGCAAGCTCATCTCTGACCCCCGTGCAACTTTACCTTCTGTATCAGTCTGCCACGAGGGACCTTGTCAAAAGCCCTACTGAAGTCCACGTAGACAACATCCACTGCCCGATCCCGATCCATCATCTTCGTCACTTCCTCGAAAAACTCAATCACGTTAGTGAGACACGACCGCCCTTTCACAAAACCATGTTGCCTCTCACTAATACGCCCATTGATTTCCAGGTGGGAGTAAATCCTGTCTCGAAGAATCCTCTCCAATAATTTCCCTACCACTGATGTAAGGCTATGCGGCCTGTAATGAGCTGGATTATTCTTGCCACCCTGCTTAAACAAAGGAACAACATTTGGAGAATAGCCATCCTCTGGGACCTCCCCTGTAGCCGGTGAGGAGACAAAGATTTCCCTCAAGGCCACAGCAATTTCTTCCCTTGCCTTTCAGTATTCTGGGGTATATCCCATCAGGCCCTGGGGACTTGTCTACCTTAATGTTTTTCAAGACCTCCAATACCTCCTCCCTTTTGACTTCCACTTGACTCAAACTATCTACACACCCTTCCCCAGACTGATCATTCACCAAGTCCTTGTATATGCTAAACACTGACGCAAAGTACTCATTTAATGCCTCGCCCATTTCCTCTGGCTCCACACATAAATTCCCTTCCCTGTCCTTGAGTGGGCCAACCCTCTGCCTGGCTACATTCTTACTCTTCGTATATGTATAAAAAGCCTTGGGAGTTTCCTTAATCCTGTTGGCCAATGATTTTCATGACTCCTTTTAGCCCTCGCGACTCCTTTCTTTTGACTTTCCTTGTAATACACCCTTGCTTCGTGTGTTCCCAGCCTCCTAGCTTTGATAAATGCTTTTTTTTTGATTTGGCTCACAATATCTCTCATTATCCAAGGTTCCCTAAGTTGCCATACTTAGCCTTCATCCTTAAAGGAACATGCCGGTCCTGAGTTCCCAGCAACTTACACTTGAAAGCCTCCCACATACCTTACATTCATTTGCCCTCAAACATCTGTCTCCAATCTACATTCTTCAGTTCCAGCCTAATATTGTTGTAATTAACCTTCCCTCAATTCCTTCACTGGACAACTACACTGATCTTTATCCATCAGTACCTTATAGCTTACTGAGTTGTGATGACTGTTCCCAAGCTGCTCCCCTACTGAGAAGTCGACTACCTGGCCAGGCTCATTCCCCAATACTACGTCCAGTACGTCCCGTTTCTTAGTTGGACTATCTACATACTGTTTCAAGAAGCCCTCCTGGGTGCTCCTTACAAACTCGGCCCCATCCAAGCCCCAAACACTAAGACGGTCCCAGTCAATATATGGCAAGTTAAAAATCACCCACGACAACAACCCTGTTACTTTTACATGTTGACAAAATCTGCCTACATATCTGTTCTTCTATCTTCCACTGGCTGTTGGGAAGCCTATAATAAACCCCAAACATTGTGATTGCACCCTTCCTGTTCCTGAGCTCTACCCATATTGCCTCACTGTATGAGCCATCCGAGGTGTCCTTCTGAAGTATAGCTGTGATGTTCTCCTTATCAAATAGTGCAACTCCCCCACCCCTTTTATATCCCCCTCTATCCCGTCTGAAACATCTGTATCCTGGAATGTTAAGCTGTTAATCCTGTCCCTCCCTAAACCAAGTCTCTGTAATGCAGTTTGATGCTAGATCAGTTGTTAATTTCAAATTTAAGTTAGATAGTTTTTTGTTATGCAAAGGTAAGGGATTTAGGCCAAAGGCAAGTAAACCTGGCCACAGGAAGCCATGATCTTATTGAATGATCGAACAGGCTCGTTACTCCTGTTAGATGTTCTTATCTTGATCTATGCAAACCAGAGATCATCACACATTGTAAAGGATCCTCTGTTTCCTGATATCATAACAGCAGATTTTCTTGTAGGAGTAGATACATGCTGCAGCAGCACAATTATTTCTAAACCTAACCCACCACTAATGTGGTGACCAGGCTACAGTAAAATGTTCCTGCAACCTCTCTTGAAGAAAGCTTCTAATCTTTTGGCACCTCTCCATACCTATGGAAGATTATGGCAAACCCTTCTACGATCTTCACCTACATTTCCTTTAACAATCTGGAATGAAAGACATTCTGACTGGATGACTTAGTCACTCTCAGCACAGACAGGCTTCCAGTTTTTCACTGTTGACATGCTGATTGAAAATTCCTGGGTCACCTTTTATAATCACCACTATTCTGTTTTCTTTTTGCCAGTCTTTTAATTCTTTTTCATTCACCTTCTCAACTTATTGTATTTAGCCTGTTTTTTCTCTTAAAGAGCTTACCTGGCATACATCATAGCACTTATATATCATAACTTCTGTGTCTCTTCTCATCCAAGGAGTCGTGGCTTTGGCTGTCCTGTGTTTCCCTCTTCAATACCTGTATCTCCTCCTTAAAGATCATCCATTGTTCCACACACTCTTTCCGGTCAAACCGTGGTTTCACTTAAACATGGCTGGAGATCCTCCCACCCTTTTGAAGTTCTGGTTTTGATCGTGCCTTATTCTTCTCCATCATTTATCTGAACCCTACGAGACTATGTTCATTCATCCTGAAGTGTTCTTCCACAAATGCTTGTCCATCTCATTCCCCATCACCAGATTCAGCAAAGCCTCCCTCCTTATTCTTGTTTTCATGTCCCTCCCTATCTCTGTAATCTCCTCCAGCCCACAGCTCTCTGGCCTAACTGCCATAATCTAATTCTAGCCTTTCCAAAATTTCTATCTTTAATGATTGAATCAAGGATACACCTTCAGCTCCCTCATCCCTATGCTCTGAAATTTCCTCCCCACATCTTTATGCTTTCTTAAATTATTCTCCTTAACAGCCTTCTTAAAACCTATCCCAAAGAAACATTTTGATCGTTTGACCTAATATCCCAAATGTCCTTGCTATCATATTTTGTTGTAATAACGCTCCTGCACCTAAAGGCACAATTCAACTAGATACCACTGGTGTGGATAAATGTGGTTTTTCTGAGCTTGATATTACTGTTAAAACTAGTCTTAATATCTGATTAACTTTATTTCTGCAACATAAACAGGAATTTTAGCTCTGTCAGGAGAGGAATAGGAGAGTAATTAAAATAGAGCAGTTTCATTTACCACACCATTCCTGGCAATTCTGAATTTCAACACCAGTGACTTTGGCAATGCACGCAATAAAGAACCGCATTGACCACTTTACACCAAGGCACTCTGACATCCAAAGGGGAGCCAAATGGCATTTTAATCCACTCCTAAGCTAGGTAAGGTTGCTGGAAAGCATTGCAAAGTCCATTGAGGTAAATTGGGTGATTAGCCCCCAAAAAAGTGGCTTTGGGCTCCCGTTGTCCCAGGGTCCACCTTCCCAGCTGAGGTCCTCACAATACCCCAGCAATTGGATGTAACAACTGCCAGTCAAATAACCCTTTCATCCTCGAATAGACAAGCAGCTAAATGAAGGTATACAATCAGATCTGGCACTTATAAACTGCTGGGCCTCAAGTTTATATTGGTATTTTCAAATCAACATGTTCAGAGATGTTACTGCACTCCTCTGAGATAGGTGGGGCCTGAACCCAAATTTCCTTATCCAGAGGTAGGGACACTACCACTGCATCAACAGAACACCTAGCTTATTGTGCATGAATGCTGCCTGTCAGGATTTATAGTACACTCTAAAGACTAAAATTTTAATATAATAGACCAATTCAAAACATTCTGGTGAGAGGGCAGGAGATGAGGATTTGTGACAGCAGTGGTTCAGAAACCCACTTTTCAGGGAAGTGGGTTTGCTGTGGCTCTTTAACACAGCCAGGCAATTAGCATCCCATTTCAGTTTTCCAAAGCCAGTCACAGATTATGGGTGCACTGACAACCACTATCTGTCAAGGGAAGTTTCTCCAGTTAAAATCCTCGTGGATTTCAGTATGGCTAAATTCTACATTACATCCTCAGACATTGACAACAAGATAAAGAGGAAGGAAATTTTGGAACACTGTCATTGGGTCTCTCATTCTTCCCTAAAATCCTGAGGGTCTCCAGTAAAGTGCTGCTTTCTGCAGATAGGTAGAAGCACTGGCCTCTTAAAACGTGCAGCTGTGAGGTGAAAGTGGTGAAGGATGTCAGCAGCAGAAATTGTGACCCCTCAAATCTGGAGATAATGGCCCCACAAGAGGTTTATTGACCTCATGAAGCACTGAAATGTGAGTGGCATCCCATTTTCTGGTGCCAAATCCCAGCATATTCGTCTCAGAGCAACACATCATGCACTTCCATCTATTCCTCCGCCTTCTCACAAAACCACCTGAACTGCCAAAACTAACAGTCACCCTTATCTTATTATCATCTTGCACTTATGCTTTGCTGTTAGCATCTGCAACTGGTACTATTTCCTCCTTTCCAAACAATCCAATTCCAACATTCAACTTCTTGCTCTTTCTTCCATACGTGACCACACAAGTTCAGGCAGAGAACTAGGGTGACTCTCCAGGGATAGCTACATTGCCAGCTACTGGCACTGCATGTCCACATAGCCCACATGAAGGAAGGAAGGCTCGTTCTGGAAGGACTTAAATGTCAGCAATGACATGCCATGAAAACCTTATCCTCATGGTGATCTTCTTCCTGTGTTAGGAGTTCTCCTTGCTTTTGAGCTGGGTTTTCATATCTATTCCTCATGTCCTGTGAAGCAATTGAGAAGGAGGCAGCTGCTGCCAGCACTGGCGTTACCTCTCCTGTTCCTCTTGACCCTGATCAGACAGGTAAGGTAGAGCTGCATAAGCTCTCCATGCTGCAGAACAGCTGACCATGCTGCATAGAAAGAGGACAGCAGGCAAGATGAAATCAGGGTGAATAAAGTTCAATATGGGCAAAATGACTTTAAACAAAAAGGAAATCATTGACAATGTAGTGAAATTATATCTTTGCAATAAAAGGTTTGAGCACAAACCTTGAGCACAACAGCTAAGCAGTTTTGGTGTCACAAAAGGCTTTCCAGAATTTCAAAGAAATATAGAAAATAGGAACAGGCCATTCACCCCTTGAACCTGGGTCCATAGCTTAATGTGGCCACGGCTGATCATTCAACTAATACCTTCTTTCCAATTTCACCCACACCCTTTTAGCACTAAGAACAATATTTAACTTCTTGAAAACATTCAACGTTTTGGTCGAACCACCTTTGCGGTAGAGAATTCCACAAGTTTGCCACATTCTCATTGAAGAAATTTCTGCTCATCCCAGTCCTAAATGGCCTATCCCATATCCTTAGACTGTGAGCATGGTCTGGACTCCAAGGTCATCCTTCCTACATTTACCTTGAATAGTCTTGTCAGAATTTTATACATTTCTATGAGCTTTCCCCCTTCACTTGCTCTTGAACCCGTGTGCACTGTTCCCCTCCAGCACACTTGGCAATTATTGTTCTACCTATAGTGTCTGTTCTAAAGTCACAATAGACAAGCTGAATACTAACAAAATCAGTGAGTCCACAAGATGTGATCGCCTGGGCTGTCAATAGTCTAACAAATTATTATAACACAGTTTGCAACACCTATCCTCAAAGCAATAATACTATTCATTTTGACAGATAAAGTAAAAATGTTAATTTCACCCTATTATTTTGCTTAATGTTTAAAAAGTACAACGCAGATGTAGTACGTCACAAAGATTAGTAATGATCAACATCATAGATATTGTGACAGCACACATCAAGAAGTTGCACACTCTTGCTGAATATGTAACAGGTGAAGGAAACCTTTGGGGGTGTTTAATCTATATTATTATTCACCTCGTGAAGTTGAACCCTGTGAAAATAAGTCTACAAAAAGAACTCAGGTCACAGGGAGGAAAGTCAATAGAGATTTTCAAAAGATGCTTTTTATATGCAACTTGCAGATAGAAACAAGTTTCAGAAAATGACTTATGAGTACATTATAAATGAGAATTAAAGTTGCAACTACAGTGTGTGAAGCATCACAACAATCATGATGCAGACCACCACTTCTGTTTAACTTGTCTGCCCTTGAATCATCTTGCTGACTAATTTCAAAACACTTCTCAGTTTCCACTTCTCTCTTAAAAGCCGTTCTTCTTTGCTGCTGTGAATTATTTTTGATGTATCTCATTGCATAATAGTTAGTGTGAATATACATCACACATAGTGTAAATCTTGGGATTTAATTCCAACTTAAAGAGCTGAGTCAAACACAATTTAATAAATTAAATGCACTTTGGAAGTCAACAAGGCTTCTGCAGTGTTCCTACTGTAATTCAAAAACCCTCAAGGTAACAACAGTCATTCAGCAAATTGAGAGACCCATCATTTCCATCAATGTTTTTAATTGAATAGTTACAAGGAGAAAATCTTCCATCTGCTCCTCGCAAAACCCTTTGAAGCTCTGGTGAAGTGACAGCCCAGAATATTTGGTTCTGATCCACAGTTAGAACTCTCAGTACTTGCATCATAGTCAGCATACCAAGTGAGTGGAGGAATGCCAGATCCCAGTTAACCAATCCCCACAAGGGCATATGCGAGCATCTGCAGCGGTGTTCTACAGCAATTACATGGCCTTCGAACACTCCAAAATATGCATTTTAGAAATATTTGGGCAATTTCTTGATCCACAGGTGGGTGAGCACTCGAGTTTCATGCATGAATGTTCAGGGTTTAGATTTAGATTGAGCTCTTTAGCTTCTACAAGCTAACTAAGTTGCTCATCAAATGCTTGATAACTGCACACTTTCTGAGCTCAGATATCAAAGTACCAAATATGCATTGAGAATGACGTGGTTTATGATTTCGATTGCCAGGTCAACTTGGAGCTTGATGCCTAGAAAATCCCACGGGTCTCTCCCAAGAGGGAAATACTCATCACTTGATCTTTAGATGACTAGTTTCAGTTCAAATTAGATGTGCAGGTGCAATGAAGAGAGTGTGCAACAGTTGGTCATGACATTTGTGTATGCATTGGTACATGACCATTGAATGATGGGCTGAATGTTGCAGGTCTCTGCATAAGCAAAGAACTGTTACAGCACAGGTGGTGGTCATTTCGTTCATCGTCTCTCCACTGGCTTTTCAAACTGTTAATAAGTAATATCCAAATAATCATTACCATTACCCACTTGAATGCTTCAAATGAACTTGCCTCCACCATATTTTCAGAAGTGCATTCTACACCCCAACTACTTGTTGTGTGAAGTTTTTTTTCCTCACATTACCTTTGCTTTTTTTGCACATCATTTTAAATCTATGCTCTCTCACTTTTTTTGAGTCGAAAACTGCTTCTTTCTATCTACTCTATCCAGCCTGCTCATGATTTTGTAAACAGCTATCAGATCCCCTCTTAGCCTTCTTTCTTTCAAGAAGAACGCAGTCTCAACTTCTTCACTCTCCTCTCAATTGAAGTTTCTCATACTTGGAGCTATTCCTCCAAACTGCTTCAGCACTTTCTCCAATGCACACACATTCTTCCTATAATATGGCATCACAACTACACAGATAATACTCTAGCTGAGGTCTAAAAGTGTTTTGTACAAGTTCAACAATCACCTCTTTGGTCATGTATTCTACACCTCTATACATAAAGCCTATTTTGCCATTTCAATGATCTGTGCACACATACACCTTGGTACCTCAATCTCTGCATCTCATCTAGAATGTATCCCTTTTCTATACTGTCTTGCACTTTTATAAGAAGAACATTGAATCAGTTCACACTTCTCAGCATTGAGCCTCATCTGTCTTCGATCCATGCATCAATTTGTCAACGTCCTTTTGGAGTTCCACACTCTCCTGATAGTTTAAAATTCTTCTAAGTTTCATGTCATGTGCAAATTTTGCAATTGTATCCTGCACAGCCACAAACTGTGCTACAAAATGAAATAGAGTGCATTCTCTAGCATTGGCAGTTCCTACTATCCCTCTACAAAATGAAATACTAGTTCTTTCATTTTGATAATGCTGAATGCCTCTACAGCATGTTTGTTTGATATTTTTTAACAATCTAAAGAACTATCTTGATACCAAAAATAATCCTTGGCAGATTTTTTTGCACTATAGTCCCACATAAAGCGCAATTCCACTTTGGAACATCAAAAGTGTTGGTAATTCAAACAAAACCCAATTCAACTCAGAGAAAAAAAGGTGGCTGCCTTGAGTGGCTCATCGCCTGTGTTGCTAACTTGGATTTAGTATTTGTGGATTGGAAGACTGGACGTTAAAATTATTTGTAAAATGATTGGGGGTAGAGAGCACACTCCCTTTAAAAGGCTTTTTTTTTAGGCTTGGAGATTAAAATAACGTCTGCAGGTAGTATCAGATGCACAGAGTTCTTGAATTTGAAACACTTTATCAAAAGACTATACTATTAGCAGACAAAGCAGCATTTTTACCAAGACAACAGGTTTTTGATTTTAGCCAATTAATTTAAACTAGGCCCTAGATACCAAATCCCAATTAAATTTAAATCTGATGGTTTTGACAACCGTGGACCAATCCTATTGTAAGAAATTAACAGGTCATCAAGGGTACAAAAAAGGACATTTGAAAATCGGCATGAGAGCAAACTGCCATTTGTTAAGAGCTCTCAACAGCCATCAGCTCTAAAGAGAGAAAATCACTGACTTTCACAGAAATCTCTAAGGTCTCAGAATAAGCACCATCTAAATAAAGGTACTAAGGCACTCTTAACTAAAATTCCTGACAAAAGAATTTGACAGAGGAAGGCATTCCTGACAGGACGACAGCAGAGAAGGAATACAGCATTCTGGAAGACTTATGCTAGCTATAATTTTGAGAGACTATGTTTTAATTTTTTTAAAATTAATTTGCTTTATATAAGTGGGAGTTATATCTATTGGAACAGCATACAATTAGAATTTTGTTTTATTTGGGAATTGTTAGTAGTTAAGTGGGAATTGTTTGGTTTGTTAGTAGTTCTGTTAATTTGTTCACTGTTAGAGTTGGGTAAATAAATTGTTACTTGTTACTTATAAAGTGAATATCAGGGATTTCTTTCAGTTAACCGCTCCTTCATAACAGATTGGGGTAAGAAGCATATTACACCACTTTTCACACTTCCTTTAACAGATTATGAGGTGAGGTGAGCTTCTCTGGATGTTTCAGTTTTAATTATCAGAAGGGTGTCAACCTCCAATGCCTGTTGGAACCAGAGACATAAAAAAGAATTGAAGTCATTCAGGTAGGATTTAACCCTGTGTGCCATGTTACCAGCAAAGAAACAGAAAGATGAAACAAGTAAGACCTGTGCAAGGTTGAACGGTAAACCACTGTGCAAAAATGCATTCACAGAGAACTTAATTACAGTTGGCCATAAGGGTTTAAGTTAATGATAGGCTTGTTAACACCAAAGATTCAAACAATCCAACAACTGCAGGACTCTGGGACTGTACTCATCGGAGTTTAGAAGGATGAGGGGGAATCTAACCGAAACTTTCAGAATACTGAATGGCCTGGACAGACTGGATGTTGGGAAGATGCTTCCATTGGTAGAAGAGACTAGGTCCAGAGGGCACAGCCTGAGAGTAAAGGGAAGATCTTTTAGAACAGAGAAAAGGAGAAACTTCTTCAGCCGGAGAGTGGTGAATCTACGGAATTCACTGCCACAGAAGGCTTTGGAGGCCAGGTCATTCAATACATTTAAGACTGAGATAGATAGGTTCTTGATGATCAAGGGTTATGGGGAAAAGGTGGAAGAATGGGGCTGAGGAACTTATCAGCCATGACTGAATGGCAGAACAGATTCGATGGGCCGACTGGCCTAATTTCTGCTCCTGTGTCTTATGGTCTTATGCACTTGCCGAATTATTTCTGTAATTTTAAACCAATTTTTAAGAAACAAAATAAAACCAAACTAAGCTTAAATGTTACTTTCCAGACTCAATTTTCAAAATTTTTAAAGGTATTTTTATGCATTTATTAATCTTTGTTTAAATATATCATAGAATCCCTACAGTGCGGAAACAGGCCCTTCGGCCCAACAAGTCCACACCGAACCTCAGAGCATCCCACCCAGACTCATCCCCCTATAACCCAATTAATCTACACATCCCTGGACACTACAGGCAATTTAGCATGGCAAATCCACCTAACCTGCACATCTTTGGACTGTGGGAGGAAACCGGAGCGCCCGGAGGAAACCACGCAGACACGGGGAGAATGTGCAAACTCTACACAGACAGTTAACCAAGGGTGGAATCGAACCCGGGTCCCTGGCCCTGTGAGGCAGCAGTGCTAACCACTGTGCCACCGTGCCGCCAGTCGGCCCATCGAATCTGTTCCGCCATTCAATCATATATGACAAATTTCATCACTAGCGCCCATGCTCCTGGGTGTCAGCAAGTGTAACCTTAAATCAAGGTAACAGGGCTTGGTTGGGAGCCCCAACACTCAGCACTCTCTTGAAACACCCAAGTCCCTGCTAGATTGAGAGCTCGGATTGTGAAACTAACAGCAGAGATTAGACAATGTTTATTTACATAAAGGTGCTGGGTGATTGACCTTTTCATTGGGCTTCAGTAATTAGGGTTTTCTAAAATCTCTTGTAGAAATTTTATGAATGTCTATGTTTTATAAATTTCTATAAAGCTGACAAGAATGACTTTTTAAAAGCATGTTTTTACATATCAGCCATCATAATTGATGCAATAGCTCCAATAAGGTGTGTCATGGGTAAATGAGGATAGAAAGATTATAGCCTGAAAAGGGGCCCCATAGAGGCTCTAAAGGCATGAAAGAGCCATATGAATTTACTTCTGAGATGCCGTAAATTACAATTCTTTAAAAAGCTAGCCTGCTTTCATGTAAACTGGCCTATCCTACTTGTTAGCAACCTCACCATGGAGCCAGCCAGGTCACGACAAACCACCCCACACCCTTAAGAGACCCTGATCAAAATCAGAAAGACACGGAATTGAAACTAAAATCCCAGTACCAGGATCTGTTTCCCACAGTTAAGAGGTGCCTCAGTCATCGAGAAAAAGTTAGAGAAAATCCAGGCCATTAAATGCAAAAGTAAGGACGCGAAGTTTTAAAAAAGAACAAAGAATAGTACAGCACAGGAACAGACCCTTTGGCTCACCAAGACTATATCAACACGATGCCTTTCTAAATTAAAAACCTTTTGCTTCTATGTGGTCCATATCCTTCTATTCCCTGCCTATCAATATATTTGTGAAGATGTCTCTTAAACATTGCAATAGTATCTGCCTCCATCACTCCCTCTGGCAGAGTATTCCAGGCACTGACCACCCTCTACGTAAAAACCTTGCCTTTCGTATTTCCTTTAAACTTACTCCCTTTGAGCAATGTCCGCAGTAACTGACGTTTTTATTCTGGGAAAAAGATTCCAACTATCCGCTCTATCCATGCTTCTCGTAATTTTACAAACATTAATCAGGCCACCCAAATCCTTTGGGCTTCACATAAAACATACCAAGAATGTCCAATCTCTCCTCATAGCTAATACCCTCCAAACCAGGCGACATCCTGGTAAACAGTTTCTGCATCCTCTCTAAAGATCCACATTCTTCTGGTAGCGTGGAGACTAGAACTGTAAACACTATGCCAAATATTGCTTAACTAAAGTTCTATGCAGCTGCAATATAACTAGCTATGCTCCAACAGACGAAGGTATGTATGCCATATGGCTTCTTGACCACCTTATATATTTGTGTTGCAAATTTCAAGGAAGCGTGGATCTGTACACCTAAATCCTTCAACATAGAATTCACATAGAACATATTCACACAGAATCCCTACAGTGTGGAACAGAGCCCTTCGACCCAATAAGACCACACCTACCCTCAGAGCATCCCACCCAGACCCATCCCACTATAACCCACCTAATCTACACATCCCTGAACTCAAGTCACCAGCCTGTTTGTATCCTACTATATTCCCTGGGAATCCTCATGATCTGTCACTCCCTAATCTTTGTGTCATTCTCAAACTTACTAATCAAGACACCCACATTCTCCTCCAAATCAACAACGAGGACTTCAACACTGATCCCTGCAGAACACCACTGGTCACAGGTTTCCCGTCAGAAAAACATCCTTCCATCATTACTCTGTGTCTTCTATGACTAAACCAGTTCTGTATCCATCTTGCCAGCTCACTATGTGACCTCACCTTTTATGTAAGCCTGCCATGACAGATCTCGTCAAACTCCTTGCTAAAGTCCACATATACAACATCTACCACCCTGGCCTCATCGACCATCTTTGTCACTTCCTCAAAATGTCAATCAAGTTTGAGAGATATGACCATTCCCACTAAAAAACCATGCTGCCTATTACTCGTAAGTCTATATTTTTCCAAATGTGTATAAATCCTACCCTTAAGAATTTTCTCCAATAATTTCTCAACCACTGACATAAGGCTCACCAGCCTGTAATGTTCCAAATTGTCTCGGTTGCTATTCTTCAACAGTGCAACAACATTGGTTATTCTACAGTCCTCTGGGACATCTCCAGTAACAAAAGGGGATACAAAGATTTTGTACAAGGCCCCAGCAATTTACTTATCTGCCCCCCTCAGCATTCTGGATAGATCCCATCAGGTCCTGGGAACTTGTTTACCGTAAGGATTTTCAAAACACCCAACACCACCTCCTTTTTCAGATTGACATGCCCCAGAATACAAATATACCCCTCCAGAGACTCACCATCCACCATATACTTCTCCTATGTGAATACCAATGCAAAGTATTTCTTCAGGACCTCACCCATTTACTCCAGCCCTACTCATACATTCCCTCCTTTGTCTTTTCACAAGCTACCCTCTTTCTCCCTATATATGGATAAAGCACCTTGAGATTTTCTTTAATCTCGCATGCCAAAAACACTTCATGGCCCCTTTTAGCCCTACTTACTCTTTATTTGAGTTCTTTCCTGCCATCTTTGAATTCTTCCAGGGGCTCTGTCTGTCCTCAGTTTCCTAAATCTTACATGTGTCTCCTTTTTCCTTTGACTAAGCTCTCAATTTCTCGTCATCCAAGATTTCCGAACCCTGCTATCCTTATCCTTCACTTTCACAGAAACACTCTGATCCTGAATTCTAATCACCTGGTCTTTAAAATATTCTCACATGCCAGATGTAGATTTATCCTCAAACAGCTGTCCCCAGTCTATATTCTCCAGTTCATTTCTAATTTTGTGGTAGTTAGCCTTCCCCCAGTTTTGTACTTTCACCAGAGGATTACACTTACCTTTATTCATACTCACTTAAAACTTACAGAATTATGGTCATTGTTCCCAAAATGCTCCACCATGGAAACTTAGATCACCTAAACCATTCCCCAGTACCAGGTCTAGCTCAGCCCCTTTTCAAGTTGGATTATTTACATACCGTTTCAGAAAACTGTCCTGGACACACCTAACGATTTCTATTGCATTCAAACGTCTGACACTGAGGCCCAGTCAATATAGGGGAACTTAAAATCACCCAATACAACAATTCTGTTGTCTTCACATTTTTCCATAACCTGTCTACATATCTGTTCCTCCATCACCCACTGGCTGTTGGGAGGCCATCAAAGTGATTGCACTCTTCCTATTCTGGAACTCTACCCATATCATCTTGCTGGGTGACCCCTAAGAGGTATCCTCCCTTAGTACAGCTATGATATTCTTCCTGATTAGTGATGCAACTCCCCTACCTCTCCTTACATTCTTCTTTATCTCATCTGAAAAATCTAAATCCTTGAATGTGAAGCTGCCAACCTTGTATCTCACTTAAGTATGTCTCTGTAATAGCTACAACCATTGTTAAATATATTAATCCAAGCTTTCATAAAATTCTGGGTGGGCCTCAGCAAGCATATTGTGATCATTTCTTTGCCTATACTTGAGGAACGTCAGGGTATTTGAGTGGATGCAGAGAAGATTTGTCAGACTGAAGCCAGAGATGTATGACATCAGACATTTGGAGACACTCTGATAGCTAGGACTGTTCTTCTTTGGAGAAAGAAGAGTCACAGAGTCATAGAGTCTTGCAGCATGGAAACAGACCCTTTGGTTCAACTCATCCATGCTGACCAGACATCCCAGTCTGACTTAGTCCCATTTGCCAGCATTTGGCCCATATCTCTCTACTCCCTTCCTATTCATATACCCATCCAGAAGACTTTTAAGTGTTGCAATTGTATCAGCCTCCACCACTTCTTCTGGCAGTTCATTCTGTACACACGCCACCCTCTGCACGAAAACGTTGCCACTCAGGTCCCATTTAAATCTTTCCCCTCTCACCTTAAACCAATGCCCTCTAGTTTTGGAATTCCCCAATCCTGGGAAAAATATTTTCGCTATACACACTATCCATGCCCTCATAATTTTATAAACCTCTATAAGGTCAGCCCTCGGCCTCAGACACTCCAATGCAAAAAAGCCCTGGCCTATTCAGCCTCTTCCTATAACTCAAAACCTCCAGTCCCAGCAATATCCTTGTAAATCTTTTCCATACCCTCTCAAGTTTAACAAGATCCTTCCTACAGCAGGGAGACCAGAATTGTATGCAATACTCCTAAAGTGACTTCACCAATATAACTTCATGTGACTTCAGCCACAATAGAACATCCTAACTGTGTTCTGACCAATGAAAGTAAGCATGCCAAATACCTTCTTCACCCTGTCTACCTGCGATTGCACTTTCAAGGAAGTATGCATTTGCAACCTGAGGTCTCTTTGTTCAACAAAACTCCACAGGGCCCTACCATTAACTGCATAAATGCAACACCTCACATTTATCTAAATTAAATTCCATCTGCCAATCCTCAGCCTATCAGTCTATTTGATCAAAGTCCTGTTGTAGTCTAAGATAATCTTCTTCAGCATCTACTACACCTCCTATTTTGGTGTCATCTGCAAACTTGCTAGCCATACCTCCTACAGTCTCATCCAATCATTTACACAAATGACAAAAAGCAGTGGACTGAGCACCGATCCTTGTGGCACATAACTAGTCACAGATCTCCAGTCCAAAAAGCAACCCTCTAACACCACCCTCTGTATCCTACAAAATGCAAATTTTGTATCCAATTGGCTAGCTCCCCGCCACCCCCACCCCAGATCCCATATGATCTAACCTTACTAGCCTACCAACCAAACTATCATGCAAAATTTTGTCAAATGTTTTTCTGAGGTCCATGTAGACAACATTTATCATTCTGCATTCAACAATTGTCTTTGTCACCTCTTCAAAAAACTTACCAAATAAGTGAGACACAATTTCCTAAGCATAAAGTTATGAGGTCTATTCTTAGTCAGTCCTTGCCTTTCCAAATGTAAATGGAAATTTTATAGGTGGACTTAAAATTGACCAGCATTTTGAGATGGTGGTATGGGACAAACCGTTTCCATTGGCAAGCAGGTTGACACCAGAAAATGGAATGTTAAAGTATTTAACAAATAGGGGCAGGGAGTTTTTTTTATATGCTGCAAGTTCTTACGTTATTGATCTTGCTATTTGAAAGGAAGCAGATCCAATGGTAACTTTCAAACGGAAACTGGATAAATATTGGGAATGGTGAAAGATTTTTTAGAACTCAAACAAAAAATCCGGAAATAGGATTAAATGAAAGGATCTTTCAAAAGAACCATTCCCAACGTGGGAGAGGGGAATGCCCTTTCACTGTACTGCAAAAATATACAATTCAAGAACTAACTGCAAACCACTCTCTCATATAAAGCATTCTGTTAAATACTCAATGATGAATCTCATCCACACAGGCTGCATTACTATTTCGGACTCTTCTCCCATCAAACAAATTCAATAATGTCAGCATACAGGTCTTTTTCTGCTAGAATGCATGTTTCGTTAACATGAATTGGCTGTAAAGCAATTGATGAATAGTGAACGCTGTCTCGATAATGCCAACTTGAACGCTGTCTAGATAATGCCAACTTTCTGCTGTACAGGGAAAGCAATTTTCTACAGCATGATTTTCTACAGCGCGAGGTCACACAAGAACGCAACTATCACGTTACAGGAGAACTACCTGTATGTGCTGCACTGAGATTAACTGTAAATTGTTTTTCCACAAGGACATTATATTCCCACCCTGTTATCCGATCTCTGCACTCCATAGGTATCTCAAATCTCTGGTATAATTATATGCAGCCACTGGGTTAGGTATGCAGTTCATGTATGAGCAGAATGCAGGCCTGCTGTGACATCATTCGAAGCTTGCACCAGGTAATTTCACTCCCTAGCTATGATGATAACACAAGGTACAGTACTGGTCTATGTACAATACACATTTCACATAATTTCAGCACAGACTACTATTCTCCCTTTATATGCGTGCTTTACCTAAACCAGTTGCTGAACAAATGAATATTACCTGCTCTCTCACCAGCTCAGCTCATCCTCTTCTCATATAAATATTTGTTCACAGCGATTTTGTGCTCATCTACCTTACCTTTACATATTCAAGAGTCGTGTGTATGCCTTGTATCAAGCACAGGGAAATTGTTAGTTTTTACCCAGCATGCATCCTTTTCCCAGATTTGCAATAGACTTTGATATTAGTGATGTGTGACCTACACCAGTAAGTGCAACACTAAATAAAACATGTAGTGGAGCCCACTGGAATGGACTGCTATATGTTTATACTTCAGCAATCTGTATTAATTGCAAAGGAAAATGTATTTAATCTGATACAGAAGCAGCTCAGCATAACAGCAAGGCATAGTAAAAGTTCCTGGCTTAGAGGGAATAGTATAAAATGTGAGTTCTACGCAAGGATATTTAAAAAGATGGCAATCCTACAGCAACAAAAGCAAACTCTTTACTTCATTTCCTCAGTTCTTCTATGGCCTCAAGAGCACCCCCCACCCCGGCAGCAAAAAAAAACTGAATGGAGATCCAACAGCATAATGAAATAATACTTATGTTTGATGCAAAAAATTCAAATGTTGGTCACGCCCCAGTTATTGAAATGATCCCCATCCCTGCATTTTGCAGGAAGGTCACTGGCTGCAGGTGCTGGAAATTGCACTCCACCACTGAACAACAGGAATACTGGAATTTCAGAGTCATAGCCTACAGCCCGACCTGTATAATACTGCTGACATTCTAAGCAAGGATAAAACTGATGATTCCCATGTGCAACAATAAAGATGCTGCTGCAGAGATGTGATATCGGGTTTCTCCCAGAATAAGACCCAAATACTATTAGATCCG
The DNA here is from genome assembly GCA_024137785.1 of Ginglymostoma cirratum. Lineage (NCBI taxonomy): Eukaryota > Metazoa > Chordata > Chondrichthyes > Orectolobiformes > Ginglymostomatidae > Ginglymostoma > Ginglymostoma cirratum. Next base: position 967,737 of record JAHRHZ010000051.1, read on the forward strand.
GTTGATGACATTAATGTTGACGTTGTTAGCAACAGTGATTCAAGTTTGCTTATCAAAAACTGTGACAAAATTATGTTATCCTTAATCTCTGTATATTTACCAAGAATCTTTACGGTGTTACAGTAGATTTGTAGCTTGGATTGTGGATGGCTGGTTCGCCGAGCTGGTTCGTTGTTTTTTCCGCAGACGTTTCATTACCCTGCTAGGTAACATCATCAGTGCAGCCTCTGATGAAGCGCCGTGGTGTTTTCCTGCCTCTGGAGTCCATTGAGCTGGATTACCTCACTTCCGGTTTTCCTTCGCAGTGGAGTGTATGTGGGGTCTCGCTTTACGTGTTTGTTGATGGCTTTCTTTGTGGAGTATCAGTCTTCTAGGAATTCCCGTGCCTGTATCTGCTTTGCTTGTCCCAGGATCTTGGTGTTGTCCCAGTTAGATTGGTGGCTATTACACAAACGACACCAGGAAGATACTACACGCCCCGACACACTCATCAAGCTACCGTACATCACGGACACATCTGAACTGACCACGAGACTCCTACAACCACTGGGCATCAGAGTAGCACACAAACCCACATCAACCCTACGACAACTGCTCACCCGAACCAAAGACCCATTACCCATTATGGACAGGGCTAATGTCATATAGAAGATTCCCTGCAGAGACTGTGACAAACACTACATCGGACAAACAGGAAGGAAATTAACAACAAGGGTACATGAACATCAATTGGCTACAAAAACACACAACCAATACTCACTCATCTCTATCCACATGGATAAGGAGGACCACCAATTCGACTGGGACAAGCAAAGCAGAGACAAGCACGGGAATTCCTAGAAGCCTGGTACTCCATGAAGAAAACCGTCAACAAACACGTAGTGCTCGAGCCCATATACGCTCCGCTGCGAAGGAAAACCGGAAGTGAGGTAATCCAGCTTACCAGACTCCAGAGTTTAAATGACAGGCAAGAAAACACAACGGCGCTTCATCGGAGGCTGCACTGATGATGTTACCCAGCAGGGTCATGAAACGTCTCCAGAAAAACAATGAACCAGCTCGGCGAGCTAACCAACCACAACATTTACCGAGATTTTCCAGTGGAAGGGGCTGAAAGTCTATTTAGAACCGACAGTGCAATAGTCTCCCGGAAAATAGTTATGACCAGCTTCCAGAATCTCTGCTTCTTTCAAAATGTAATCATGATTGTAAATAATATTATAACATAAACACCAGGTCTAAAATAAGAACCTGATTTGCATTTTCAGGTGTAGCAGTGTGACTGGTGACTAGTAAAAAGGGTAGGACTAACTTAATGTTCAACAAATCACAATGAAAATAATTATTTGAGTATAAAGAGACATATTCCCAACTGACATGGCTGAGGCATTGTCCACTGCTCTTGCATTAGGGGTGCCTAGACCTATTGCCCTTTGGAATTAACGAAGTTGCATTTTCAGTCAACTGAGCACCTCAGCACAGTCAGTTGTGATACAGTCCGTACGGGGGACGTGTCATCTCCATCCACTCAACCCCCCACACTTCCTGTTTCAGCAAGTAAACAAATTTGAGTATCGGGGGCACTTGAACACATAAAAGTCTGCAAAGGGCTGCACCATGTCCAATGCAGTCCAGATGTGCAGGTAACAAAGAGGTCTGAGGGCTAACTGATCAAGCACACCAATGCCAGACAATGACCATCTCCAATAAGAGACAATCCAACCATCTCCCTTGACATTCAATGGCATTACCATTACCGAATCCCCCATTATCATCATCCTAGTGGTTACCATTGACCAGAAAGTCAACTGGGCTTGCCACATCAACATTGAGCCAGTCTGAAACTGGGAATGTTGTGACTAACTGCCCAAAACCTATACACAACTGAAAAGGCACAAGTCTTGATTGGTATAAGGCAACCCGCTTGATTGGTACAACTTTCACAAGCATCTACTCTCTCAACAACTGATGCTCTGTAGCAGCAGTGTGTACTGTCTATAAGGGGCACTACAGAATTTCACCCAAGATCCTGAGACAGCATCTTCCAATCCCTCGACCACGGCCATCCTGAAGACAAAGGTCTGAAGACAAAGGTACATAATGCATTGGAACGCCTCCTATTGCAAGTTCCTCTCCAAGCCATTCACCATCCTGACTTGGAAATATGTCACCATTCCTTCAATTTCATTGGGTCAAAATCCTAGAATTCCTTCCCTTACAGCATTGTGGTTGTACCTAGAGCACATGGTTCAAGAGCACCTCACCTACCTTCTCAAGGGCCACTTTGGATGGGCAATAAAATGTTGACCAAACCAGTGTCACAAATGAATTAATTCAATTTAATGCTAATATTAAAATTCTCAAGTATGTTTTCCATTTTCATAGTATCCTTTCTTGTGGAGAACCCCAAGTGATTTAAAAAGTTGGTTTTGTCCCCATCCTTCATTAGAAGATATAATTGGATATTTTTCAGCCAAGCTTCAAGCTAAATGATGACTTCCTATTTTCCATGAGTCAGCTACAGATACTGGATCAGGTGTTCCACAAGCTACAAAATCAATCCCAATCCGCCAATGAGGATACTTTGCCTTCACCTAAAACTGGACTGTCTCCATGCCAGTTGAGGACTACCCATGTGAAAATGTTAAATTTAAACAGCTTCCAGAAGAGCATGTTTCTGAATCCAAAAACAAACCCGACTTCATTTTCCCACATGTTTGGTGACAAGTCAGCAGATTGACTAGCTATTTTGTGTCAATACTAATTATAGAGGAAAAGAATGTTGCACATGCCAAGGAAACGAACACTGAATCATGCACAGGCACTCAAAATTAATGTAAGCAAAATAACTGCAATAATAGCACTTAACAGTGAAATATTCTCAGTACCAGATGGTTTGCATACCAAGATTTTAAAGGAGATGATGAAACGTTGCAGACTTCTCAATTATAATCTTCCAAATTGTTGATTAGGAACTATTCTTTAGATTGGAAAATATTGAGTGTCAGCCCAATACTGAGAAAAGGAACAACAGAGCTAGCCTAAATCACAGTGTTGAAAAGTTACCAGTCAAGGACAGAAGGCCGGATTTTCCAATGGAGATGTGAATCAAGTGGCAAAACACTGAACTTACTTTCTCTTGTGGGTAAAACAATTTTATTGAGCCTTTATGACCCCACACCATTTTCATCTGGCTTTTTCATAGGTCAGGAAGATGTTGGGTGTAAAACAGGCCTGTTCAAAGGTCAAGGTTCTCATTGACTAGATAACTGGAAAATTGTATTGCCTCCTTTAGCGCACAACTTTCATCTGCTGTTGTGTATTCTCGAAGCCCTAAAGATAAATCCACAGAAGAAAGTCTGCTAAGGAATCAGGACATTTTGAAAGGCAAGTGTAAAATGTTTACATACCATCAAATATCACTATTGGAAGATGTACTGTCACAAATGTATTTTTAATGCAATGATTCAGCATAGGGATCGGTCCTAAAAAGGTAGTTTGATCTTGGCATCGAATAAGTATTGTTACACATTGTAACATTCTTTTTCACTGGAAAAAGTTCCACAAAGCATTGAAAATATTTTGAAAAAGTCTCCAAGTCATGCTTATCCGTTTTGTGATGTGATTTAAATTGACTGAAGGACAACTATCGACTGTTGGTTCAATAAAAAAAAAGTATTTTTGAAAAAAATGCCCACCCTCATTGATTGAAGGGCACTGTGCTTTGAAACTGAAATGAGATACTATACTGTTCTACCAGTTTCATGCAATGCAGATGGCAAGTCTTTGCTAAGGCAGCTAGAACAATTATGAATGTTTCACTGGAATTTTGTAGAGACTTTTTAAAAATGAGGACTGAAATGAGAAGAGAACTATTTTAGAAACCAAGGATTAGTGCATGGTTTGAAAGCAAGTAATTTGGTACTCATTGCGAACATTATTTGCACAGGTGACAGCAGTGGTTGCAGACAAACTGGAGCTGAGGGGATGTGTACAGACAGAGATTTGGTTGGAGACCAGTAGCTGATTGGTTTATGGACTCGGGCCAGTTGTTGATGACAATGCTTTCTGTCTGCTATCAAGCACGTAATTGGTTCTTGAGTAACTGAACAGCTTGCACTTGGTTACAAAGTACAAAAACGTTATCAGGTCTCTTGCAGCCAGGAATGGTCTCTTAATTCTCTGCAGTAAGCCATTTATAGCTAGGCTAGTTTATCTTTCCTTCAACAGTTTCTGAAGGCTGTGACTTCTAATTGATAACCCAGAGACCACTTGCAAGTCAGCTGAAGCATCCAGACAGGAACAACTGAGCAGCAGCATTCTCACCAACAACAGAATCATTTCAACAGATCCTGGGAACTGGAACTACTTAACCGCTGGCCCAGCGATTCCTCTGTCCATAACCCATGATTTTTTTTTTCCTTTCGTATCTATATCTGACCTTCTGTTTGTGCATGTAAAGATGAGTACATAAGGACTTGAGACTTTTAATTCACCGTGTTATATGCTATAGTTTATAACTGTTTACTTGTGTCTAGAATCTAATTACTTGCAATAAACAATAATTTTTGTTAAGAACAGAAACTTGGTTTGTGCTATCAACCTGGGTTTGCAAATCAAGTAAATTGAGAGACTTTTGTGGACTCTTAAAAATCTTTAATTTTTGTGATGATTCCATGAATAGCAGGGCTTGATTTTCTGGGCATTGCCACCGTGAGGCGTGACAATGATTAAAACCGTAGATGGCTTCAGGTGAGCAGATATAGATTAATGATAGTGAAAGGGTTTTCAAAGTTGGAGGGTCAATCAGAGGTCTTCCAGTTTCAGAGAAACACCACACTGCAGTACAAAGTAACTAACTGGGAGGGTGTCTCAAACATGAAAAGCAGACAGGCCATTGCCAGGGGGAAGATCCCCTCAAATTTGGCTGCAAACCACCAGGAGTACTGCCACTCCCTTGTACAGAGGGGTGCCTGCCTCCAGGCAACTGATCTGCCCTCTGTCCCCCACTGGGAAACAAGATGTTGACTGAAAATCACACGTGAAGCGCATTGGCAGCAGTCCCAGGCTCAGAACTGACTTCTCATAAAATGACCAATGTCAATACTTCTGAATATCCCCAGCAGCTCATCTTCCCTACTTGACCTCACATGATACCTCCATCTATGCCTTTGAGTAACTGGGAGGGGGACTGAAAATGTATTTCCTTACTTGAATTGGTAACAACATGTTATCAATTTGTTCATGATCAGCCTCTCTCTCCCAATTGTCAAAACTTTTCCCTTAGATTTTGATATCTTCACGAATTTATCTTCAAAATCCCCATTTTGTATCAATCACTACCAGTTATGTCACCCTTTGTATCTTTACCATTTGCCTCAGTCAGTGCCAATTTTTACATTTTGTTTGCTTTATGACTTCTGGTTTTATGTTGCATTTACCTTTTTAGTCATTTGTGGTTTTTTGTTCTTGTTCCGTAGAGTCAATTAATGGTTCACCACCACATTAAGTCACTTTTCATCATACCCCACCAATCTTCTGTCGTTTCACATATTAACAGATTCACCCAATTACATGCCATTGAGATCATTCTGACCTCTTTCTTAAAAATGACACTGAACTCACCATAAAATCTGTACTTAAACAGCCATTATTTTTGCTGGAGCAGGGACCTATCTCACTGAGTGTTCTTAATTACTAAATACAAATGCTCTTGAAGAACAAAAAAGGTGTGTGACTGGCAAGCTCTCAAGTTATTAAAAGCCCCAGCCCATGGGCTAAAATACTTACTTTTAAGGACTCTTCTAGCACATTTTTCAAGGGGTATTATTAATTTTCTCTCAGACAAATTTTAGGAGTGCATTTTCATTCTCTTTACTTTATTCAGTACCCCACCTTCTGTATTTGTGTTTGACATTTGAGGCACTTGAAGTCCCACAGCAGCAGAATTTATAAAAATTCATCAATATCTTCAATTATCACCCCTCCATCAAACACAAATTTATAACATACGAGGAAGCATTAATTTGTCCGATGTCACAGTATTAAAATTGTCACAAAACAACAGCCATCATGTAATGAAAGTCTGTCTTCTAAAATGTAGCAAGCATAGTTCTACATAAAAGAAGCCATCACCCTAAAGGGCTTTCTGCAGGCTGGGGAAGTTACAACTATTGCATTTTCACTATTTATGCACATTGTTACCCTTTTTACAACAGCTCATTCCTCAAATCTCAGATTTATGGTGCCAACTAAATTATCAATTGCTGATTGTGCAGAGAATTCTAAACTTCTTCTATCACATTTACGTCGAAGTGTTGTGTTATTTTATCATGAGACTTGGGCATTGCTGACTGGCCATTATTGCCCGCCTTTAGTTGCCTTTGAGAAGATGATAGTGAGCTGCCTTCTTGAACATTTGCAGTCCATGTGGTGAAGGCATAAGTGACCTGCAATGAGGGAATTCCAGGATCTTGACCCAACAATAGTTAGGACGATATTTCCAAGTCAGGACAGTGAGTGGCTTGGAGTGGAATTTGAAGGTGATGCTCTCCCCATTTATCTGCTGCATCTCCTTCTAGATGGAAGTGATCACGGACTTGGAAGATGCTATACAAGGATCTTTGACACCACATCTGATGCTCTGTAGCAACAGTTTGTACTATCTACAAGGCACACTGCAGAAATTCACTAATCAAGCAAGCTGTTTTAGTATTGAATGGTGTCAAGTGTCTTGACGGTTGTTGGAACTACAGCCATCCAGGCAGTTGGGTAGTATGCCATCACATTCCTGACTGGTAGATAGTGGACAAGCTTTGGGGTATCAGGAGGTGAGTTACTTGCAGCAGTATTCCTAGCCTCTAACCTGCTCTTGTAGACAGTGTTTATGTGATGAGTCGAATTGAGTTTCTGGTCAATAGCAACCCCAAGGACATTGGTGAGGCATTCTTTGATGGTAACGCTTTTGAATGTCAAGAGGTAGTGGTTAATTGGTCTTTTCTTGGAGATGGTCATGGCATGGCATGAATGTTACTTGCCACTTTTCAGCCAAAGCTTGAACAATGTCCAGGTCTTGTATTTGAAAATAGATTGCTTCAGTATCGGAGGAGTCAGAAATCGTGCTGAACATTATGCAACCATCAGTGAATATCCCCACTTCTGACGTCATGGACAGAAGGTCATTGACGAAGCAGGCTGAAGATGGTTAGGCATAGGACACTGCCTGGGGGAATGCCTGAAGAGAAGTTTTGGAGCTGAGATGACTGTCTTCCAACAACTGCAGCAGCCATCTTCCTGCATATTCAGTATGACTCCAACCAGCAGAGTGTTTGACCCATGATACCCATTGATTCCAGTTTTGCACGGGCTCCTCGATGCCAAGCATGGTCAAATGCAGTCTTGACATCAAAGACTGCCCCCTCACCTCATTTTTGGAATTCAGCTCCTTTGTCCATGTTTGTAAATAAAGCTGTGATGAGGTCAGGACCTGAGTGGCAGAACCCAAACTGGATAGGTTATCACTGAGCAAGTGCTGCCACTATAGATGACACCTTCTATGACTTTACTGATGATTGAGAGTGGACTGATGGGGTGGTAATCAGCCAAGTTGGATTATTCTGCTTTAGCGTACAAGACACAACTGGGCAATTTTCCACATTGTCAGGTAAACGGCATGTTGTAAATGCAGGGAAGAGCTTAGTAGGAGAGGTAAGTTCATACAATCAGAATCCCTACAGTGTGGAAGCAGGCAATTTGGCCTATCGAGTCCATACCGACTCACCTAAGAGCATCCCACCCATGCTGTGTGTCTTGGATACTGTGGGCAATTTAGCACAACCAATCCACCTAACTTGCACATGTTTAGATTGTGGGAGGAAACCAGAGCACCCAGAGGAAACCAATGCAGTCGTGGGGAGAATGTGCAAACTCCACAGTCAATCACCTAAGGGTGGAATCGAACCCCAGTCCCTTGCGCTGTGAGGCAGCAGTGCTAGCCACCATGCTGCCCCAAGTTCTGGAACACAAATCTTCGGTACTATTGCCAGAATGTTGTCAGGGCCCAAAGCCTTTGCAGCCTCCAGTGACATCATGTAGAGTGAAATGAATTGGATGAGGACTAGTATCTGTGATGCTGGGGACCACTGGATGAGGCGAGGATGGATTGTTCACTTGGCACTTTTGGCTGAAGTTTGCTGCTGTGACTGTTTCAGCCTCATCTTTTGCAATGATCTTTTGGGCTCTTCCATCACTGAGGATTGGGATATTTACGGAACTGCCTTCTCCAGCAAGTTATTTAATTGTCCACCATTGTTCATGAATGGATGCAGAAGGCCTGCAGAGCTTAGTTCTGATCCATTGGTTGGGGATCACTCAGCTCTATTACTTGCTGCTTATGCTGTTTAACATGCAAGTAATCTTGTTTTGGTAGTTTCACCAGGTTGACTCCTCATTTTTAGGTGTGCCTGGTGCTGCTCCTGGCATGCCCTTTTGCACTCTCCATTTTCCTAATTTCCTAATTTCATTCTACAAAGATTTAGTTCTGTTTTTTAAGCTACATTTCCAATCCTAATCTCTTTTGAATTAATTGTCATTTACTTGATTACATTCCCTTCATTACAAGAGTGACTACGTTTCCAAAGTATTTCATTGAATGCAAAGCACTTGGGCATATCTCATGATCATAAGAAGTACTTCAAGAATGCAAGTCATCCAATATTGCTTAATATTTATATGCAAAATTATTACATTGGTCTCTTACACAGTCACACCATAAGTAGTCCACAGAATGTAAAACACAGTTGATAACACAAAATTGCAAATCCTACTTAGGAAAACAAAACTGTATAGCACTAAATCATCCAAATGACATTTTTACTGCAACAGCATCCACTGCACTTTTTTTAAAAAAAAATGTAGTAGCTCCTGAATCCATGCAACCTTCAGCTAGACATAACACTTAATTGCAAGGAATTCATAACTTCCATGACTTCAGCTTTTCTTAGAACTTAGTTAGCACAATATTCCTTGGCTGACCGGTTTAATTCCATCCTCTGTCCCTCGTAACCTTTTCCCCCATTCACTGACTTGCCTCTCTGTCATAAGAGCATTTCAGTGTATTTTTATGATGTGGTCATTATTTCCTTCTGTCTTTGGTACTAACTAAGTAGTTTCCCCACTAAGTCTCTTTTGATGAGAAAATGTTTGACAAAGCCTAGCCTTCAGTAGCTCACCCAGCAAAGATAACGGAACTCGAATTGTATTGACAGGTTTAAAAGTTTAATTTTCAGATTTTTATCTGCTTGGTTTTTCATTACTTGTTGAAAAACCTTTATATTTGAGTTCCTGTGCATGATTTTGACAGCCTTGCTCACAATTTGGACATGCAATTTGAGAGTAATTTCTACTTCCTGGGCTACAATTTTTTTTCAAATGAATAAGTGCTCTCCTTGCTTCAAATCCATAAACATAAGCTAGTTGAAAGGGGCAGAGACCAGTTGAGTTGTTGGGTGCATCTTGAATTATAAATGCTACAGCCAGACAACCCAGGAAACCAGAATGGGCAACCTTTGAGCACCCAGGCCCATTGGTACTTTCGGAACAGGTCAAACACAAAGCAGCTACACAAGACAAAGCGAGGCAAAGACAAGACCAGACTTCCCCTGGAAAATGAGGTCGATTTGTGTATCGGACTTGACAAGTAGACTTGCTGGAGAGCCCCAAGTTCCTGACATGATCATGGAGAGGGGAACATACCTTAGACACACTGGAGGATAGATTGCCGAGGATAACCCCAGCATCTTTCAAACATAGTTTCAGGGTTCCTATTGCATGCCGTAACCTTGACCTATAAGATCAAGTGGCTGAGGGCCAGAGAACATTCTGGAAGGATGCAGCCAGAAGGGAAAAGAAGGGCCACCTGGCAGCCATTCCCTCAGCAAACACACAACCTGGCCCAGTAGCAGAGGTCCGATCGCCTGAATAAAGGGGATGACCCACGTACAAGGCCAACCTTCAAACTCATCGGAACCAACAACACAGCCTGGCCATGTTTAACTGCACATATAGTGCCTGGTCCTAGCCTGACTGGCAGAAACAGTTTAGATGAGGATTTCAACAAAGACTTCACATTTTGATTGGTAGAGTAATTAATGTAAGAATCAGGAGTTTTATTGTTAAAGAGCAGAGTTTTGGATAACATGGCCATGTAGCCCCTTTCGTGTCTGTAGTGCATTTTGTGAATAAAGTTGTGTTAAACTGCAAGTTGACTCTGACCCTTTAACTCATCTGACAAGTATAATACTGAAGTAAAACAATTGACCTGGAAACTGTTCTGAAGTTTCCAAAGCATGGACAACACCACTAAATTATTGAACTAATTGAACTCCAAGCATAGTTCTTAAGATTGTCTCATTCCTTTCCAATATTTGTAAGGTTTTGAGTGGTAATTTGATGTTTTACTCATAAAAAGGTAGACATTATCTCGTGTAATACTCCTACAAACACCAAATTTAGAGTCTGGTTAGACTGAGCCTTTCTAGATGAGCCTTTCCAGGGGAAAAGCTAAATTAGCCGTTCAAGTACTCACTTTGTAGTGACTTTCCATGAGGGCATGGCCTTTAAGAATTGATAAGAATTAAGAAGTGAATCTGTAATGTTAGAAGATACAGATACTCTGCTTTAGTTTTGGGCAGGGTAACATAATGTACTAACTGTTGAGCTGGGCTCCACCATTCAATACGATCATAGTTGATCATTCACTTCAATGACCTTTTCCCATACAATCCCAAAATCATTTTACATCATTGGTATTTAGAGAGCCTTGAACCTCGACATTATGCACAGTTAACTGAACTTCCAACAGCTCTCCGGTGTAAAGAATTTCAAAGATACACAATTCTGAGAGTAATAAAAACCTTTCTCATCTCAGTCCTTAGTAGTTTATCCCTTATTTTGAAAATGTGTCATCTGTTTGTAGGCTCTACAACCAAGGAATCATCTGCCTGCATCTATCCTATCTATTCCTTTATGCATTTGGTAAGTTTCAATGAGATCACCTCTCATTCTTCAGAAGTTAAGAGAATACAGGCCAAGTTTCCAAATCTCTGTTCCTAGGACAGTCCCACTATTCCAGGTACAATTCTGGTGAACCTTTGTTGCACTCGCTCCACTGCAATAATACCTTTCCTGTGGTGGGGCGGCGGGGGGGAACCTCACTTCAAGTGAGGTTTAACCAAAGTTTTATACAATTGACGCAAGACTTTGTCACTCGCATACTCAAATCTTATGACAAAAGCTAGCACACACTTAGCCTTCCCAATTGTTTGCTGCACCCACATATTAGCTTTCATATCTTAATGAGGATACCTTTCTCTTACCATATAAAATGTATTCTGCATGTCTGTTCCTTCCACCAAATTGAAAAATTTTATGTACTGCATTCCAAATCCTTAATCTGTTCTTGTAGCATTACTACTTCACTATGTGCTTTGATTTTGCTAACTCTAGAGGAATACTTTATCAAAAGCCTTCTGAAAATCCAAGGATATTACAATCACCTACTCTCCTTTGCAAAATCCATTACTGACATCCTAAAAAAACATTTTATCAAACACATTCACATTTACTACATCCTGTACAATAGATTGTAGTAATTTCTGTACTACTGAAGTCAGTCTAAAAGCTTTATAGCTCCCTGCTTTCTGTCTCCCTCACAAGAGTGGGTGTCAGTTTCTATTTTCCAATCTGCATGACACATTCCTCGTCTCAGAATCTATAGAACTTCACAGGTTCGCCACCGATGTGTTCACTATCCATAGTCGTTTCTTTCAAAATGGGATGTAAAATTTCAGGTCTCAGGAATAGATGACCTTTCAATCCCAATAATTTCTCCAATTCAACTTTCCGACGAATACTAATTTGCTTCCTTTATTCAATTTCCCTAGTCCCTCATGATCTCAATGAAAACAAACACAAAGTAGTTGTTTACTTTCTTTGCCATTTCTCTAAACTCCATTATAAATTGAGTCAGCCTGGATTGATCCACGTTTGTCATAATCAAATCTTACCTTTCCATGTAAGATCTTACAGATCATTGTTCAATTTATTCACTACTTTACATTCGCATTCTGTTCTCCCTTTCTTGAACAGTTTCTTGGTCCCCACCTTTGCTGTATTCCAGAATCCTCTCAGTCCTCTGACTTGTTCTTATTTCTGTTAAAGTAGAGGCCTATGAAGTTTTTAATTTTATACAATCTGTTTTTTTTTTGTTAGCTGTGGTTAACTATTTAGGATTCCGTGCCTTGAAGGAATGTTCAGTTGCTGAAAACTTTTTTTTTAATTCTATCCATTGCCTACGCACTGTCATGCACATTAACGTACTTTCTCATTCCACCTCAGCCAATTTGCTGTGAATATCCACCCAATTTCTTTTGCTCAAATTTAACTCCAGATTCAGTTTGAACTAACTCTTTTTAGTGACGTTATGGTCTCTCATCCATCAATGTTATTTTTCAATAAGATCCTTGAAGAGGGCAGCAGAGTGGTGACGTTAATTGGCTGACGTGGAGAAGATCTGCATCAGTGCAGTCACTGCTTCCAGGAGGTAGTTTGCAGAGGGGCTGCTGTCAAGTGACAACTCAACCCCAAACACTTCCCCAGTGTTTCCCTCCCTACCTCCTCTAACCAAAAAAAAAAAGCACACACACTCCACGGTGAGGGCGAGAAGCAAAGGGAAAGGGAGAGATCCAGGGAGCATCCTGGGAAGGCAAGTGAGAGAAGACCGACCTTGGGTATTTGCAGTGATAAGTAAAGCTAAGTGTTTAATAAATTTTCTGAAACAGCTTGATTGGGGATAGAAATGTCAGTGGGGTTAAGTGCTGCACTTGTGAGATTGGGCAGATCTGCGATGCTTCCAGCGTCTCAGATGGTTACATCTGCATGAAGTGCACCCAACTGCAGCTCCTCATAGACTGCATGGATAGGTTGGAGCAGCGATTGGATGCACTTAGCAGCATGAGGATGGCGGAAAGTGTCATAGACAGTAGTTTTAGAGATGCGGTGATACCCGAGGTGCAGGCAGATAGACGGGTGACCACTAGAAGGGGTAGGCAGCCACTGCATGAATCCCCTGTGATTGTCCCCCTCTCTAACAAGTATACCATTTTGGATACTGTTGGGGGGGATGACCAATCAGGGGGTAAAAGCAGCAGCAGCAGCCAGACTGGTGGCACCACAGCTGGCTCTGTTCTTAAGAAGAGGAGGACAAAGAGCACTAGAGCAGTAGTTACGGGGGGACTCTATGGTTAGGGATACAGATAGGCGCTTCTGTGGATGTAAGAGAGACTCCAGGATGGTGTGTTGCTTCCCTGTTGCTGGAGTCCAGGATGTCTCTGAACAGGCAGAAAGCATTCTGAAGGGAGAGGGTGAACAGCCAGAGGTTGTGGTACATATTGGTACTAATGACATAAGTAATATGAGTGCCGAGGTAGGTAGGAAGTTAAAAAGCAGGACCTCCAAGGTTATAATCTCAGGATTACTCCCTGTGCCACATGCCAGTGAGGCTAGAAATAGGAGGATAGCACAGCTCAACACATGGCTGAACAGATACTGTAGGAGGAAGGGTTTCAGATATCTGGGCCATTGAGATCTCTTCCAGGGCAGGTGGGACCTGCACAAGAAGGACGGGTTGCATCTAAACTGGAGGGGCACAAATATTCTGGTTAACAGGTTTGCTGGTGTCATTCAGGAGGATTTAAACTAAACAGGGGGTTGGGAACCAATGCAAAGGTGAATGGACTGAAAGGGTATTAGAGAATAGGGCCAGTAAGACTCAGACGAAAAGCAGGCAAGGTGTGGTTGCTGATCACAGCGGATCTGGTGGACTGAAGTGCATCTGTTTCAATGCAAGAAGTGTAACAGGTAAAGCAGATGAACTTAGAGCTTGGATTAATACTTGGAACTATGACATTGTTGTTATTACAGAGACTTGGTTAAAGGAGGGACACGATTGGCAGCTTAACATCCCAGGATACAGATGATTCAGGTGCGATAGAGTGGTGGGGGAGTTGCACTACTTGTTAAGGAGAATATATCACATCTGTACTGCAGAAGGACACCTCGGATGCCTCATGCAGCGAGGCAGTATGGGCAGAGCTCAGGAATAGGAAGGGTACAATCACAATGTTTGGGGTTTACTATAGGCCTCCCAACAGCCAGCAGGAGCAAGAAGAACAGATATGTAGGCAGACTTTGGCAAGACGTAAAAGTAGCAGGGTTGTTGTCATGGGTGATTTTATCTTCCTATATATTGACTGGGACTCACTTAATGCTTAGGGTGCAGATGAGGCAGAGTTTGTAAGGAGCATCCAGGAGGGCTTCTTGAAACAGTATATAGATAGTCCAACTAGGAAAGAGACCATAGTGGACCTAATTTTGGAGAATGAGCCTGGCCAGGTGGTCAACATCTCAGTAAGGGAGCAGCTCGGGAACAGTGATCACAATTCAGTAAGCTTTAAGGTACTCATGGATAAAGATCGGTGTAATTGTCAGGTGAAGGTGCTAAATTGGGGGAAGACTATTACAACAATATTAGGCTAGAACTGAAGAATGTAGATTGAAGGCAGATGTTTGAGGGCAAATGAACATATGGTATGTGGGAGGCTTTCAAGTGTAAGTTGCTGGGACTCACAACTGGCATGTTCCTTTAAGGATGAAGGATAATTATGGCAGGTTTAAAGAACTTTCGATAACAAGAGATATTGTGAGCCTAATCAAAAAGAAAAAGGAAGCATTTATCAATTCTAGGAGGCTGGGAACACACGAAGCAAGGGTGGAATACAAGGAAAGTTGGAAGAAATTTAAGCAACAAGTCAGCAGGGCTACAATGAGTCATGAAAAGTCACTGGCCAACAGGATCAAGGAAAATCCCAAGGCTTTTTATACATATACAAAGAGTAAGAGAGTAGTCAGGCAGAGGGTTGGCCCACTCAAGGACAGGGAAGGGAATTTATGTGTGGAGCCAGAGGAAATGGGTGAGGCATTAAATGCGTCAGTATTTCCCATAAAGAAGGACTTGGTGGATGATGAGTCTGGGGAAGGATGAGTAGATAGTATGGGTCAAGGTGAAATCAAAAGGGAGGTGGTTTTGGGGTCTTGAAAAACATTAAGGTAGACAAGTCCCCACGGCCTGATGGGATATACCCCAGAATACTGAGAGAGGCAAGGGAGGAAATTGCTGTGGCCTTGAGGGAAATCTTTGTATCCTCACTGGCTACAGGAGAGGTTCCAGAGAACTGGAGAATAGCGAACATTTTGCCTTTGTTTAAGCAGGGTGGCAAGGATGATCCAACTAATTACAGACCAGTGAGCCTTACGTCAGTGGTATGGAAATTACTGAAGAGGATTCTTCAAGACAGGATTTACTCCCATCTGGAAATCAGTAGGCGTATTAGTGAGAGGCAACATGCTTTTGTGAAGGGGAGGTCGTGTCTCACTAACATGATTGAGTTTTTTCAGGAAGTGACAAAGATGATCAATGAGGGTGGGGCAGTGGATGTTGTCTACATGGACTTCAGTAAGGGCATTGACAAGGTTCCTTGTGGCAGGCTGATACGGAAGGTAAAGTCACATGGGGTCAGAGGTGAGCTTGCAAGGTGGATTAAAAAACTGGCCTGGTCATAGAAGACAGAGGGTAGCAGTGGAAGGGTGCGATTCTGAATGGAGGGCTGTGCCTTGTGGTGTTCCTCAGGGATCAGTGTTGGGACCTTTGCTGTTTGTCATATATAAATGATTTGGAGGAGAATATAACTGGTCTGATTAGTAAGTTATCTGATGACACAAAGGTTGTTGGATTTGCAGATAGCAATAAGGACTGTCAAAGGATACAGCTGGATATAGATCAGTTGGTGACTTGGGCAGAGAAATGGCAGATAGAATTTAATCCGGAAAAATGTGGGGTAATGCATTTTGGAAGGTCTAATCCAAATGGAAAATATACAGTAAATTGCAGAACCCTTCAGAGTACTAACAGGCAGAGGGATCTGGTTGTACAGGTACACAGGTCACTGAAAGTGGCAACGCAGGTGAAAAGGGTAGTCAACAAGGCATATGGCATGCTTGCCTTCATCAGACGGGGCACTGAGTTTAAAAATTGGCAGGTAATGTTACAGCTTTATAGAACCTTAGTTAGGCCGCATTTGGAATACTGTGTTCAATTCTGGTCGCCACACTACCAGAAGGATGTGGTGGCTTTGGAGAGGGTACAGAAAAGATTTACCAGGATGTTGCCTGATATGGAGGGCATTAGCTATGAGGAGAGGTTACAGAATCTTGGGTTGTTCTCACTGGGACGACAGAGGTTGAGGGGCGACCTGATAGAGGTCTACAAGATTAAGAAGGGCATGGATAGACTGGACAGTCAGAAGCTTTTTCCCAGGGTGGAAGAGTCAGTTACCAGGGGCCACAGGTTTAAGGTGCAAGGGGCGAGGTTTAAAAGGTGATGTACGAGGTAAGTTTTTTTGTTACACAGAGGGTGGTGGGTGCCTGGATCTCACTGCCAGGCGAGGTAGTGGAAGCAGATACGATAGTGACTTTTAAAGGGCGTCTTGAATAGGATGGGAATAGAGGAACACTTTCCCCAGAAGGGTAGGGGGCTTTAGTTGTGATGGGCAGCATGTCGGCTCAGGCTTCGAGGGCCAAAGGGCCTGTTCCAGAGCTGTAATTTTCTTTGTCCTTTGTTCTATTATTAATTAGCCCTTCACTGCATAATATTAGACTTAGATTAGCCTGTTCTCTGGTCAGTTCCTCAAGATTGTTTTAAATATTGTCTCCAACACACTTCAGAAGCTCCCCAGCATTTGTATTTGTTAGATGTATTCAATCTACATGCAGATTGAAATCACCATTATGACTGAATTACTATATAATTCTCTAATCTGATTAGTAGTCTCATAATACGACTACTATTTGGTACTCTATCAATAGATCCTGCCAACATTTGCTTTCCCTTGCTGCTTCTAAGTTCCACTCAAAAAGATTATCCATTTGGAATCCATCATACAGAACGGAAACAAACTCTGGCCCATTCATCCATCTTGACCAGGTTTCCTAAACTGAACTCATAACATTTGCCTGCATTTGGCCCATACCTCTCTAAACTCTTACTATCTATGTACTCGTACAAATGTCTTTTAAATCTTGCAATTATACTTGCCTTTACTACTTCCACACTTGGTGTGTGCAGTTGGGTGGAAGATGTTGCCCCTCAGGTCCCTTTTAAATATTTCCCCTCTCACCCTAATCCCATGCCCTCAAGTATTGGACTCTCCTACTTTCTGTATCTATGTCCCTAATGACTTTATTAACCTTTATAAAGTCATCCCTCAGCCTCCTACGCTCTGGGGGAGAAAAGTCCCATCCATCCGGCCTCTCTTTATAACTCAATCCTTCCAGTTTTGGTAACATCCCTGTATATCTCTTTTTGCATCTCTTCCAGTTTAACAACATCCTTCCAAAGCAGGGCAACCAGATTTGTACACAGTTCTCCAAACGTGGTCTTAACAATGTCTTCTACAGCCATAACATGACAGCGCAACTCCTGTACTCTATGTTCTGACCGACGAAGACAAGCACACCAAACACCATTTTCATTACCCTATCTACCAACAATGCCACTTTCAAGGAACTATGTACCTGCACCCCTCAGTGTCTCTGTTTGACAACATTCCCCAAAGACCTACCATTAACTGTAAGTCCTGCACTAGTTGGTCTTACCTAAATGCAAGGCTTTGCATTTAGGTGCATTAAACTCCATTTGCCATTCGTCAGTCCACTGGCACAGTTGATCAAGATCCTATTGTACTCCTAGCTAACCGTTTTCACTGCCAACTATATCATCAACTTTGGCGTCATCTGCAAACTTCCTAACCATGCCTCCTATATTCTCATCCAAATGGTTTTTAAGAAATAACAAACAATGGACCCATCACTGATCCTTGCAGCATACAGTTGGTCACAGGCCTCCAGTCTGAACAACAACCCTCTACACCACCACCCTCTCTCTCTCCTACTGTCAAGCTAATTTTGTATCCAATTAAGTGGCTGTCCCTGGATCCCATGTGATCTAACTTTATGAACTAGTCTACCATGTGGAACCTTGCTGAATGCCTTGCTCAAGTCCACGTGTACTACCTTCTTGGTTGCCTCTTCAAGAAACTCAATTTAGTGAGACGCAATTTCCCATGCACAAAACCATAGTGGAAATCCTAATCAGTCCTTGCCTTTCCAAATGAATGTTGATCCTGTCTCAGAAGCCCTGCCAACACGAATGCTGAGCTCACTGATTTGTAGATCCTTGGCTTGTCCTCGCAGCCTCTCTTAAATAATGGCACCCTCCAGTCTTCCAAGACCTTATCAGTGGCTGTCCATGATACAAATATCTCCGTTAGGGGCGCCACAACTTCTTCAGCTTCCCAAAATGCCCGAGATCACGACACAGGGATTTATCTATTTTTATGCATTTTGAGAACTCCAGCACCACCTCTTCTGTAATGTGGACTCTTTTCATGACAACATTATTTATTTCCCCAATTTCATGAGCTTCCATGTCTTTCTCCACGGTAAATACTGATGAGAAATATTCATTTACCCTGTGGTTCCACACAAATAACCTAATTTATCCTTGAAGGGGCCTTATTCTCTCCCTAGTCCCTCTTTTGCTCTTAATATACTTGTAGAATCTCTTTTGGATTGTCTTTTTACCTTATCCGCCAAAGCTCTCTCATGGACCCGATTTTCCCACCTGCATTCTCTCTGAAGTGTACTCCTATGCCCCCTATACTCGAGGGATTTAATTGAACCCAGCTACCTATATATGCTGCCTCCTTTTTCTTGACCAGAGCCTTAAATATCTCTATCTTTTCAGTATCTTCTGATCTTGGATTATTCTTTGCATTGTACTGATTCTATCCCATATGTGCACAAAACCACCTCCTTTCATCCTTTAAATATTAGTTTGTAGAGATTGATCCACTGCTTCCTGGAAAATTTGGCTCTCACCAAACTCCTAACTTTTTCACTCTGTTTACACTGTTATCAGCTTATGTCAATTCTATGCTGTCAATCTCCCAACTCTGTGAATGCTCTTCAGAATTGACTTTTTTGGTCTTTTCCTCTGTTGATTGGTCGGTTTAGCTCAGTTGGCTGGACAGTTGTATTGCAAAGCAGTGAAATACCAACAGCACGGGTTCAATCACCACAGAAGCTGAAGTTACCATGAAGGACAAAGCTCCTCAACCACACCCCTCACCTCAGGTATGGTGGCCCTCGGGTTCAATCTCCACCAGTCATCTTTATATTCTGGTAAGACAAAGGTGACTTGACTTACAGCCCTCTGTGGACCCTTGAGACAATATTTTTCTCCCAACTGCTATCCAAGCAGCTTAATGATTTTCCACAAATCTTAACTGAATGAGTTCACTATGTAGTTATTGCATATAACCTTCTCATAAAAATATTCATCTTAATGAGTCTTTTTATCACATCTTGAGTACAGCCAGTGTCATTACAGAAACGAATGCCCTGGAACGTGCTCACATGGCAGGCAGCAGTTTCCATTCAAATACAATTTTGGAAACTCTCACCAATGCAAATCTGTTTTGACCAAAACTTTTCTCTGTGCTAAAGCTTTCCTGAAACTACAAAATGGTCTCTTATTGCATCCATGTGACAATAACCAAGTCACATGCTTTGGCAGACTCATACGGTTATGCTACAAACACTATGGAGTTACATCACTACTTTAACAGAGTACAGTATCCTAAGTCATTAACAGGAGTGTTGTCATAGAAGATTTAACCCTGAGTCATATGTGGAGTTAATACTACAGGTACAATGAGTCTGGTTCAATCTTTTGTTGAAACCCCCACCGCTGCCTGTGGTATCTTCGGAGCCGACAATTCCAGCTCTCTTGGCCAGCATCCATATTCCATCAATTTGAGTTTACCCAAAAACTTTGCTTCCAAAGTCCTAGCCTGCAACAAGGACCTATGGTCACTGACCTGTATGAACTCCCAATCCACAATACCTAAAATTTTAAAACTCTCACCCTAGTTTTTAAATCCCTTTTACGGCTCACTATTAGAGGCAACACTTAGGACCACAAACCTTGATGCCTCTGCATGTCATCGATTCTGGATTCTTCCATATCCAGGAGTTTGGTCAGTCTACTATTGGCAACCATGCCTTCAGTTACCCAGGTTCCAAGCACTCCACCTCTTCCTTCAAGATGCCCCCTAAAACCTATTTTGACATGCGCTGGCTGTATGAGCCAACATGTTCCCATCCGGTTCATTGGCAAATTCTGTTCAACAATGTTCCTATGACGTGCCTTGGGATGGGCCACTATGTTAATAGCGTAATTGAAATGCAAGTTACTATACAAATGCAACTATCAAAATCCATCAAGTTTAAAGATCTTTTATACAGATCTTCTCTTCTCTAGAGATAAAAGCTTCAGCCTCTGCAATCTTACCAGGTAGCTTTTCGTTTTATTCACTCGTGGGATGTGGACATCATTGGCTGGGCCAGCATTTATTGTGCAATCCTAATTGCCTTCGACAAAATGATGGTGAGTTGCCTTCTTAAACATTTGCAGTCCATGTGCTGTAAGAACTACAATGCCATTAGGGAGGCAATTCCAGGATTTTGACCTAACAACGTTGCTTTTTTTAAATACTAGCCCTCTAAAAATGAAATCCAATGTCTCCCAAAAGTTATGTTAAAATGTGCGATAACAATAGCTACTGAGGGACTGTCATCATGGCAGTGCACTGGAACTTCTTATTTTTTCCGCTGGAATTTAAACATTCAAATTTGGCACATGATTAATCAACAATGATATTAAAATATGCCAAAGGAATCTTCTTTAAGAAGAATAGCTTATACACAGGTAAGGTATTTTCATTGGTAAGGTGAGGTATGAAGTAGCAGGTAGTGAAGGGGACTGTCAGAGATTACAGCAGAATATAGATAGATTGGAGAGTTGGGCAGATAAATGGCAGATGGAGTTCAATCCGGGCAAATGCGAGGTGATGCATTTTGGAAGATCCAATTCAAGAGCAAACTATACAGTAAATGGAAAAGTCCTGGGGAAAACTGATGTACAGAGAGATCTGGGTGTTCAGGTCCATTGTTCCCTGGAGGTGGCAACGCAGGTCAATAGAGTGGTCGAGAAGGCATACGGCATGCTTTCCTTCATCGGACGGCGTACTGAGTACAAGAGTTGGCAGGTCATGTTACAGTTGTATAGGACTTTGGTTCAGCCACATTTGGAGTACAGCGTACAATTCTGGTCGCCACATTACCAAAAGGATGTGGATGCTTTGGAGAGGGTGCAGACGAGGTTCACCAGGTTGTTGCCTGGTATGGAGGGTGCTAGCTATGAGGAAAGGTTGAGTAGACTAGGATTATTTTCATTAGAAAGACGGAGATTGAGGGGGGACCTGATTGAGGTCTACAAAATCATGAGGGGTATAGACAAGGTGGATAGCAAGAAGCTTTTTCCCAGAGTGGGGGACTCACTTACTAGGGGTCATGAGTTCAAAGTGAGAGGAGGAAAGTTTAAGGGAGATATGCGTGGAAAGTTCTTTACGCAGAGGGTGGTGGGTGCCTGGAACACATTGCCAGCGGAGGTGGTAGACGCAGACACGTTAGTGTCTTTTAAGATGTATCTGGACAGGTACATGGATGGACAGGGAGCAAAGGGATACAGACCCTTAGAAAATAGACGACAGGTTTAGACAGAGGATCTCGATCGGCGCAGGCTTGGAGGGCCGAAGGGGCTGTTCCTGTGCTGTAATTTTCTTTGTTCTTTGCTCTTTCCATTACTGAGGAAGGTACAGCAAACAAGTGCAGAGCTTCCTCAATAACAAAGGAAAAATTATATATTGATAAAGAAGAGAAAAAGTGTACTTAGTCACGTAGAAAATACAGCTAAGAACCCGGCTGAATTAAAAAAGTTCAGCGAAGTGGTGAAGAGCAAATAAAAGCAAAGTAGGCATATGCAGCAACATTGGCAGTGATTGGAGTTTCCTAATATATTCTATAGGCATATAAGCAGTAAAAGAGTGATGAAAGGAGGAGTGAGGTTGATTAGGAACAAAAACAGGATTTACAGAGGGGATGGAGGACATTGTTGAGGGTGTTAAAAGAACATTTTGCATCTGTCTTTATCAGGGAAGATGATGTTACCAAGGACAAGGTGAAGGAGGAGGAGACACAGTTGCTAGAAGGAATTAAAATTGAAAAGATGATAGCATTGCTTAGACATTGTAAACTTAGTTGACAAGACATCGAGACCAATGAGATGCACACAAGGATACAAAGGGGGAATGACAGTAGAAATTGCAGATGTGCTGCCAATACTATTTCAGTCTTCCCTGACTCAGGATCATGTCAAATGACAGGAGAGTTGCAAACACCGTATCCGAGATTCAACAAAATAAAGGTGCAGGTGGAAACTACTAGAAATGATGATTTGGCAGGGCGGAGTAAAAATGAATAGTTACATAGGTAAATGCAGGATAGTTAAGGAGACCCAGCACAGATTTCCTAACCAAAATAATGTTTATTTCACTTGTTAAAGTTTTTGAAGAGCTAACAGAGGGCTGATGAGGGCAATGCTGTTAATGTGGTATACATATAGAATTTCAGAAGGCACTTGTTACAGTGCCATACCACAAACCTGTGAGCAAAATTAAAGCTTGTAGAATAAAAGGGACAGTAATGTGAATGCAATATTGGCCAAGTGACAGGAATCTGTGTATATTGGTTAATGGATGTTAATTGGTGGGGAAAGGTTTTGTAATGGAGTCCCCTATGAGTCAGTGCTGAGACTGTCGCCTTTCCTGATAAATATTAATGATTCAGACCTTGGTATTGAAAATGACATGGACAAATTGTGGACCGTGTGGGTAGTTGGCAGATGAAGTTCAATACAGTGAAGTAAGGTGACATGTTTTGATAGACAGAACATTGTGAGACAAGTTAGTTGACTCAAACTAACAAAACCCCTGCAAATACATTTTAAAATTACAATAGAGGATCGCAGTTTAAATGAGATTAGACAGTGCACAGATTCCAAAACAACATTTAGATAGTATTTTATAAGCAATGTGTGCACTAAAGATTGTGCACAACAGAAATTAAATCTTTCTCCTCCTTGCCTTTCCAGCTGTGCACTCATTATATTCCACGAAAGGAATTAATTAGTATCACTTGCCCAATGACATTTATAGCTCACAGTAGTCTGTGTGGCAACAAATTTTGTATTGCAGTTTTCTACACTCCTTCCGTGCCATATTCTGCCCTGCACTTCATGTTGAAGCGTTTATAGTGCGATATTCAAAAGCTATTTGTATCAGCAAGAGGTTGTTGTGCATCTCAGCTGACAAATAATGGTAAGCTTAAAACAGCTCATTAAAAATTACACATCTCCACACAGCAGTCTATCAATAATTACAATGCCTTACACAGGCAGCTTTGTTCCACTAGAGAAACAGAATCACTTCCTGTCATTATTAAAGAATTTATTTGAGACAAAGGTTAAATACACGACTAATCACCCAGCAGGAAATGAAAGGGTAAGCTCAAAATATTTGCCAGGGACAGCAAACCAAATCATGTTTTCTATTTTATTCTGTTGTTAGTTATGTCTTCATTATTTATAGATGAAAGCCCTGGTTTCCAGCCACTAAGTTTGAATCCAAATGATTAAATATGTATGGCACACCATACAGTGCTATAAAGGCCCAACTGCGCTCAAAGAATTGTAATTGTTCTGTCAGATACTTGCATGTCAAACGAAAGGTTTTGCTATACCAAATTTGATTGAGCACCTCAATAAGACTATTAGATTGTTTATCCATTATACCTGTAGCAGTAAGTAAAATTTAGAGCAAGAACATGAATACAGGAGTTGTGGTTCAGCCAGATTTTGAACTTATAATCAAAATAGTTTATAACATGCTGTATTTCAAAGTCCTAACAAAAATAAAATTATTCTTGCTCAACGTTATGAGCAAAGGACATCTTAATTAAATAAAATACTGTCCATCTTTAAATAGACATTTGATTTCATGTCAAAGGCATATGCAGAAGCATTCAGCAAATAGTTTTGTTTCATTTGCTTTGACATTTATCATCAAATTTGATTCTATATGTCTTTAATGTGATAAAGGTCACACTGACCTGTTCTTACTGATAATACTATTGAATATCAAACAGGTGGTGATTAGGCTCTCTCTTGTTGAGATTAGTTACTGCTTGGCTTTTGAGAATAGTTATTTGCTTGGCATTTGTGTGCTGTAAGTGTTAATAGCACAAGTCTGAACGATGTTCAGATCCTGCAGTATGTGGGCACAGACTGATTTAATTACGGGAGGAATTTCCACAAAACTAAACACAGTGCAAACATCAACAATCAGAGCCACTCCGACCTTATCATAGAGGAAAAAAATCATTGATGATGATGGTACTGTGCGGGCCCAGAATGTTTCCCTGAGGATCTCCTGCAGTGATGTGATTAAAGGCATTGAACAACCTTAACCACCAAATTTTGTAGCAACTTTGACACCAAAGAGAGTTTACCCTAATATCCATTGGCCATGAGCTTTGCTAGGTTCCTTCAGCATATCTTGTTGAATGCCACCTTAAAATCAAAGATACTGTTTTGCTCACTCTCGCTCTCATTCCATCTGGAATTCAGTCCTTTAACGCATAGTCAGTTTAATACTATAACTATAGACTGGTGTAAAACCAGAAAAATTGACCATTGAACAGCTTATGAGAGGATATATGCCCCTTAAACTGCTGTTGATGACACTTGTCATCATTATCAGATTATCATCAAAGGTAGGCTGTCAGCACAATTGTTTGCCATGTTGAATTTGTTCTGTTTTTTTGTACATTGTCTGACGCAGCAGGCTTGATGGACTGACTAACCTACTCTTGCTCCTATTTTCTACATTTTGACAATAGAACATAAAGGGTACAACTCTAAAGGGGACGGAGGAATGGAGGTACCTGGGTTTATACGTGCAGCATAAGACCAAAACTGCACAGAATACTCCCAGATTTGGTCTCACTAAGGCATGCCTGCTCATGGATGCAAATGAATTTGCAATGAAGCCCAATACATTATTTGCTTGCTGCACTTGCTTTCAGCAACTGATGTAGAAGGACAGCCGGATCCTCTTGTCCATCAATATTTCCCAATTTTTATCATTTAAACTTACATTCTGGTTCTCCTGCCAAAGATGACACTTTCACACAGATTCACATTATATTGCATCTGCTAAGCATTTGCCCATTTCACTCAACTTGTCTAAATATTGTGGGAGAATCTTCATCCTCACCTCTGTTTTTTTTTCCTAGTTTTCAGCAGAATCAGAAATATTACTTTAAAATTCTTCATCCAAATCAATTAAATATTGTGATTAGCTAGGGCAATTTTCCAATTGTATTTTTGTAGCAGAAAGGTTTGTATAATTGTTGCAGTATACGTATTTTTCTCTTTAGTATTAGTAGTTGCAAATCACAATCATGCCTTTTAATTAAATTACCCAGTCTATCGCATCTAACCGGTCCCCTACACCTTCACAGTTACCTTTGTTTAAATTTAGAATCCAAGCTTTAGTTTGGGCTATTTCACCTTTCATTCCAATGAAGAATACTATCGTGTTACGGTCGGTCATTCTTCCATAAAATATCTCATAGATTATTAACTAACTCCTTTTCAATGCGTAAGAATAGCCTGCTCCCGAGATGGTTTCTCAAAATACTGGTCCAACATTCCATCTTGTACACATTCAAAGATTCATCCACCACTATATTATTGCACATGGCTTGCCCAGTCTATATGTAGAGTAAAGTCACCCAGAATTATCACAGCATTCGAGTTACATGCATCTCTAACTTTCTACAGATTGACAGCCACTATTTTATCGCTCCTACTTGGATACCTACAGGCAACTACAGGTTTCTACATCCTGTTGCTTCTTAACTCGACACACTTCAACTCTACCCACCTCCCTTCCATTTTGCCTGTCTTTCCGAAATATTGAATTCTCTTAGCAATTCCATTCCCAGCACTAGTCACCCTGCAACCATGTACCTGGTCAAAATTTGTACTTATTGGCAACTATTTGTTCTGTTAGTTTATTTATCTTATTGCGAATGTTCTGTGCAATTAGACACCATACCATTTGAATTTGTCTTTTTAACATTTTTGCACTATGGTCTTATTTGCTGCTAGCCATTGTTTCCTCTGCTTATTACTTGTCTACCTGTAATACGTGGCTCTTGCTGCTTTTGCCTGCAAAATAATTTCAGTAGCAGTATCCAAAAGGAAAATCTGTTAGACAGATTACTTACTTCACATTTACTTACCCTAGCTTTTTTAAAAAAAAGTTCAATACATACTATGACCCTTACCTTCATTCTTATGCAATAAAGCAACTATGGGGGATTTCAACTTCCACAACATTAACTAGGTTGGTCATTGTGTGCAAGGTTTGGTGGGAATGGAATTCTTTAATGGATCTAGGACAACTTTTTTCGCCGGTACATAGAAGGCCCTATGGTAACAAAGCTAGGCAAGTGAGTGGTTTATCAATGGTGAAGCATTTTGCAAACAGCAATCATAACTCCATTCAATTCAAAATTGTTATAGAAGGCGGCAAGAATGGTCCTGAAATAAAGCTCAGTACTGGGGGAAAGCAAATTTTTAGAAGCAAAAACTAACAGAACTGCGGATGCTGGAAACAAAAACAAAAACAAAAACAGACTTTGCTTGAAAAACTCAGCAGGTCTGGCAGCATCCTCTGAAGAAGGATCACTGGATTCTTTCAGGTAAATCTGTCTCAGAACAGTGGATCATGTTCAGGAAGGAAATAAGGAGAGTATAGGGACAACATGTTCCAATAAAGAAAAAGGTTAGGGCCATCAAATCCTGTGAACCCAGATATCAAGGGATATACAGCATTGGGTTAAGAGATAAAGGGAGGCTTATAAAAGGGCTCAAAACAACAGAAGCCCTAGAGGAGCACAGAATGTTCAACAGAGAACATAAAGGGAGATTTTTCTATGACTAGCAGAGCTAAAGGAGAAATGAAAGGATACTGGCAGATAGAACATAAAACAGTACAGCACAGGAACAGGCCATTCAGCCCACCACATTTGTGCTGATCATGATGCTGTTTCTAAACTAATCCATCTTCCTGCACATGGTCCATATCCCTTTATTCTCTGCTTGTTTATGTGTCTGTCTAAGTGCGTCAAACTTTGCTAGTGTTTGGGCTTCTACCACTTCCCTTGACAGAGCTTTCAAAGCACATACCACCGTTCTGTGTTTCAAAAAAAACTTGCCTTCCACATCTCACTTAAACTTATCCGCTCTCACCTTACACCAATGCCCCTTAGTATTTGACATTTCCTCCCTGGGAAAGAGATTCCGACTATCCATGTCTCTCATAATTCTATATGCTTCTATCAGGTCGCCCTTCAGTCTCCAAACCTCTCGCAAAAAAAAAGTCCAAGTTTATCCAACCTCTCCTTATAGCTAAGGCACTCCAATCCAGGCAACATCCCACTAAACCTCTTCTGCACCCTCTCCAAAGCCTCCACATCCTTCCTTTGTGTGGCAAGCAGAACTGAGCACAGCACTCCAAATGTGGCCTGACTAAAATCTTAACACAGTTGCAACATGACTTGCCACCTTTTATACTCAATACCTTGACCAATTGAAGGCAAGCATGCCACATGTCTTCTTTATTCCTTATCCACTTGTGTTAGGAAGTCACAGTTTGGAAACAGATCCTTCAGTCCAACCAGTCCCTGCTGAACACAATCCCAAACTAAACTAGTCCCATGTGCCTGCTCCTGGCCCATATCCCTCAAACCTTTCCTGTTCATGTACTTATACAAATGTCTTTTGAACATTGGATGTGGGTACAATTACATCACTTCCTCAGGAAATTCATTACACATGTGAACCACCCTCTGTGTTAACAAAATGCCAATGTTTTTCTTTTAAATCTCTCTCCACTCACCTTAGAAATGTGGCCTCTAGTCTTGAAATTCCCCCTATCCTAGGGAAAAGGCAACTCTCAACTCTATCTACACCCTTCATTATTTTATAAACTTCTATCAAGCTGCCAAGGTCCTATGATCAGGAATTCCTCCGTAAACCTCTCAACTTCTTGTCTTTCCTCCACCAAGAACCTGCTTAAAACCAGAATTTTATCTAAATATTTAGTAATTTGCAATAACACGTCTTTAAGTGGTTTGCTGTCCAATGTTGTTTTATAACTTTTTAAAAAATTATTTGGGATGTTTAATTCCTCAAAGTCAATAAATAATTACCAAGTATTTCTTGTTGATTAGCTAAGCCCTGCAAATCACAACATCTGCTTAACCACTGCACCATTAGGACAATTGTTTGCCACTGGAACTTTAATATTTAGATGTATTTTATGTAGCTGTACAACTTCAACATGTTGTTATTTGAGTATTAAGAAACAATTCATAAACTATTCTTGTACCCAAAACAATGTCAGCATTTCCAGTTCCGCCAGTGAATTAAACCATTTTCAAACGTATACCCAAATTCTGACTCACTTAGAATTCAAGAGGAAAATCCTCAAAATGAGAATAAAAATGGTAATAAATTTTAAAATCAGTTGAAAAGAAAATTCAAGGATCAACACAACATAAACACTAATACATGAAGTGAAAAATAGATTCTGACCACTTTGTCCTCCTGGAGCAAGAATCCAAGAAAGCAAGAAAGGTAAAAAGGGAAGGAAGACAAGGGGAAGAGAAACAAAAAAATACATTATTTAGCATGGCATAAAATTGTTGCAAGCTATGTCAGAATAAGCACATAAGTGACAGAATTCACCGGTCATAAAACATTGAAGTACAAATAACAATAAATATTAAAGGTAATATCCAAAATGAAAATGTTGCAATTTCACGAGCAACAGAAAAAAGCTACCAGGTGCAACAAAGTCCAATATAAAAACTTTAACACTGTCGATGGAAGTTTCTACAAAACTCTGTTCATAGGTTTAATTAGCTTTGTTATGCAGAGTTTAAAGACCTTAGAAAATTAGTTTACCACGATGCAGTGGATTAATGCAATTTAATTATATAGCATCAATGTTTGATCTAAAGGATCACAGAATAAAAATACCATTGTAAAAAAATCAAATTTATTTGAAAAGAAGGTAACGACAATGTCCTGTGTCATAATGTAATCAGCTCTGCAACCCCATGTTTTCAAAAACAATTGTCAATGAATGTTTATTAATAAAAAAAACCTCAGGAATATCCTAAAGAAAAAGGGCAGCATTAATCCATAATTATTTAGCAGCACATCACTGAAACTTTTACCCTTAGTTAGAAAGGAAGATTATTTCCCCTTTTACAGAATGCTAGTCATGTCTTTTTTTAAATTGATGTAACATTAGCATAGTGTTTATGATACTGAACTAAAAATACAGAGACTTTGACTAATGTTTTAGAGACACACAAACAGAAAGCTCAACACAGTAGTTGAGAAATTTAAATTCAGTCAATTAACTAGAGTAAAAATTAAAAGCCTCAATTATTAATTCTAGTTATGAAAGCAAACAGATATAATTCAAAATTAACCTTATTAATTAACGTCCTTTTGAAGGAAATCTGCTGCCCTTGCTTCAGTCTGGCTATACATGACTCCAGGCCATTAGTAACCTAATAATTTATACCCAAGCAAGTCACTGTGTATCAAAACCTCGAGGGTACTGTATAAATGAATAAAAACTGGGAAGACCAGGAGAAAATCTTAGCATTTGATTTAGATATGTCAAATGTATACACAAGCCAGTGACCGCTAAGGTCCTCTTCAGAGAGCTGTGCCAAAAGCAACACCTCTGCACAATCATACTCACAGAATTAAAACATTCACCCAATGTCACAAACTTCTCAAATGCCATGTCCTGCCCACCAGGCTGGTTGCACAGCGCAACACAATGGAATTCACATGATCTCTGTCCTCCACCCCCATCCATGCCTTGTCTGTCTTGTTGGCTTTGCTCTAATCAGAGTGGACCCATTTTTCCTTTTCACACCATAATTTAAGACTGTAACATGGACTTCTATTTGACAATTCTACTTTTACATGATCACTAATATTACTCTCACTGTCGTTTACTCTGGGCACTCTAACCATTCTGCTTCACTTCTGTCTACAGGTTGAAAACCACCATACTAGAGCCTTATTTCAGTTCAATGGAAGAGTCATATCACTCTCAAAGTTTCAACCTTTCTCAGATGCTGCCAGATCGGAGTTTCTCCAGCAAC
Organism: Ginglymostoma cirratum; assembly: GCA_024137785.1. NCBI lineage: Eukaryota > Metazoa > Chordata > Chondrichthyes > Orectolobiformes > Ginglymostomatidae > Ginglymostoma > Ginglymostoma cirratum. The sequence goes on from JAHRHZ010000051.1 coordinate 998,136, forward strand.
TTGTGTTTTTTTTTTTAAAAATCACATTTAACAGATGAAAGGTGCACGTATACATAACAGTATAGATAGGAGTGACTGCCACACAGTCGTGGAGATGAAATCCTGCTTCACATAGAGGACATTCTCCACTATGTTGTGTAGTACAATCACTTTGCAGGAGAGAAGAGATTTAGAACAGATCAAACATCTTAAAGTTGGGTTTCAATAAGCCACTGTTCCAATTAGCAACAGCAGCAATGCATTTCACATATATCTGTAACCATATGATCCAGTATATACCACACTTTACCACGGTCATCAATTTAGGCAACCAACCCTCGTTCTATGAAGAGTGAAAGAAAAGAAAGACTTGCATTTATATGACACATGTCATGGCCACTGAGGTACCTTTAAAGTGAAGTCACTCTTTTTATGCAAGAAATACAACAGCCAATTTTCACATGTCTGACAAATCAGAGTTTGCAAACTCTATATCCAGCCATTGGCACGTTTCACATGACTGGGCAAACAAAACACAAATGAGCATTTTATTTTTGCATTTATAGCAAATTTCAAAATATGTTTAAAAGGATGAACCTTGTACCTACTGAGTTACTTGGAAAAGACAGATATCTGCCCACTGGGTTACTTGTATCAAGTAGTTCACAGTAATCTGAAATGCCTACATACACAAGGAATATTAAAAATATACAAGCTTCTGATGAATATTTTAGTGTCTAGGTGGTGATCATGTGTCAAAACAGTACTTTAACACCACGTGCAGAACTACATTTGGTTACTGAACAAGCAACTGAAGGACAACATTAATTTTCAACTACATTCCGAAATCACAAGTACGGAAGTGGCAACTGCTTCTGCCATTAACCAAAACTTATTTAGCAATATAGATATGTGCTAACTTTATACCAGCTTGATGTGCTATAATTATACAGGATATAATTGAGATTCCTTGAAATTGATTGAAATAGAAATGAACACTAAGGGCCTTAAAAGAGGCTTTAATTGTTTCTTTAAAAACATATGGAGTAATCAACTTCCAACATCCAGGGCCACTGAAAAGAAGTCAAAGTAAAGCAGCTGGTTTAAAACATCACAGTAGTACTACATGTTTCATAATATTAAAACCAAATCTTGTCAAATGTTTTCAAAGTCAAGAGGCCAATTGGGAGAAATACATCAAATGAAGGACAAAAAATGGAATTACCACAGGTTTAGCACTTGCTGCCTCAGATACACAGAACTACACATTTGGGTCATTCTCTCATTATTAAATTTGATGTGGAGGTGCCAGCGTTTGACTGGGGTGGACAAAGTCAGAAGTCACATGACACCAGGTGAAAGTCCAACAGGTTTAATTGAAATCACAAGTTTTCAGAGTGTAGCCCCTTTGTCAGGTGAAGTCATTTTTCTCCTATTCAAATATTTCTAGAATTTTTTTTTAAAATATTGCTAGCCAACTTTCTTCCACATTCTGCTTTGAATTTTTTTAGTCATTATTTGCCCATTTTTTAAGTCTGCCTGACCTGTCGCTAATCTTTACTGATTTGTATAGTGTGTTTTTTTCAATTTAGTACATCCTTATCCTCTTTATTCAACCACAGATAATACATCCTTTCCAAGGAGCCTTAATTTTCATCTTTGCTGAGAGTTATTTAATATCTATTTAAATGAGTGTCACCGCAACTCTGTCATCCTACTTTAAAACTTGTTTCCCAGTTTGCATTAGCCAGATCTGCCTTCATACTCCCACAGTTATCTTTATATAGGTTTCAAAGACAAGTCATGGACCAACACCTCTTAATCTTTTTAAACTGAACATGTAGTTATGTTGTCATCTGTCAACTAAAGGGTCCTTGATCATGAGGTATTCAATTAATACTCATTGTACTCATAATACTCATTCAATTAATATTCATTAATATCTCATTGTACATTTCAAAGTCCAGGACAATCTGTTCTCTAGTTAACTCTTGAATGCAAAGCGCTAAGAAACTGCTCTGAAGGCACTCCATGAACTCACTTTCCAGGCTACTTTTACAAATCCGATTCAGCCAGTCTACATGCAGATTAAAGTCACCTTTGATTATTGGCGTACATTTCTTTCATGCCCCATTTATTTTTTTCTGCGTGCTCTGTCCTGCAATGTAATTACTGTTAGGGTGCCCATGAACACCTTCCACCAAGGCATCTCTTAACTTCATTACTTATCTCTATCCAAACTGATTTTTCATTTTAATCTTTCAAGTTAAGGTCATGTCTCAATAACAAGCTAATGCTATCCTTAATTAACCAATCTGCCTTGTCACTTTTCTTAGCATCCTGCTGTTCCTGTCATTCAGCACCAATGTATAGAACTCAACCTTAGGATTACCTTTCAATAATGTCTCTGCAATGCCATCAGGTGTTACGTATTTACCTGTGTCTATTTTTTTTTAGTTACAAATGCAGCTTTCAGTCAAATACATAGCTTTAAATTTATTTTTATTTAAATTTTACAAATTTCTGGCCCTTTCTGCTAGCCACTGTTGCATTTGTATGTTCCGTCCCTTCCAGTCAACATCAGGTAACTCATAACCCAAATTATTGAGCTGCTTCCGACTTTCATTTTGCCCTTTACTTCACTGTATCTCCCCTCACTTGACTCCACCTCTTATTACATGACATTTACATACAAGTCTGGCCTTTTCTCATCATTTAATGTTTCTATATTATTGGGACACCCCTTCTCCCTCAATCATGCTTTCTGGTCCACTGGAGCCAGCCACACTGAGCTCAACAACATCTCTGCCCTTCCCATTCAGGTCGAGTGGACATTCACCACTGCTGTTCTTGGTAACTACATCACCAGCCGCCCTGGATCACTGGATACTGGCCAATACAGAGTTAAACAACCCTCATATTGCTACCTTGCTTCTTCCGCCACCTGTGCCCTCCTTTCTCTCAAAGGGTTGACAGTCTTTGGAATTCTTTTCCTCAAAAGGCAGTGAATGCAGAATCTTTACATTTTTAAGGCAAAGACAGATAGATTCTGGATTACATGGAGGATGAAAGATTACCATGGGAATGCAAGAACATAGTGTTGAGATTAATATCAGATCTGTCATGATCTTATTGAATGGCTCAGCAGGCCTAAAGGGCCAAGTAGCCTATTCTTGTTCCTTGCTCATAACCTCCCCACCAGGGGCTAGCAAATGATTCCCAGATTGGCAACACATCAGTATCTTGAACCAGTGAAAGCAAGCAAAAATCATAGAATAGGATCTCTCAGAACATTTTCAAATGGCTGTAGAATTCTGTGAATTCTAAATCCATGTTTCTAGTCCCACAAGGAAGTAAGCAGAAGTAGAAGCAGAACACGCTGGAAATATTAAGCAGCTCTGGCAGTAGATTTAAAAGGCAGAAATAGAGCTGTTGTTTCAGACAAATTACTTTCTTCACCAGAGTTTTGAGGAATTTAATCTTTCAGAGGATGGTAAATATTTGAAATTCTCACTCCCAGAGGCCTGTGGATATTTAATCATTGGGTATATTTAAGGCTGGAAATAGAGTTGTGAAAATCACACAGGATAGTAGAGTTGAGCTTACAGAACAACGGTGATCTTATTGAGCAGCAAGCTTGGGGATGCTTCTGACCTATTCCTCTTCTAAGTTGTTATAACTTAAGAATTAAAATAGACCAGATGTCATACTAAACTCTCCCTCATGAAGGGACTTTTTCCCTGCTGTGAATGCATTCAGAGTTAAAATTAGGACCATTGCACCTATTTTTCATTATTATTCTCCATTATAGTGTAGTAAAAAGTTGAACATTTTTCAGCAAAATGTCGCATAGCAGAACAGCCTGAAAACAGTTGGGGAAGTGGAAGAAAGGCGGTTAAGAGTACATGAAAACCAAATTCTTTGGTCACTGCTTGAGCACAAAAAGTGTTGTGCTAGAATTTACAGCATGTATGCTCATGTAGCAATAGGAGGATAAACATTTATTTCAGTACCTTATTAATCTAAGTGAAAGATCTTGCTAATCCAACTTGACATTTTCATGCTTTATAGCCATTGACATTTTCCATATTCCACAAATAGTTCCATCATGGTGAAAGTATAATTACACCACTGATAAAATGGAAGGTACTCAATTAGGACTTCCATTTACTTGACCATTCTGGATGCAAAAGGTTAAAGCTTTCAAAAGACCAAAAAGTGAAATTCAACTTTGACCACTATTTGTGCCAGCTACCAAAGTCAGAAGTCACTCAACACCAGGATATAGTCCAACAGGTTTATTTGAAATCTCAATCTTTCAAAGTACTTCATCTGATGAAGGAGCAGTGCTCAGAAAGCTTGTGATTTCAAATAAACCTGTTGGACTATAACCTGGTGTCATGTGACGATTTTGTCCACCCTGGTCCAACACCAGCAACTCCATTTCATAATTAAAGGTGGTAGCAGACTGGCTCCCTGTTTAGCCCCTTCCACTTACACACACCCCTATGCTCAATTGAATTTCATCCCTCATCTTCTTTTCCACTATGTCTATAGTCAAGTCAATTTCAGACGATTTTGCATAAATTAGAAATTATAGCATTTAAATAATTATTTGCATGTGTAATAAGCTAGCAAAACATACTCTTTCAACTTTTATAGCTGGACAATGCTTTCTATTTTGTCTGCCCCATGCATCATGTCTTGTACAAGACTTGTACAATTAAATGTAGGGCCTTAGGTGTAAACACGAAATGTCGACTTTCCTGCTCCTCAGATGCTGCCTGACCTGCTGTGTTCCTCCTGCTCCACACTGTGTTGGCCTTCAAGTACATAATTCTTTGAAGTTTGGTCACATATAGATAGAGTGGTTAAAAAGACATTTAGCAGGCTTGCATTAACTGCTCAGACCTTTCAGTATAGAAACAAAAACAAAGTTGCTGGAAAAGCTCAGCTGGTCTGGCAGTTATTTTTATTTCAGTATAGGAGTTGGGATTTCATGTTGAGGTCATATAGGATGTTGTTGAGGCCTTTTCTTGAATACTGTCTAGTTCTGGTCCTCCTGTTATAGGCAGGATATTATTAAGCTGGAGAAGGTTCAGAAGAGGTTTACCAGAATGTTGCTAGGAATGGTAGATTTGAGTTAGGAGGAGAGGCTAGATAGGCTGGGGCTTGTTTCACTAGAGTAAATGGTGGTTGAGAGGTGACATTACAGAGGTTTATAAAATCATGAGGGCTCTAGATAAGGTGAATGGCAGGTGGCTGTTTCCTCAGGTGGGGGGTTTTCAAGAATTGGGGGCATATTTTTAAGGTGAAAAGAAAAAGTTTTAAAAAGGACATGAGGGGCAACTTTTAAACAGAGTGGTTTGTTGTGGAATGAACTGCCAGAGGAAGTGGTGGTTGCAGGTACAGTTACAATGTTTCAAAGACATTTGGGTAAGCACATGAATAGGAAAGGTTTGGAGGGATATGGGCCAAATACAGACTGGTGGGACGAGTTTAGATTGGGATTGTGTACTGGTTGGACCTAACGGTCTGTTTTGTGCTGTATGACTCTATGACTCTACGTCAGATATAGCATGGGCCTGGTACAGAACGAAAGATGTCTGATTTTGTGTTTCATCAATGCAAGGATCTCATATTACCATGGATACTCTCCAATGCTGTAGTAGCTAGAACATGAAGTTAGACAAGAAGAAATAGGAAGAGGAGTATGCCATTTGGCACCTCAAGCTTGTCCCCCCATTCACTAGGATTGAGGTAGATCTGATACTCCTCACATCTACTTTCCTACCATTTTTCCATAACTCTTGAATTCCCTACTGACCATGAATCCATCTATCGCAGCATTAAAAATACACAAGGACTCTGTCCACAACACCATGTGCAAGGAGTTTCAAAGATACTCATCCCTCAGAAAGAATAAATTAATCCTTAGTCTTAAATTCGCACCCCTTAATTCTTAGACTCTGCCCACTCGTCCTCAACTCTCCCATGAGGGAGTGTTCTATAACAAAACATCATATTGGCTTGAGATGGTTATTTCTCGCACCAGATATTGCTCTGATATATCTAATGAAGTTTGCTCATTTAATGTAACATTCTGTACAGTGCAGCCATATTCAGCAGGAAGTGCTAGCTATCCAAATTTATTCCATGCAGGACTCCGACAACATAGCAAATGCAGAGTCCTTTACTCCATCATTCCACATTCATTTAAGCTCAAGTCTCAGAACAGTCATGACCTATCTTCCACCAATTCTGTTCAGTTAGTTACAATGCTAATTTAAGCAGAGTTGATGTTCTTTTATTTGTTGTATTAAATGAGACATAAGTTGCTTTGGTGTCATCCTGGTGGATTGTGCAATTTGAAATGAATCTAGATGATTTTCAAAGCATTATTAGAATGAATACAAGTAGCAGAAGGACTTGGGCACTTTGATTCCCCGCACAGTCTGACTTTGACATGAAGGCACATGGCTGCTTGAGGGCACTGCGCAGCTGCATTGAACCCTGTTTTTTACATCGGCAGAATTGTCATTTATAACAACCTTACGCTGATTTAGATAGGCTGCATGGTATCGTTTTAGAAACGAGTCGGTAATTAGACAAATGCACATGGCACTCAGAATAAAACTGCAATTTCTGGGGTACGGGTCTTTTTTCTCTACTTTAAAAAAAAACTATAATCTATTTACCTTCTGGGGATAGCAAGTTTGTGCAGTGCGGAGATATCAGCGCAGAGGAAAGCGAGCCCAGTGCGGTGAAGTCAAGCCATAGACGGGAGAGAAAGCCCAGCGTGCCTGAGAGCAAGGTCCCCCAACGTCTGTGGCAGCAACCCAAAGCGGCGGCAAGAATAGGCAGACCCAGTCATCAGCAACAAGAACAGGTAACCCCAGGTTAAGTTCAGCGCAGACTGGAGGCAAGGTCTGGTACAGACTGGCCCGGCACAGTCTGCTCGAAGGATTGTGTTGCTGAATTTTTCATTTCTTTATTTTCCTAGTTTATTCCTAAATTCCTGGATCTAGATACCTTTGTGCATAAGATGGCGCTATAAGTGCAGACTTTGTAAATGGTTCACTGTGCTCATGAGTATGTGACAATAAACCTAATTCTAATTCTAATAAAGCAATGTTGTAAACAACTTAGGAGAACAAGTTTGCAAAAACATCCTTAAAAAGTCAGAAATTATATTTGAATTATATCTACAGGCCCATGCCTGCAATTTCCAATTGTTACATTACAGGTTCTGAGAGATAGCAGGAACTGCAGATGCTGGAGTCAGAGACAACACAGTATGGAGCTGGAGGAACACAACAGGCCAGGCAGCATCAGAGGAGCAGGAAAATTGGCCTTTTGGGTCAGGACCCTTCTCCAGATCCCATATTAGAGAAGTTGCTAAGCAGAAAGTTGGTGGGTGGGTCACTAAAGATCTTACTCAATCCAATTCTCACATATCGCAGGTGGACTGTTAACAGAGGTGTAGGAACTAGGTACCCATCCCCCTTTTCTGGGGTGTTGTACATGGTAAGAGAACACTATAGGAAAAGAGGAATAATATATTTTACACATGTAGTTCAGTGAATTACTCAACCATTATGATCAAACAGACTCCTAAGCACAGTGCAAGATGGAAGTTGAAGTCCACAAATCTCCTAACTTAGCATCAGGACCAGAATTGTCAGAAAAATGTAAACATCTGATTTCGACAGATTAGGTTGTAAAATTACACCTGAAAAGTAAGATTAGTTAGACATGTTCAGGATAAATATGAAACGAGGCAGGGTATTAACCCAAAAGACTGGCGTCATGTGTGGCAACATTGTACACTTTTCACTGTACTGCTGTGCTTGAGTACACATGACAATTAAATCTTAATCAAAATTATATCTAAATCAATAATAAGCAATTACATCTTTCCAGTTATTACTGACTAAAGTGAAAGGTGCCCTACCTTATTTGATCGCAGTGACACCCGTCCTCCACAACGAGCACAGAATTTTGTTTGGCAGTATGAACAGATGTGACCACAGCCATCAGCGAACTTGGTTTTGTGACAAATTCCACAGGTGGGTGCATCACTCTTCTGTTCCTGTTGTTGCTGTGCTTCATCACCAATCTTCTTTACCTGGTCCTTATACATTTCGAACTGCTGGTGCAACTTCCTGCAGATATCAAAAATGGCAAAAGAAGTCATTTTGTAGAAGGGAAATTAAGTTCTGCTCCTCTGCATTTACAGTTCTTTTCTCTTCTTTCCAATGGCTTGCTGGAAGTTGGCAGCATTCTGAAGTTCCAATTTTGTACTTGGACCCACTGACAGAACACAGTGCAATAAGTCTAACAACTTGCTTGTCTGTCCCATTTTAGAAAACATGACAAGATCCCTTTAGGGTTGTGAGCCAGACAGAATTTAATAACCATCAAGTGTCAGACCCATTTGAAAATCATGCATGTGTCACAATCATAGACGTTGCAATATTTGTCAGGTATTGCAAGTCAGTCAATTTAGTTGAATAAAGCAATACTGATGCACATGATACAAATTAAAACGTGGCCCGCCTTCAACAATATTCAGAATGTAACATGTCAATCTGTGTTTGCATAAAAGCATTACTTTAATGCTAGGCATAACACAGTGTGGAGCTGGGAAGCACAGGAGGCCAAGCAGCAGAGGAGCAGGAAAGTTGGCATTTCGGGTCAGGACCCTTCTTCAGAAATGGGGGCGGAGGAAAGGAGCTCAGAAATAAATACAGAGGAGGAGGGTGGAGCTGGGGAAGCTAGGTGGGATGGCGATAGATGAGTGCAGGTAGGCAGTGGTGGGGATTGGTCAGTGAGGTGGGAGGAGCAGATACGTGGGAGAGAAGACGGACAGGTTGTGTCAGGTCAAGGAGGCAGGGATGAGAGGGAGGGTTGGTCATGGAATGAGGCCTGGGGTGGGGAGGTTTTGAAACTGCATCAGCGACGATGTATCGGCGCTGCCTCGTGCTCCCACAAGGAGCTTGAACAGTTCAACTTTACTAATACCTTTTACCCCAACCTCAAGTTCACCTGGACCATCTCTGATACCTCCCTCTCCTTCCTGGACCTCTCTGTCTCCATCTCTGGTGACCACCTTGAAGCCAACATCTATTTCAAGCCCACCGACTCCCACGGCTATCTAGACTACCCCTCCTCTCACCCACCTTCCTGCAAGAATGCAATCCCAACTCCAAATTCCTCCATCTCCACCACGTCTGCTGTCAAGATGGTGCATTCCACTCCCAAACATCCCAGATGTCCTCTTATTTCAAGAACCACAGCTTCCCCACTTCAATGGTCAAAAATGCTCTCAACCGCGTCTCTTGCATTTCCCGCACCTCTGTGCTCACATCCCTTTCCCGCAACAAAAACAAAGACAGAATCCCCCTTGTCCTCACGTATCACCCCACTAACCTCTCGATTCAACGTATCATTCTCTGCCACCTGCAATCTAACCCCACAACCAAAGATACATTTCCCTCTCCATCCCTATCTGCCTTCCATAGGGAACGTTCTCTCCACAACTCCCTCATCCGCTCCACGCTCCCCACCAACCCACCACCCCTGGCAGATGTCCCTGCAACTGCAGGAAGTGTTTCACCTGCCCCTACACTTCCACTCTCACCTCCATCCAAGGAACCAAAAAAACCTTCCACATCAGAGGTTCACCCGCACATCCACCCATGTGGTATACTGCATCAGCTGCTCCCGATGTGACCTCCTCTACATCGATGAGACCAAGCGGAGGCTTGGAAACCACTTTATAGAGCACCTGCGCTCTGTTCATGACAAACCACAACACCTTCCAATCGCGAACCATTTCAACTCCCCCTCCCACTCCCTGGCTGACATGTCCATCCTGGGCCTCGTCCTGTGTCACAATGACGCCACCCCGAAACTGGAGGAGCAGCACCTCATATTCTGCCTTGACAGCCTACAACCCAATGGTCTCAATGTGGGCTTTACCAGTTTCAAAATCTCACCACCAACCCCGCCCCCCCCAGCCTCATCCCATGACCAACCCTCCCTCTCATCCCTGCCTCCTTGACCTGACACAACCTGTCCATCTTCTCTCCCACATCACTGACCAATCCCCACGACTGCCTACCTGCATTCACCTATCACCATCCCACCTACCTTCCCCAGCCCCACCCCTCCTCTCTCTATTTAAATCAGATCTCCCTTCCCCCTGCACCATTTCTGAACAAGGGTCCCAACCCAAAACATCAACTTTCCTGCTCCTCTGATGCTGTCTGGCCTGCTGTGCTCCCCAGCTCCACACTGTGTTATCTCTGACTCCAGCATTGGCAGTTTTTACTATCTCTTACTTAAATGATAGGTTTGGTTCTTGAAAGACATTAGAAAATCTATTTTACCAAATTAAACTATTACCTGCCAAGTTACAAAATATTAAATACCTTCATCAGATATGTATGCCTTTCCCAGTGATTCCAACACATCATTTTAAAAACAATTAACTTATGTATGAGAAGACTGGGGGGAAAATTGATTCTTCATGCCACATTTATTTGCCAATAAACAAGGTCAGGCTGTGTCTGTATTCTTGAAAGAGTCAAACAGTGGCACCTATAAAAACAAAGCAAGTCTTTTTATTTTAAAATTTATTTTTATGAGCTCTGAGGAAGGGTCACTGGACCCAAAACCTTATCTCTGATTTCTCTTCACAGATGCTGCCAGACTTGCTGAGTTTTTCCAGCAATTTTTGCTTTCATTTACTCAAGAGCCGCTTGTGGTGAGACAAACAATCAAAACTTCACCCTCTTTAAATGGGGAAGCTGGCTGCAGAACAGGCACTGACAGCTCACACAAATTATTGAAATGAAACTTGAGACCCAAATTTGGGTGACTCTACAGCAAGAATTCCTAAACTGGCTTGCAATCTCCTGTGGAGTTGCCAAATTAACAAATTGGAGTCGTGAGCTCTGAGACTTTTATGGCAGCAATGGAGCAGCCACAGAATGAACACCCAGGGATAGGCTGCAAGGCATTAGTTTCAGACTGTGGGAATGGCCCAATCTAAAAATCGGTTGACACCAACAGAGCCTGTAAAGCAGTCGGTGTCTGATTTGTTTTTTGCAAGTGTATCTCTGCTTGGCCCTTCTTCTACTATATCTCCACTCCATTTGGACCCACTCTACCTCACTCACAACATCCTCCACTTCTAAAATTTTCAATCTTTGAATGCACTCAGTGAACAGGCATAGAATGGCTCACAGCAAAAAAAAGAACTTTAGTAAGCACTCCCAATGGAGTGCATGCTATTTACACATTGCTGGTTTTGCACCTGAAAAACAGGTTGTAACCGACTTCTACCCTGTATATCTACTTTCCATTCGTTTGTTGTAAATTTGGAGAAATACAATTAGTGTTAACTCCTGACAGAAGAAGCCATATCCACTTTCCTTCACGCATGTTGGGAAACTAATGTCAAGTAAACTGTACTGTGTACATGAAAAGTTGAAAAAATATTTTCTTAAATTTCTCATTATACACTTATTTTGTGCAACTGCTGTGCAAGCCATCAGCAACTTTTGAGGCCTCTGGTGATGCACTAAAGACAGTGTCACTTTTTTGCTTCAGTTGTGGACAGCCAGCTAATTCATATAACTGATGACTTGAAAAATAATGGAAAAACTGACAGCCATGATTACCTTAACTGTTTTATTCCAGCCCTACCACTTATCACAGCCATATGTAAAGAAAAAAGGAAGTCTCTCACTGAATCCTACAGCATACGAAGAGCCCATTCAATCCATCACGCCTGTGCTGGCTCTTTGAAAGAGGTATCCAATAAATCTCTATGCATCATAGTGCCGCAGTTTGAAGCCTTTCAAGTTTTAATCAATTTCCTTTTTAGAGGCTGCAGTTAAATTGGTTTCTACCACACTTCAAACAGTGCATTCTAGATTGTAATAAATCATTCTCAGACAAAAATACTTCAATCACCCCATTTTATCATAATTCATCTGTCTCCTTCAGTTACTAAACCTTCTGCCAGAAGCAGTTTCATCCTATCATTCATTAACTTTTTCTGCTGTGAAAACAATCACAAATTCTCTAGCTTCTCTACATAACTGAATTCCCTCACCATGCTACTAATCTGATAAATTACTTCCGGAATTCCCCTAACCCTTAGATATTTCGTAAAGTGTAAGCATAGACTTGGACACAATACTCTGAGGTATAAGCAGTGCTTGATATAAGTTTTGCATCAATTTCTTATTATTGTTTAAGTTGCCCCTACTGATAAAGCCATGGATCCCATGTGTATTTTGCTATGTAGATGTAATTTTTTAGCATAATTTGTATAACTACAAATAGAGTAATTTGTTGGTTGTGTATTGTTACGGCACAGCAATAGTAAGCCAAACCAAATCAGCTTCACTATCATTGGCTTCACAACACAGTGATCTCAAAACACTCAGTGACCCTCAAAAAAAATATCAGTTGTTCCTAACCAGACTTTCCAAATAACAGATATTGGTCACTAAATTTATAACTTAAACAAAAATTAACAATTTATTAAGAATGTAACTTTACCAGAACACACAAACTACAGGTAATGGAAATGGCAGCTTACAAACTTTTGGATCAGGAGGCTGGTGGGATAGTAAGTTGGGGCCAGGTGGACTCTATCAAAGGGAGGGAAGGGGTGAGGGCAGAAGTCCAGGACATGGGTCAAACACATCTATGGGCCCTTTGGACTACAGTAGCAGGAAATTCTTAGTTGAGTAAAAATATGGACATTTCACAGAACCCCCCCACAAGGAAGGTGGCATTGTCAGAACAGATGTAGCGGAGACCTCAAAACTGGGAGAATAAGATGGAGTCCTTTCAGGTAACAGGATATAAGGATGTATAGTCAAGTTACTGTGGAAGTCAGTGGGTTTGTAGTATAATCGGTGGCCAGCCTACCCCGGAAATGGAAGCAGATGTTGACAAAGAGAAGGGAGGTGTCAAAGATGTACAAAAGTGAAGGTGGAGGCAGGGTGGAAACTGGAAGCAAAATTGATAAACTTCTCCAGTTCAGCATGAGAAATGGAAGCAGCACCAATTATGTAATCAATGGAGAAAGAGTTGTGGGAAGGGACCAGAGTAGGACTACAACAAGGAATGTTCCATGTGCCCCACCAAGAGACATGTATAACTGGGGCCCATGTAAGTATCCATGCCATATGTTCAATCTGGAGAAAGTGAAAGGAGTTAAAGGAGAAGTTGTTCAAAGTGAGGATGAACTCGGCCAGGTGGAGACTGATGGTAAATGCGTTCAGGCCTTCTTTCCAGGAAGAAGCAGAGAGTCTTGAGATCATTCTGAATAGGGATGGACAAGTAAAGGGGGATTGCATGTCCATAGTAAAGAGGAGGCAAAGTGCAAAGTCTGAAACTGTCAAAGTGTCAGAAGAATCACTGATATAAGTGGGAAGGGACTGGAAAAGTGAAAAAAAATTGAGTGAAATTAGGAAGAAATAAGTTCTATGGGACAGGAACAGGCAGAAACAGTGACTATAATCCATACTCTCAGATCCAACCTCTTATATGGGAGTTTGTCCAGTAAGAAACCTCCATACTATCAGCTGCTTTGAAAGTGGCTCTTCATCTGTAAGCAAGCCTTCAGATAATCCATGAATAATGATTTTTCTGGCTTTATTTGATTACTTGACCAACTTTCAAGGCCCGATAGTCTTGAGAGTTTTATTGCTTCTACTTTCATCCTTGAAGGATTGTGTGCGTTATTTTTGAAGTAGTAGCTGGTTGGACATACTTGTACATATTAAATCCTTTGTTAATATTTCCTATGTCTTTGCCGGACAGTTTTAGCAAGAAAACTAATTCATTAATTGTTCACTTGAGGAGCCGTGTCGTATTATTTCTTCTACTAAACAATACAGGGTCAAGTACGTGTTTATTGAATTAGCAATATCACCATTCTTTTCAATTCAAGCCCAGCTGTAACAAATTCAGCGATGGGGTAAAGAAGTCTACTTAGCCCGACTAATTTGGTCATAACAATTTTAACAGCCACAAAGCAATAATAATTGTAGTAATGTCAGTGTCAATGTTGTCGGTTGTAATTATTGAAATGTTCTGCTTGTGTCACACAGGACCAGCTATGTTTCACAACTCAGTAAAGTCTTGATTTGACACATTATTGATATGCTTTTGGGAACTGCAAAGTTTTGAGGGGCATATATTCATTACAGTTCAAATGCTTGACATTAAGCTAAAGGTGAAAAAAATTCAGCCATTGAAATAATGAGTTCTGCAATTTCTACTAGTGAAATGGGTTCACAATCAGCTTTTGACACTGGATTGTTTAGATTTGTCAAAGGTTAGAGCTAGAGCAATGGTTGATATTAAAGCTGAAAAAAAATCACACTCTCAAGGATTACATTTCCTCATCAAAAGTGCACAAATCACCCCCTTTGATCCACACGTTCAGACAATGAACCTTTTCACAACTAACAATTCTGCCTGAAACGTCAGCCTTCCTGCTCTTCTGATACTGCTTGGCCTGCTGTGTTCATCCAGCTCTACACCTTGTTATCTATAGAAGCAATAATCAGCTTTACCCTTCAATATTCGCACAAAAAAAATCTTAACCATTATATATGTCTAATAGTCACAGAGAACTACCTCCATGTGACAGTAATTTCACATAATGGATTAAGTATTTGAGTCCTAAAAGCATAGGGAACTATACCAGTGCTATCCTGATGGTTGAAAATTCTGAGAAATACTCCAATTCAGTTCCTATAACTTGGTTTCATGGTGCTTCCAGTAATTTTATGGAAACAGAGGACCAACTGTGAGCAAATTCTGGCTTCTGCTTCTCCGCAGCAGGTGGCAGACATTGGTCACAGAGACATGCTTGCCTCATTTCCCACAAAGTTGAGAGAGTCTGATGTTTGTGATTGCCCATTGAACAGAGCCACAACAAGCACAGTGGTTAGCCTCTAAAACCAGAAACACTGCTGCTTCTGTTCCACCCTCTTCCATCTCCATATGAATAATACTATTTACCAATGAGTATACATTGCAATAACTGCACAGATATAAAGGAAAATTGCCAACCTGATGGAGTAGAAACAACAACAGTATGTTACATGGAGAAAGATGGTAAAGGAAACAGTCTTAGGAAATGAGGTGAATATGACTAACAAACAAACATGCAACATTCAAGAACTCAGACATTCTGTTTGTTGCTTTAACAAAACACTTCAGGAAGATTCGGATGAAAGATGACGAGGACCCCATGTCTAAATTTGCAACATGTAATTCAGTCCCTATAAAGATTTTACTCTCCGATACTGAAGCAAAATTCTTCCCCAACAATATATTGGCTCAGGTCATGAGGTGTGGGATGAGAGGTGGCTTACAGCAGTTTGCTATTTAAAGCGAGGAGGAGCGAGGAGCAATTCTATTCCTCTCAACACCATTATTGTCAAGAGCCCAGAGAACACCAGCTCCGGTTATTGGCTTATACAGAGAGCAGAAAAGAGTCAATTCTTGTAACCTCACAAATTACTTTATTAGGTGTATTGAAGAAGACACATGTTGCTTAAATGTTTTTAAATCACAAAACGAGACAATATATATTTTCCCACAAACTGAACTAGGACCTACTTATACACCCACTCAAGTCCTCTGACACTCACCAAGTAATCATAGAATATAAAAGCTAACACCTGATCAGGATAGCTGCTGCTGCAGATGAGGGTTGACACTGACCAGGTACTGCGCTTGATGTCATCACCATGTCCTTGACAGAGGGTCTGCTTCTGCAATGGTTGGTCTCTGGAGTTTTCGCTGGCTGTATGCCCCAAGGGCATTTTTATTCCACCTGTCTGAAGTCGTGCTGTCTTCTTCCTGTTGGCTCAGGCTAATTCACTTACCGCATGCCTTTGCCTTATTGGTCCTGGCCCAGAGACTTAGGTAGCATTACCTCATTATTTCTTGTCCAAATAAGGCCTTTGCATTACCTCATCTTTCTTTCTATTTGCAGAACTTAGTTAATTCAAACTGGTTTAAAATCAGCTCAAACTAGCACCTGGGCGCAGGTCATTTTTAGTTCACAAGCTGCTTCTTTCTTCGTGTCAGCAACTTTGCATTTAGTACCTCCTGTTAGCGATGTCAGCAGCTGGTATCCCTCTTTCTCTCTCTCTATCTTTCTGCAGCTTCTGGCTAACACCACATTCAGCTAAATATCTATTTCCGGTCAAGATGGCAGCAGAGTAGGACAGTCCGAGCAGAGCTCCTATGTTCCTCTGTTTCCTTCTCTTTTTCTTTTCCTCTTTTCTACCCCCTTTGGTCTTTTGATAGGTCCCAGCCTGGTCTCTCTGCAGCATGGTTGCTCTCAGCAACTTGTCGTGGGTCCCAGCCTGGTGTGTGGTAGCTTTCAGCCTGGTCTCTTGGCAGCTCATGGCAGGTCCCGGCCTGGTCTCTCAATGGTTTTCAGCTTGGTCTCTCGGCGGCTCATAGTGTTGTCTCAGTTCAGCATGCGAGTGGATCCTGCCTGGTCACGTTCTGAAAGCACCAAGGGAAATCAGAGAGGCACAGTTTCAGCAGCAGCGACAATATCCACGGCTGCGGCTTCAAGAACAGACAGCAGAGCAAGGTGGCACGGTGGCTCAGTGGTTAGCACTGCTGCCTCAAAGTGCCAGGGACACAGGTTTGATTCCACCTTTGGGCAACTGTCTGTGTGGAGTTTGCACATTCTCCCTGTGTCTGCGTGGATTTCCACCGGGTGCTCTGGTTTCCTCCCACAGTCCAAAGATGTGCAGGTGAGGTGGATTGGCCATGCTAAATTACCCATAGTGTTCAGGAATGTGTAGGTCAGGTGGGTTAGCCAGAGGAAGTGCAGAGTTACAGGGATAGATTAGAGCGAAGGGTCTAAATGGGATGCTTTTCAGAAGGTTAGTATGGACTTGTTGGGCTGAATAGCCTGTTACCACACTGTAGGCATTCTGAGGATAAGCGAAGGACAGAAAGTCATGAAATTTTAACTTAGTCCTTTATTTTCCCAGTTTAAACTATGAAAGACTTTAATGTAAACTATTACCTATTTCTTTATTTTTCAACTATTCTATGAAGTAATGCTTAACTTTTTAAACTTGCTTCTCTTACTACTTTATACCTAAGTACCTTGTCACACATGGCACCATTATACCAGAGATAAAAGGTACTGCAGATGCTGGAGAATCCGAGATAACAAGCATGGGGCTGGATGAACACAGCAGGTCAAGCAGCATCATAGGAGCAGGAAAACTTGACGTTTCGGGCCTAAACCCTTCATGAAGGGTTTAGGCCCGAAA
>JAHRHZ010000051.1:1015865-1100495 GCA_024137785.1 Ginglymostoma cirratum
TTTCGGGCCTAAACCCTTCATGAAGGGTTTAGGCCCGAAACGTCAAGTTTTCCTGCTCCTATGATGCTGCTTGACCTGCTGTGTTCATCCAGCCCCATGCTTGTTATCTGGCACCATTATACACTTTTTTCTGTACTCCTACACTTTTGTACTTGAGTACACGTGACAATAAAACAATCTTAAGAAACTTGCCTTTTTTAGCTTTGGCCTGCAGTGATCCCATCAAGAACGGCCTTTTAGGTAACATGTTGAGTTGGCTTTCATGAGCCCAGCCAACAGCAAGTCAAAATTGCTAAAAAGACCCCAAACATGCACTGGACCCATGTTTGTAGATCACGGTTGTTTCAACACGCAGACAGACCATCAAACCAAATCAAAACCGAAAGAACTGCGGATGCTGTAAATTAGGAACAAACACAGAAGTTGCAGGAAATAATCAGCAGGTCTGGCAACATCTGTGAAGAAAAAAATCAGAGTTAACGTTTCGGGTCTGGTGAGCCTTCCTCAGAACTGATGGTAGCTGGAAAAACATTGGTTTATATGCATGGGGAGGGGGATGGGGCTGGTTTAGGCCCTAAAATTATTGAACTCGAGAAACCCTAAACTCTCTCACATCCTAGCCCCCTACCCCACACACAGGCCTTCTTATCACATAGCCTGCCATTACACACCACCTATTGTTAGTCACTAACAGTCCCCATTAACAATTGTCACCCTCCTAGCCACATTGTTATCAACTTCTTTGTCTATCCAACTGCTCTTCTTTCTATTCGGGCTCTAACCTATCGTTTACTCCCTATCCCATCCCCCTCCCTATTTTCTGCATATGAACCGACGTTTTCCCAGCTACCATCAGTTCAATGGAAGGATCACCAAACCCAAAATGTTAACTCTAATTTTATCTTCACAGATGCTGCCAGACCTGCTGAATTTTTCCATCAAACCAAATCAACCTCCTTACCTCTGCATTCACATCGTGGCAGTATTAAAACCTTCAAAGACCCTCAAAATAGTTCTGAATCAGACATTTTTGAATGAACAACCCAAGACTTCGTGAATAAACAATTCCACAACACTAGTTTGCATCTTAAACAAAAGACTTAGCAATTTATTAACAACACAGTAACTTTAGTTTCTTGCAAATTTCTTGGTCATGATGTGTTGCTCTGTAATGAAACATTTCAATTATTTCAAAATATTAATTATTCAACAGTAACTTAAATTAACACATTTGATGCAGTGGAAATTTTGGAACTTGTATTTACAACCAAATCATCCAGTAGATTTGACAATGCCTGAATCAGAAAAATTAGCAGTAAAGGTTATTATAACTGATTAATCTCCACATCTACTGTTTGGTAGCACACAGTGTTGCATTGTTAAATCTAAAATAATAATGTAAATAAATTAACTGGTCAAACATTATGTAATGTTGAGCCAAATCTTATGGTTTCTTTGGCTTTTTGGGAGTAGCATCAAGTTTTGCAAGTGACTCTCACTGCAAAACTGAGAGTTTTCTTGTCAAATCTCACCAAACCTGCCATATTAATTGCTGTTCCTGTCCCTACAGACTGCAGGGATCTCTTCCGGGAGGACCAGGAGACACAGCCACGCCAAATCATACCAGCTTCATTGGAGATCACCACCCAGGTCAGTGCCATCTCCAGGGTGCACATGAGCAGGGTATAGATCAGAAAAAGGCACTCCATCAGGGTAAGTCCACCCTCTGCTGTCTGCTAAATTGTACTATTTTATATTCTTGCCATACACCCACCTCCCACCAAGGCTCACACTTTAACACCACACACGGTTGCAAGCAAAACCTTCCATCACCGCTCGAGTTACAATAGACTATAAAATAGAATAGAATATCCTTTATTGTCACTTATACTCCAGTACAGGAGTACAGTGAAAACTTTTTACAATGGCTGCTTTTAATCGCACCACCTTAGGTACAAGTACTTAGGTAAAAAACATATAATGTTGAAAGATAAGGATTTACATTATAGAGTAAGAGTATCGAACAGCAGCAGCTCAGCACATGGCGCCAGGCCCAAGTCCAACAACCATCCCCCATCACACCAGCCTCCAGACCATTCATCAATGGTACTCAGCAGCAACAGTAAGTCACACTTTACTGGGATTCGCCTCCCTCGCGGCACACAGGGACTTGGTATTCCCCAGTTGTTCCCCACATTGTGTTCAAGGGCTCACAGCCCACACGCGAAACCAGCTCATTCCCTACACTGCTCCAGAACGTGCAGCTTGACACGATGTTCCGCCTCCTTCCCCAGGCTCGCACTCCAGGACTCACTGCCGGCGTCTGCCAGTATTCGCCGGCTGAGGGGAGTGAATAGTTAGCCCCCACTCTGCCATACAACTAATTCTGCATGACCTCACCCTGTCTCTTCAGTCGGTATATCCTAACATACTTCCCTCTCATGCACCAGGAACGACAGTTGTGCTACCCATTTACATTTTACTAAGTCGCCCCCTTTCTGTCACTACAGAAGAAACATCCATTACAGAGTTGAGTGAAGTAGAGGTAGATTCCCAATATCCATGTCCTCACCCACTACAGGGTGAAAATCCTTGCAGAAAACTGGTACAGCTCCTGTGGGGATGCAGAGACAGACATTCATTACCTGCTTACCAACTAAGTATATGCAAGTCTCATATTAACCAGGCAGTTAGTGTAATGCATCAAACACCACTACCAACTAGCGATCACAATGTCTTCTTCCACTGTGTCTTACCTTGACCTCTCCAGATGACAGAGTCAAGGCACTGGGGGAAGCCGCCTTCATCCCCCCAGCAGTTCAAATGATGACGCCTTTGCGACATAACAGCACAGAGTGTGGCATCACAGGCGAGTGAGCAATACAAAGTGACAGCACTGCAAATAGATGAGGGAGAAGTGCCCCAAGCTGTCGGTGTCTGGGGACTGCCAAAGATGAGACATCTGATAAATCCCCTGGAGAGGATGTTGTGCTTTGGCAATTCATTCAAAGGCATGCGGAAGACAGAATTCAGCAGACCGGTAGGAAACATAATTGTCTAAAAATGGAAAGAATGATACCACTGTCCGTCTCCTGGTGGTGTTTGCTATAGAGATGCAGGCTCAGTCTCCTTAATGGATGCTGGAGGTGGGCACAGTTTTGCATTTCATCACCCCAAGACATTAGTTTTGTGTCTCCATGCAGAGCCCTGACATTTCATTACATCCTCAACCTCGCAGACACAACAAGGTGCAAATTGTGGGGATGTACATTGCGTACCTGATACATCATGTTGGAGCAGGGTGAGCTATGCACGTACGTGGCATGTGGTCATTCCAAGTGTTAGGCATCCTTTCTTCAATGTGCCCTAATGTTCAGTGGCTATGTGCACGGGAGTGCTGCTTTCACTGAGTTCCCAAGCTATCACTGTGCCAGGAAAATGCAACATATGGAGATGATCAATGTTGCAGCATGGCCAGGGAGTAGACAACTGAGTGCCTGTGTCACCAACAGTGCATGGCCTTTGAAAGCCCAATAACCGGTTGGAGGGGGGTTGCTACAACCTCCTCACTAACCTACTGATTTGAGAATTGTAGTGGATGTTTTTTTTTCCACTACTGAGCACTTTCTATTTACTTCACTATGGAAGGTAATGGCAAGCAGTTCTCTGACTGTGGCCTATAGCCTCAGCCTGAATGTGCCAATGAGCCCTACATATTGCCATCCCCTTTCATGGTATTTTCTTGTCAACCCGAGACTTTCCCAAGTCCCCACCAAAGCTAGCTACATGTGCCTACAGCTGCCTACCACATTTAAGTTCATACCCAAACCCCCAACTCATCCCCTTTTCCCCCTTATTTTCTTTTATTGCACCCTACAGAATCATAACAGCCCACCCTCTAGCTGTACTAGCTGTGACTTGCCCAGGCCTCTGAGTGGAGTCAACAAATACTCACAACTGCATCAGTTCTCTTCATTGGACTAGTTAGAGGCAAAAGACTGACAATGACCTGCTCCCTGGAGTGCAGAAGGTCATGAACCCCCTGTGTGAGGCCATCCCAACTGGCTAACTAACTGTGGCCGTAGACCAGAACGTGTGGCTGCCCTTGACTGACTGTGTCAGGCCCCAGCCCTGACTACCACACATCTCGTTAATGTTGCTCTGACTCTTAAGATGCCACCAATAATGCAGTCTCATCATTATAAACCACTGACAAACATGGAGTTTATATCAAGTGTTTTATGCAGTTAATATTGTCCCTTTATTATGACACCTCAGCAATGCTAAATTTCAGTGGTAAGGTGGTTTTAAGCAGGGCGATAAAATGTCTAGCTAAATCTGTATTAATTCAGTAAACAAAAATCCTTTACACCCTAAGTGCCTAGATGATTGCAGATCCAACAACACTCCAGAACCTGATACCATCCATGAAAAAATCAGCTCACTTGAGCACCACATTCACAAACATCTATTCACTTCACCACTGACACTCAGTGTCAGCAGTATGTACCATCTACAATATGTATTGCAGAAAATCACTAAAGATCCTCAAACAGCACATTCCAAACCCATGACCACTTCCATCTAGAAGGACAAGGGCAGCAAATAAATGGGAACACCACCACCTGCAACTTCCTCTCCAAGCCATATTTCCAAGTTGGGATGGTAAATATCATTGTTCCTACATGGTCACTGGGTCAAAATCCTGGAAACCCACCCCCAACCACCCACCCCACCCTGCCGCCACCCCACCACCCCCGCCCAAGAGCATTATAGGTCACCATACAGCACCGGGAGTCCAGCAGTTCACAAAGGCAGCTCACCAACACCTTCTTAAGGGCAGTTAGGGACAGGGCACTAAATGCTGGCCAGCCAGCAATGCCCACATCCTACAAGTGAGTTTAAAAAAAAACTGAAAGCTTTGCATGCAATCCTACATTTCTACGTGAGAATCTCATTAATATTGATGCAGGAGGTGGTTGAGAGAAAGCTGCCACTCAACACAAAGTCAGATGCTCACAGTACTCTATTGATATCCAAGTGCTGGTGATGGTGAGGGAAAGACTTTCTTTCTATTGCTTGAAAGAGCACTCCTGTTCTTCCTATGAAAAATTAAATTTTTCCCTGTTCAGAAGACACTGGACCTCCAAACAGGAACAAGCTTTCCTCTGCGGCAAAAATAAAAACCTCAAGCCTGAAGAAAGCCATTTTATTTTACCTCATAAGTTGCTGTGGGTGTGGTTTGTAACTAATAAGAGACTTTGTAAGTATGGATTAGTCACCCTGTGCCTCCTGTAAACAAGGAAAAGTACCTGGAGAAGATTCAGGAGCTCCAGTTCTTGACAAGCCAAAAGGACAATCTCAGCGAACCCTGTGGACAGGAACCATTGAACTGTCTTCCTTCTGCCATGATGCACATTTACTTGTGTCTGTCTATGTGTGTATGCATGTGAGTGGGGTGTGTGTGCACATTCATGCGTATTGCCAGTGGTGTTCATAAAAGGATTAGAGTTTTAATTTAGTAGAGTTATATATCAATCAATTATTCATAATTATTTACCTGCAGCTGAAATCTATTTATTTGAAATAAATAGTAATTCTCGTTAAGTACAGAAACATGGTCCCTGCTTTCTATCAACCAAGGTCTAAAAGTTAGGTACATTAGGGTATTTTGGTTACTTTTAAAAAATATTTAACTTTTGTGATGACTCTAGGGCTTAATTTCCAGCATGCTACCTAAGTGAAACCAAGAACACGGATTTCAAAAGGTTATTTAATAAAGTGCCACATCAAGAGTGGCTATACAGAGCTCATGTTTAGAAGTAACATTAGCATAAATGAAAATTTGGCGAGAAAATAACATAAGAAATAAGAGCAGGAATAGAATACAAAAGCCTTTATTGTCTCATGCACTCGAATGAGTGCAGTAAGAAGTTTGTAATATCACCTCTTGGTGCCATCTTAGAGTACCTGTACTTAAGTATTGTACAGAATTAAAATAGTTTAAAAAAAACCGACTAGCATGGGAATACAGAGTCTAAATAATCCAGAATGAGAATAAAAAATGTCTTTAAAGTACTCAAGTTATGGTCCTATTTTCACTGAATCCATGCTCACTGGGCTTCAGAACACGAGGCCACACTACCTCCATGCGCTGGTCTCCATCCGGGAATTGTCCCCCTGGCCAGCCTGGGCTCACTCTGCTCCCCACTCTGGGCTCTGGCCTGCAACTCACTTCCGGAACTTGGCCCACGCGTGCCCTGGCGCAGTTCTGGGACTCAGTCCACACATGCTCTGCTGCCACTCCAGAACTCAGCCCGCAAATCGCTCTGCTCCCGCTCCAGCTACGGCTACCACTCCTCTCCCATGCCAGGCTGGTCTTGGACTCTGTTCTCCATTCCCTCCAGGGAAGGCAGTTTAAGAAGTTAAAAGTTGGGGCAGCAAAACAGAAAACAAAAAAACAGGAAAAGGAGCTGGTGAACAGAGGAGCTCTGGCTGGAGCTTCTTACTCTGGCACCATCTTAATTGGATTTAATCAGAGTCAATCATTCTGCCTGTCAAACCTGCTCTGCCAAGCAATATGATTGAAACTGATCTGTCCAAGGCCTCAGCTGGTTGACTAACAAGAAGCACAGGACAGGGATAAACGGATCTTGTTTTCAACTTGGGAGAGCCACTAGGATCAGTGCTAGGGCCTCAAATGTCAAAAAAATATATATCAAATGATTTGTATGAAGGGAGTGAATGCAAATTCACCAACAATACCAAGATAGGAAAGTAAGTTGTCAAGAAGCGGGACAGAATCTGCAAATGGATGGAGGCAAGTGAAGTGTGTGAGCAATAATTTGCAGCTATAGTCGAACACAGAAAAATGTGTATCCATCACTTTGACAAGAAAATTAGAGTAGCAAAATACTATTTAGATTGGTGGAGAAAGATTGCTAAGCTCTGAGGTACTAGGGTGGTCTGGTACACGAACCAGAAGTAGTTATACTGCAGGTACAACAAGTGGTTACAGCAGCAAATGGCAGGTTAACCTTTATGCAAGAGGATCAGCATATACAGAAAATCTTCCTGGAGCTACATTGGGCCTGATTATACCACATATGGAAAGGTGTACAGTTTGGTATGCTTCTTTGAAAATAAATTGGAGCAGCTTGGGGAAGATTCACGTGCTTCAGTCCTAGGACGAATGTCTTATCTTCTGACGAAAGGTTGAGCAAGTCAGGCCTATACCCATTGGAGTTAAGTACAATGAGCAGTGATCTTGATGAAACAAGATCTTGAGGAGGCTTCATCTGATGGATACTGGGCGGATGTTTCCAATGAGTTGTAGTTACTATTGAAAAGTAGGAAATGCATCAACCAATTTACACACAACACATTCCTGCAAACATCAATGTGAAAGCAACCAGATAATATTTTTAATGTGGGGAGCTGGAGGAACACAGCAGGTCAGGCAGCATCAGAGTAGGAAAGTTGACATTTCGGGTCAGGACCCTTTTTCAGAAAGGAAGAAGGGTCCCGACTCAAAATGTCAACTTTCCTACTCCTCTGATGTTGCCAAACCTGCTGTGTTCCTCCAGCTCCACACTGTGTTGTCTCTGACTCCAGCATCTGCAGTTTTTGCTATCTCCAATATTTTTAATGTGTTCACGAAAACATATATATTGACCATGAGAATGGTGTCATTCCTCAATCTTCTGTAAGATAATGTTTTGGGATTCTAAAAAGGCCTTAATTGAACGTTGCATCTGAAAGATAGCACCTTTGACAGTATACTCCATCAGCACTACATTCTGATGACAGCCTAGATTTTCATGCTCAATTCTCTGAATTAGTTTTGAATCCACAAAATTCTCACTTAGAAATGACAGTGTACTGATAGAGCATAGCTAACAAAGTTATTTTCAGCTGGACCCACGATATCACCCAAAAATGAAATGCTTAATGAGTACACCTGAACTCCAATTTCAGACAGAAAATTATTATACTATGTAGGAACAGAAATAGACTATTTGGCCCATCAAGTCTACTCCATTATTTGATGAGGTCATGGCTGATCTGTTTAACGTCAAGTACATCTTCATTCGTAACCAGTAGAGTAAGACGATTCAATTATGAAACAATGGGGAATTTTGTAAATTTGTGTGCGATAGGAACTGATTTGGACCACCCAAACTTCCTAAAAATCTGTTTCAAAGGAAGAGGGAACTTTCAGATCATATTTAAACACAGAGCTTAACAAATAGAGATGTCAGTATACAAATTGATGTGTCACATAATTTACTATGCTCTCTTTTCACTGACATTTTTCAAAGCTAAATAAAATTAAAAAGTTCTATAGAGTTTTTTTTGTAATTCAGTAGCATCTTGCACTTTCTTACTCCAGGTGAAGCTTTGCAATAGTACTGAAGAACAATAAGTTGTAATGTATTTTGTAATTTTCAGCCAACTTTCTGACTGCTCAAAACACAAAACATTTCACAAATACATAGCACAAAAACACAAATTCAAAGTGCCACATATGACTGTGAACTATCTATTCAACGTTAACTAGTGCAGACATAGTGTGAAAAGGTTGGAGGGAGTGGAATTCTTAAAATGCATCTAGGACAGCTTTTTAAGCCAGCATACAGAAGGCCCTACAAGATCGGGGGAAATCCCTGCACTTAATATTAGGAAATGAAGCTAGGTAAATGGTTGAAATATCAGTGGGGAGGCATTTGAAGGCAGCGACCATAACTCCATCAGATTCAAGATTGTCATAGAAAAGGACAAGAGGGGCCGAAAATCAAGGTTCTTAGCTGAGAGAAGGCCGATTTTAATAAGATCTGGTTTTGCCAGAGTGTACTGGCAGTGGTTGCTTTCAGGTAAATCTGTCTCAGAACAGTGGGATGCATTCAAGAAGGAAACATGGAGAATATAGGGCAACATGTTCCATCAAAGAAAAAGGGTGGGACTGTCAAATCCTATGGGTCATACAGCATTGAATGAAGAGACAAAGGGAAGTTTATGGCAGATACTGAAGACTGAAAACTGCAGAAGGCCTAGAAGAGTTTAGACTGTGCAAGAGGGAACTTAGAAGGAAGATTAGGAGAGCTAAAAGAGGACATGAAGGATAATGGCAGGTAAAATAAAGGAAACTCCTAATTTGTTTTACATGTAACTTAAGGATAAAGGATAATGAGGGAAAGAGTAGGGCCCATTAATGACCCCACAAGTAATTAGTGCATGGAGCCAAAGGATGCAGGTAGGGTTCCAAGTGAATACTTTCAGTTGGTGCTCACTTGTGAGAGAGAAATATATGATATTATATAAAACGGAGGGGAGGTCTGTGATATGATGAAATGAATTAACACAGACAGAGAGGGGATTCTGAGTGGATGGATGAAATTTATCCCAGGTTGCTGAGCAAGGCAAAGGAGGAAATTGTTGGGACAATTTACAAAACATTTCAATTCCACCCTGGCTATAGCATAGGTGCCAGAGGACTAGAAGACAGCCACTGTGGTACCTTTATTCAGGAAGGGAGAAAGGATAAACTAGGAAACTGTAGCCAGTCAGTCTAATCTCAGTGGTGAAACTATTGGATGCAATTCCTTTATTCATTCACAGGATGAGGGCGTCACTGACTAGGCAGCATTTATTGCCCATCCCTAATTGCCCAGAGGGCAGTTCAGAATCGACCACATTGCTGTGGGTCTGGAGTCACATGTAGGCCAGACCAGGTAAGGCTGACAGTTTCCCTCCCTAAAGGACATTAGTGAACTAGATGGGTTTTTCCGACAATCGACAACGGATTCAAGGTCATCATTAGACTCTTAATTCTGGATATTGAGTTCAAATTCCACCATCTGCCGTGGCGAGATTCGAACCCGGGTCCCCAGAACATTATCTGGATCTCTGGATTAGCAATCCAGCATTAATACCACTAGGCTATCACCTCCCCATCAGAGGATCAGAATTAATCTGCAATTGGAAAGGATGCAATTAGTCAAGAACAATCGGCGTAGTTTTAAGGGTGACCAAATTTATTAAAATGTTTTTGAAGAGGTGACCAAGTGTGTACATGAGGACAATGCTTTTCACGTAGCCTACTTGGACTTTAGCACGGCTTTTGATAAAGTCCTGCATGGGAGACAGAAAGCAGACGTAAGAGCACATAGGATCCAAGGAAGTTTGGCAAATTAGATCCATAACTGCGAGTGATGTTTGTCCAACTGGAAATTCAACTGGATTCCACACGTGCCAGTGTTGGGATCTTTGCTGTTTACATTTAGTTAACGATTTAGATGTAAATGTCAGAAGACTGATCAGTAAGTTTGCAGATTATACAAAAATTGGTGAGGTGATAGATAGTGAGAATGATAGCTTTAGACTGCAAGAGATTACGGGTGGACTGGTCACATGGGCTAATCAGTGGCAAATGAAATTCAATCCAAATAAATGTGAAGTGATGCACTTGGCAGGACAAACGAGGCGAGGGAATACATGATGAATGGTAGGACCCTGAGAAGTAATAATGATAAGAGGAACCTTCACGTATTTACACCTGTCCCTTAAGGTTTCAGAACAAGTGGATAGAGCAGTTAAGGCAGCATATGGCATATTTGCCATTATTAGCCAAAGCATAGATTTAAGAAGGATATGCTCAAAATGTATAAAATATTGGTTGGGTCACAGTGAGAATATTGTGTGCAGTTCTGGAATCAATATCATAGGAGGGACGTGACAGAGTGGGTGCACAGGAGATTTACCAGGAACTTGCCTGGGTTGGAGAGTTTTAGTTTGGAAGAGAGATTGGACAGACTGAGTTTGTTTTCTTTGAGCAAAGAGTATTGAGAGGGTCACGACTGAGATGTATAAATTAGGAGGGGCATCAACAGGGCAGACAGGAAAGAGCTTTTGTGTTGATGGAGGGATCATTGACTGGGGGCATAGATTTAAGGTAAGGGACAGAAGGTTTAGAGTAGATCTGAGGAAAAACTCATTCACCCAGAAGGTGTGGGAATCTGGAACTCAGCCTTTAAGTGGTAGAGGCAGAAAACCTCATAACATTTATGATGTATTTAGACATGCACTTGCAATGTCAATACTTACAAGGCTATGGAGAAGGGGATTAGAATAGTTAGGTGGTTGGCCAGCACAGATATGATAGGTTGAAGGGCCTTTTTCTGTGCTGTAGTCTATAATTCTATGACTGTGACTTATGCGTACCAATTTCACACAAGTAAGCACAACCTTCCCATAATGCCACTCTGCCATTTTCCAGCTGAGTGGGACTGCATTCAACTGAATCCATTCCTAGCCAGTTTATGAGGTCAGTGAGCTCAGTTGGCTGGATAGCTGGTTTGTGATGCAGCATGATGCCAACAGCACAGATTCAATTGCTGCACAAGCTCAGGTTACCAAGAAGGTCCTACTTTCTCGACATAATCTCTTGCCTGGGGTGTGTTGACCCTCAAGTTAAATTCACCATCAATCATCTCTCTCTGAGAGAGCAGCCCTATGTTCCTCTGGGACTATGGCAACTTTATCTTACTAAGTAATTGGCTATCGAAGGCAAGGCTCGGCTACAGTGGATCAAGAAGGCAGCTCAACACCACTTTCTCAAGGGCAACGATAGACAGGCAATAAATGATAGCCCATATCCCATGAGTGAATTAAAAAATATCATGGAGGGGGTGGTGACTGTGAGGCCCACATAGACATCACCAGATTGAAAATCTGAGAGTTGTCCTTTTCAAGGGAGTTTTTAAAACATGTCTTTTTTGGGGGCAGTCTCCAACAACATGAAAAATTAATACTTCGCTTTTTGGGAGATTGGGATGGTAAATTTGAATTCCTGGCCAGGACATCAGAATTCTAGGAGATCAGAACATGACACCAGGTTGATTGGGAAACTGAAGCTGATTAAACCCAGTGGAATGCACACAAGGTCAAAGGTCAAAGCAGCCAGGCACAGGAAAGGGTATGTCTGAAACAATTCCCTAGTAGTTAAATTCTTTTAAACAAAGTCCAAGCATACTCTTTTTTGTTAGAGTCTTATTTTAACCAACCACACAAAATTCTTGAACTTCTTGGTCTCTCTGTTGAACAACACTACCCAAGGCCCTACTTTTAAATGTGCAAGTCCTGCCCTTGTTTGTTTGACCAAAATGCAATACCTTGCATTTATCCAAATTAAACTCCATCTGCCACTCCTTAGTTCATTGGCCCAACTGATCAAGATTCCTTCGTAATCTTAGATAACCTTCTTCACAGTCCACTGTACCACCAATTTTCATGTCATCCACAAACTCACTAACCATGCCTTCCATGTTGTCAAACAAATTACTTATATAAATGACAACCAAAATTTGACCCAGCACCAAGCCCTGTGGAACACCACCGGTAACAGGCCTCCAGTCTGAAAAACAACCCTCAACCACCACCCTCAGTCTCCTACCAAGCCAATTTCGTGTCCATCTGGCAAGTTCTCTGTGAATCCCATGTGATCTAACTTTACTAATTCAGCTACCATGAGGAACCCTGTCAAAGGCTTTACTAAAATCCAAGTAAACAGCATCTACTGCTCTGCCCTCCTCAATCTTATTGGTTACTTCTTCAAAAATCTCAATCAAGTTTGTGAGACACAATTTCCCTCACACAAAACAATGCTGACTATTTCCAAACATTACTTGCCTCTCTAAATATGTATAAACCCTACCTTTTAGAATCACCTCCAACAACTTCACCACCACCAAAGTCAGACTCTCAGGTCTACAGTTCTATAGGATGTTGCCTGGGATGGAAAAGTTTAGCTATAAAGAGAGGCTGAATAAGCTCAGGTTGTTTTCTCTGGAGCACAGAAGGCTGATAAGGGACCTGATTGAGGTGTATAAGATTAAAAGGGGCCTGGATAGGGTTGATAGGAAGCAGCTGACCTCTTTGATAAAGGGTCAATAATGAAGAGGCAGAATCTTAAGGCGAAAGACAGGAAGTTGAGAGGGGATTCAGGAAAACGGTTTTTAAACCAGAGGAAGGTGGGAATCTGGAATGCAGTGCCTGAGAGGATAGTGGGTGCAAGAAACCTCGCAATCTTTAAAAAGGTTGGATGAGCACTTGAAACATCGTAACATTCAAGGTTATGGGCCAAGTGCTGAACAGTGGGGTTTGTTTAGATAGGCCAGTGCAGACCTTTTAGAACGGAGATAAGGAGAAACGTCTTCAGCCAGAGAACGGGGAACCTATGGAATTCACTGCCACAGAAGGCTATGGAGGCCAGGTAATTGAGTATATTCAAGACAGAGATAGATAGGTTCTTGCTTGTCAAGGGGATCAAGGGCACTGGAAGAAAGCGGAAGAATGGGGTTGAGAAATGTATCAGCCATGATTGAATGGCAGAGCAGACTTGATGGGCTGAATGGCCTATTTTCTGCTCCTAATCTTATGGTCATATAGTCTCAGACTCAAGGGGCCGAAGGCCTTTTCTCTGCTGTTTAACTCTATGTTGCTTCGGTTATTTCAGGGAATCCACACCATCAAGACTGCCCTGAGACAAATTAAGCAGTATGTCCAACTGCTGATGACGGTCCTTGTGGAATTTGGATGGAGTAAAGCTTGAGGTATGAAGTAAAACCAGTTGAACTCTGTCATGAAAGACAATATCAAAGAACATTATGGCTGCATACAAAATGGGCAACTATCAATAAAAGTTTCTACTGAATAAAATATGCCCAATAATTTACATTTATTTATGTTCATTTTGGTGTGATTCTTTGTAAAAGTTGTAATACTGACTAGGAATTCCTTTTGTTGCGGTCCCTTGATAAATTTGGTTGTTTTAGGTTATTGTTACCACAAGGACCAAACAAAATGTTCAAAATTGAACTCAACTTTTCAAAATCTGAGTTTCTGACACCAGCACATCTCTAATTACCAGCATATCCACATTTAAGTTCTACAACATCACCTTCCTGTCAGTGCTTCAGTTTACCTCATCAATATTTTTATTACTCTGGATGAAGCTACTTGCATTCTTTGCTTGCTGGCCTCCCATCTTGTGCCATTCATAAACTTGAGACCATCCAAATCTCTGTTCCATATTGTAACCTGAAGTAAATCTTCCTCACTGTCCTTCACTCTTGTGCTTGGCAATTTATGCTGACTCTCAATTTGATAACACCTCAATTTCTGAAAATTTCATTGTTTGTTAAATCAACGCACAGCCTCAACCTTCTTGTGGTCCGTAACACGATCTTCCAATTCAGAAAGAAAGTCGGTGAGACAGAAAACAAACACTTTGTGGGAATTTACTATTTTTAGAAATTCATAGAGCTGTACAGCATGGAAACATGCCCATCATTCCAATAGACAATAGACAATAGGTGCAGGAGTAGGCCATTCGGCCCTTCGAGCCAGCACCATCATTCATTATGATCATGGCTGATCATCCACAATCAGTATCTTGTTCCTGCCTTATCCCCATAACCCTTGATTCCATTATCTATAAGAGCTCATCTATTCCAGCTCAACCATGCCAACCAGATATCCTAAATTAATCTAGTCCCATTTGCCAGCATTTGGCCCATGTCCCCCTAAACCCATCCTATTCATATACCCATCCAGACATCTTTACAATGCTGTAATTGTACCAACCTCTAACTCTTACTCTGGCAGCTCATTCCATACATGCTTCACTCTCTCTTAAAAAAAAAAGTTGTTCCTTAGGTCCCTTTTAAAACTTTCCCCTCTTACCTATGCCCTCTGGACAGCCCTACCATGGGGAAGAGACCTTGGCTATTCACCCTATCCACACCCCTCATGATTTTATACACCTTCAAAAGGATACCCCTCAGCCTCCGGCACTTGAGGGAAAATCGCCCCAAGCTATTCAACCTCTTCCTATTGCTCAAACCCTCCAATCCTCGCAATATCCTTGTAATTCATTTCTGAACACCTTCAAGTTCCACAACATCCTTCCTGTAGCAGGGAGACCAGAATTGAACACAGTATTCCAAAAGTGGCCTAACCAACATCCGCAACATGACCTCCCAACTCCTATACTCAATGCACTGATCAAGGAACTATGAACTTGCACACCAAGGTCTCATTGTTCAGTGACATGCCCAAAGACTTTACCAATAAGTCCTGCCTGATTTCTCAAAATTCAGCATCTCACATTTATCAAAATTAAATTCCACCTGCCACCCCTCGGGCCATTGGCCCATCTGATCAAGGCTCCATTGCACTCTGAGGTAACTTTTTTGTCTGCCCACTACAGCACCAATTATGGTGTCATCTGTAAACTTACGAACCATACCACCTCTGTTCACATCCAAATCATTTATATAAATGACAAAAACCAGTGGACCCAGCACCAATCCTTGTAGCACACCGCTGATCTCAGGCCTCTTGTCTGAAAAGCACCCTTCACAATCACCTAGATAACAAGCATGGAGCTGGATGAACACAGCAGGTCAAGCAGCATCGTAGGAGCAGGAAAACTTGACGTTTCGGGCCTAGACCCTTCATCAGAAAATCTCCTTCACAATCACCTTCTGCCTACTACCTTCAATGTGGAGGTGCCAGAGTTGGATTGGGGTGGACAAAGTCAGAAGTCACAACAGCAGGTTATAGTCCAACAAGTTTATTTGAAATCACGAGCTTTTGTAGTGCTGCTCCTTTATCAGATGAAGTGGAGGCATGTGCACAGGCACAGAATTTATATGTAAAGGGACAATGGCAACAGTGGTTGCCATTACACTGCCATTATCTCTCTGCATATAAATGCTGTGCCTGTGCGCTTCCCTCCACTTCACCTGATGAAGGAGCTGCACTTCTAAAATATTTTTCTAATCAACCTGTTCAGAGATGTTATTTCACACCTCTGCTGCAGGTGAGACTTGAACCCAGGCTTCGTGGTCCAGGGTTAGGTTAACTACCACACCGCCACAAGAGGGCCGCTACTCAGTCTTACAAATTTTTCCTAATCAAATTGCTCAGGAATATTATCATCCTACTCTTGAGCAGGTGATATTTGAACCCAAACATTCTGGCTCAGAGGTACAGACACTGTCAATACACTACAAGAGCCCTTTCTACTTAATTTTACAACATCTT
Source organism: Ginglymostoma cirratum (assembly GCA_024137785.1). Taxonomy (NCBI): domain Eukaryota; kingdom Metazoa; phylum Chordata; class Chondrichthyes; order Orectolobiformes; family Ginglymostomatidae; genus Ginglymostoma; species Ginglymostoma cirratum. The sequence continues at coordinate 1,031,973 of JAHRHZ010000051.1, forward strand.
CTATAAAACCTTTATATCACCTCAGTCAATTAATTATTCAATTAAACCAAAAAATCTGCTTAACAATTTGACATCTTCCAGTCCTAAAATCCTCCCCAGCGTTGCAAATCTGATCTCCTGAGCATCCCCAATTCGCTTTGCACTACTGCCAGGCTGCAGCCAGAACTTTTTTTGTTTGCAATTTTGTCATCTTTTGTATCTTATTTCTGCTTTGCTTTTGATCTTTAAGTAGGCCTGAACTGAAGTCTTACTTTCTAAACCTTGATTTAAACCTAACAGTGACTGTACTTTGATTAAGCTAAAATCAATTATTTGATTTTTAGTAATGTTTTCTAGGAATAGACTTTGGCTTTGTTCCTAAGGATGTCAAAACCCAGCTGTTGTTTTAACTGGATACTATTTTCCACTGGGACATTTTCAAAGTTTTTTTTGTGTCCTTATGTGTCAATCCCAATGATCCTTCAACCATATGCCAGGATAACAAATTGCCTTACAAAAGGGTAGCCAATGAAATTGAGCTTGTTTGATGGACAGTATATCTTTATGAGAAATCAGGTATGGTCCAACAACCTGAGTTTTTGCAGATATGCAGATTTTGCCAAGTCTGAGAGAGGAAACACGCGTGCTATGTTTGCTTTGAGAAACTTATAATGGAAGACCTGAAAGACTAGAATAGAGCCTGGAATTTGGATTTAAAAACACCCAGTTTCTAGAATTTGCTGTGGCAGCCACTGATGGTCAACCATACACCACTAAAGACAACACTGGACGTCTATAATAAGAGTTAACAAAGTGTGGAGCTGGAGGAACACAGTAGGCTAGACAGCATCAGAGGTGGAGGAAAGTTACGTTTCGGATCAGGACCCTGCTTCAGAAATTGGGAGGGGGAAGGTAGGTGGGATGCTGATAGGGGAGGACATGTAGGCAGTGGTCAGGATTGGTCAGTGAAGTGGGAGTGGCAGATAGGTGAGATAGAAGATGGACAGGTTGTGTAAGGTCAAGGAGGCGGGGATGAGGAGGGTTGGTCATGGGATGAGGCCAACGGTGAGGAGATTTTACAACTCACATTTAGGCCATTGGCTGTAGGTTCCCAAGGCAGAATATGAGGTGCTGCTCCTCCAGTTTCCAAGTGGCGTCTGGAGGAGGCCCAGGATGGACATGTCACACGGGGAGTGGGAGAGGGGAGTTAAAGTGTTTTGCAACCAAAAGGTGGTGTTGTTTATCGCGTACAGAGCACAGATGCTCTATGCATCCGATGTGGCCTCCTCTACATCAGTGAGACCAAGTGGAAACTTGGAGACCATTTTGTACAGCATCACTATGAGTCACAATAACGCCACTCGCAAACTAGAGGAGCAGCGCCTCTTATTCCACCTAATTTGATTAACGTGGAGTTCCTCTTCTATTTTGGGTCATGGACAGACCAATTTGGGGTTAATGTTTGTCTTATAATTAAAGTTGTATTTCTTCCAATATATGTATCATAAATGTGCTTTATTTCCTTTCAATAAAGCTATTGTTCCTCTTCCTTCATTTTTTAATGTTACTTATTATCCAATATATCTATTTTACAATTGTTATATTATCAGTTATGAACTATTTGGAGTGTTGGGTTTAAAAATGATATCTTCAAACCAGATCATTATGAGTTAATGATTAAGGGTTAATTGGACATGACAATAGGCAATTGAAGCAAAGTGGAAAAATACATGAAAATAGGCCTGATGTAATGAACAGCCCGTTCTGGCTGAGCAGTAACTGCATAACCTGGAATGTCTGTGGGAACCATTCATTTATATAGTTAGCATGGAGCCACGTGGAGATGTCTTCTGTTATGGAGAAAACAAGTTGAATATCTGAAAAAAGTATTGAAAGTACGATGAAATGATGATGATGATGATGATGATATAGCACATAACCAAGATAGTATTAATGTGAGGGACTTAGACTCACTTGTTGGACTTTCTCCATTGGACTGGGCTTGAGATACCGGAACCAGGCTGGTGTTTGCGAGGCTGGTGCTGTGGAATATGAGATACAGCTCCAAGCGCCGCTGTTGCGGAAGTCCACAATGGGCAGCAGGCAATATGAAACTCACTTGTTTAATATGCCTCAGTAGTTTAACATAACCGCTTAACTTTAATATATTTTATATATATATATAGTATAAACTAATAATTATTCATTCATTTGTATTCAGTATTTAAACCCAATAAATTAGCTAAACATTGAAGTTCACATGTCTTCTTTTAATGATTTTGATCAGATCTTAAAGAACCCCTTAGGTATTTTCAGCCTAACTAGACACTATTTTGTAATAGTTATTATCATTACTTTCAGTCAGACTATTGCTTCAACATATTCCTGGATATTGTCACTCATCCATGCATGGTTCTGAAACTTAGTGGAACTTTGCCATGTCTCAGCTGTCCTTGGCAGCTGTGCATTTAATTGCATTAATACTAAGCTCCAGTATTCCCACCACAAGTCTCCACCTTGGCTTCTTTTAGATGTTCCATAAAACCTCTGAAAAAATGTTGCATGTGGTCCAATGTCACTTTATGTGGCTGTCTTAAATTTTATTTAATAGCCTCCAGTGAACCGTCTTAGGATGGTTTAAAACATACAAAACATAATATGCATTAAACCCTCAAAAGAAGCATGATGTTTTTGTTCAACAAGATTTCAGTATTCCCTTACCATCTATAAAGCACAAGTCCAATGTTGGAGCAGTCTGTTTGAATTATAGCTTTGCGTTAGAACTACAACAAAGTTTTTTTTGTCACAATTTCTTGATGGCCCAATAATAAGATGTGGTTTTAAGTAGAGATACCCACCTAAATGGTTCAATTTCTACACTTCAAGAAAGTCCCATGTCTGTAAGAATCCAATGTGTAATTCTCCTCATTATTCTGCCATTCAAGCATTTCTGTGTGACAACAGGGTGGCAAATCTACACAACCATCAGAAATGGATTAGGGTATTAGTTCTCAAAAAGAACCTCTTTTCCTAACTAGATCAATTTCTGCCTCCTTTAAACCATAGAAAACATAAAAAATAATCCTCTTCCTAAACTTCTGTTACGCACTTGACATAGACACTGTGCTTTGCTACTTGGCTCTTTTAGTCTGCTTTTGTAAACATTCACAAATTTGAAAAACACATCACTGATCAGGTAGAATCGTCTATAGAGAATAAACTTCAGCACATTTAGAGAAATAACTGCACTTAGTTTAAAAATTCCTTAACCACCGTAGGTTCTCTTCACTTACCAGTTACAAGTACAAACTGAAAAATGTAGTGTGGCATATAATTGTCGATTGCTTGACCCAGCAGTGAAGATCTGTCTCATCTGCTCCTTTGTGTGTTCAGCCATTTCCACTCTATTTCCCAACTACTTCACTCACGCACTAAAATCAGTCAACATATTGTGCTCTTGTACTTTGAAGTTACTGATACTGCACTCTAATTCTCCCAGCTAAGTCATATACAGCAAAGAGAGAAAATCATTAACATGTTGGAAAAGATCAACAGCTTCCTTCTCCTGCAATTGATCATGACCTAATCATAGCTGGCATCCAAAAAAAAAACTCATCAGCATTCTGCTTTGATATTCATTGCACATAAGATGACTTGGTTATATCATGTGTCCAAATTCTCATCAATCATCCTTCAAACCTGCCAGTGGTGTTCCACATCCCATGCACATTTAACGGTAGAATGCACACAGGTCTAATGGCTATACAGGCAGCAAAAGCAGAGACAAAGGAAAAGGAATTGCAGACATCAGAAAAAAAAGCTTTAAGATGTACACAAGATAACAAAGTAGTATGGGACAGATAGTTAAGCAAATTCTTATGATTTAAATCTGTTTCCCCATGTATTCTGAGTGCCTAGACTAATTTTCTGGGGACAAGGATTCAAATCACACCAAGGCAGATGATGACTTGTGAATTTAATCTTTTTGAGAATCTGAAATTAAAAATTGGTCTAATTCATACATGTAATCATTTTCAGTTGTCAAAAGCCCATCTGATTCATTAATGTCCTCAGCTGGTAAAGACTCAGTAAAAGTAAATGCTAAGATTTTTCAAAGATATCACCTTGAAAGTACTTTTGGTGATGAAGTAGTGTGCAAGGAAGGTCAATATTCTTTGTTATTGAGATCAGAAATAATTTTGGATGTAGATATTTGAATTCATTCTACAATAAGTTTACCTAATAGATTTACTTCATAAAGGAAATTATTTTATGTGATGATTGATCTGAAACCAATATCTTTCTCAATACAGGGCAGCATAGTGGCTACTGTTAGCAATGCTGCCTCACAGTGCCAGGGACCTGGGCTCGATTCCACCCTTGGGTGACTGTCTGTGTGGAGTCTGCACGTTCTCTGTGTGGGTTTCTGCCGCATGCTCCGGTTTTCTCCCACAATCCAAAGATGTGCAGGTTAGATAGACTGGCCATGTTAAATTACCCACAGTTTTCAGGGATACGTAGGTTATGTGGGTTAGCCACGGGAAATACAGGATGACGGGGAAAGAGTAGGGGGATAGGTCTGGGTGTGATGCTCTTCAGAGGGTTGGCGTGGACTTGTTAGGCCAAATAGCTTGTTTCCACACTATAGGGATTCTAAGAATAGAGGCTCATAATCCAACATTCCCTACATTGTATATTCTAATAACTTGTCATTAAAGAGTGATATGACTAAACTAGTCATGGCTTTTAGCTTTCCCTTCAGATCATGAATTCATTGTAAAAATCTTCTATTAAATGAATTACCCTGAATTTGAAAAGAGTCTATGCAGCATGAATGGCATTCTTTTGATACTTTCACTTCTAAAACTAATAGTAGGATGTCTATAAACTATTTCCTTCAGACTCTGTGGCAGCCAGTATTTTTACTGGCTGTCCATCTGTAAAAGATTTTTCCACAAAATGACCTGTTTTGAATTACTAAACAAAAAGACCACAATACCATAGATGTAATTCAAACCTCTTCTAGGTGGCAAAAGAAATACCCAACAGAAGCCAGCAGGGTTTAATAAATACATCAAGTTTGTACCTGTCAGGCAGGGAGGAAGTGGTCGAGCAAGGGAACCATTGTTTACTAAAGAAGTTGAATCTCTTGTCAAGAGGAAAAGGGAGGCTTATGTAAAGATGAGGCGTGAAGGCTCAGTTAGGGTGCTTGAGAGTTACAAGTTAGCCAGGAAGGACCTAAAGAGAGAGCTAAGAAGAGCCAGGAGGGGACATGAGAAGTCTTTGGCAGGTAGGATCAAGGAAAACCCTAAAGCTTTCTATAGGTATGTCAGGAATAAAGGAATGACTAGAGTAAGATTAGGGCCAGTCAAGGACAGTAGTGGGAAGTTGTGCGTGGAGTCCGAAGAGATAGGAGAGGCGCTAAATGAGTACTTTTCATCAGTGTTCACACATGAAAAAGACAATGTTGTCGAGGAGAATACTGAGATACAGGCTATTAGACTAGACGGGATTGAGGTTCACAAGGAGGTGGTGTTAGCAATTCTGGAAAGTGTGAGAATAGATAAGTCCCCTGGGCCAGATGGGATCTATCCTAGGATTCTCTGGGAAGCTAGGGAGGAGATTGCAGAGCCTTTGGCTTTGATTCTTATGTCGTCATTGTCTACAGGAATAGTTCCAGAAGACTGGAGGATAGCAAATGTTGTCCCCTTGTTCAAGAAGGGGAGTAGAGACAACCCTGGTAATTATAGACCAGTGAGCGTTACTTCGGTTGTGGGTAAATTGTTGGAAAGGATTATAAGAGATAGGATCTATAATCATCTAGAAAGGAATAATTTGATTAGGGACAGTCAACATGGTTTTGTGAAGGGTAGGTCGTGCATGACAAACCTTGAGTTCTTTGAGAAGGTGACCAAACTGGTGGATGAGGGTAAAGCCGTTCATGTGGTATATATGGATTTCAGTGTTATTACAACACAGCAAAGTACATTGGACAATGCCTAAAACTTTAAATGGTAAAATGTAACAAGAATGAATGATGTACTCTTCTGCTCATCTTTGTCAACTACGATTTCTACATTTTGTGACTGATAATTCTATGAAGCATTCAGAGGCACATTTAATTAGAGGTTCATGATTTAAAAATAAGTTACTTAGGGACATTATGGTTCAACATAAAATGCAATTTTTTGCTGTTAATGTGCAGCCTTACTACAGGCAAAGGCTGAGAACACATTAGCTTCTACAATTTAAGCCTGTCTCTGACCTAGATTTACATATGGCCACTGTCTATCACTGGAGTGCTCAGGGCTCAGGATTTACATGCAAGCAAGACTACTTTTTTATTTTCTTTTTAATTTGTTCATGGATGTGATATTGTTGGCATTAATTGTCCATTCTAATCATCCCTTGAACTACCAAGGAATTTCCAAGAGCAGTTCAGAGTCAATGACATTGCTTTGGCTCTGGAATCACATGTAGGCCAGACCAGGTAAGGATGGCAGATTTCCTTCCCTAAAAGACATTATTGAACCAGACAAGGTTCATACAACAACTGAAAATGATTACTTGTATGACATTAGACCAAATTTTAATTTCAGATTCTTAAAAAATAAACAATTAAATTCACATCATCTGCCTTGGTGGGGTTTGAACTTACAACCCCAGAAGTTCAGTCCAGGATTCTGGATTCCTAGTCTAGTAACATCAACATTACAGCACCACCTTCCTTGTACAATGCTACAATTTGTTTGAATCAGCCAAGATCAGTAAAATATCTGAGAGAGTTGGTCAACAAATGAAAGTTAAATACATTACGCAGTGTATTGTCCTATATCCTACTGTTGAAAAACAAAAGAAAATTCTACAACACCTTGACTACAGCAACCGCCATTGTCTTCATCAACATCTTATATTCAACATACCACCTGTTACACTCATCACTCCTGCCATGGAACAGGAAATAAACCACTAGATCTACATTCATATCTTCCAGTCTAGTTAGAAGAAATAAATGTCTGGCAGTAAAACTATTTGGGATTTTATTTATGTAGTCTGTGATATTATCAAACTGCTCCTTTGAATTACTACCTTGTACCTCATTGTCAGCAGTCATTATCTAATACACAAGCTCAGTTGTTATATGCTTAACTGCAATTATTTGAGCTGGATCAAACTGATATTTACTCTAGCAATACTATATTACCAAAGGGAGGTGAGCACTGGATGGGAGTCATCTTTCAACAGCCATGAAAGACGAATTATTCTTGAATATCATAAAAATGAACAATAATGTGACTTACAAGCAAAGAAATGCTCCCCCATCAGCGATTAGACATTGGATTTGTTCAGTGCACCCACCATTCCTGTGTCTTTGAAGCAAATACTGAAATGCTGCTTTGTGTTGACTAATTTTTGACCAGAACAATTTATATATATATAGCATCTTTAACATGATAAAATACTGCAAGACAGTGACCAACATCATAAAGCAACATTAGACACTCAGCTGCATAAGACAAACACTTTTAATCAGTAGTTAGAAATTTGGATGATTTTAATTTTACAGAGTGTAGGATGTAGGAGAGCAGCCACGAGTTAATTGGAATAATCCAAAGGCTGAAACTAACAAAATGCACAAATGAGGGTTTCTGCATTAGATGAGCTGACACAGGTTGGTCAATATTATGGAGATGGAAATATATAATCCAATTGAGAGAACAAGAAAAGGTTGAAATCCATCTTGGGGTCAAATGTGGCAGCAGTTACAAAGTATCTGATTTAGTCTCAGACCATTAAATGGGAAGTAGGATGGAATCAGTAACTGGGAAATAGAATTTGACAAGTGTTCGAGGAAAATGGCATGAGTCTTCTCAATACTTAATTGGAGGAAATTTTGCTCATCCAGTATTGGAAGCTAGATAAAGCAGTCTAATGAGCAGCAACAGGGGAGTTAAGAACAGCAGTGGTAGAACCAGGATGTCATCTGCATTTGTGTGGAAACGGTGTTTATGCTTTGGGATGATGTTGCCAAGGGAAAGACAAGCCATTGCAAATGATAATCGAACAAGATGGTGTTGTTCCACCCAGCTGGGCAATGGAGGAAAGACATTTCAAGCAACACAAGGCTGTATTGCATGTCAGAAATCATATAAAATATTGATATCCTGTTGGTTATGAAACTCTGCCACTGACAGAACATAAATGGGATTATAAACGTTTCATTCATGCATGGAAAAATCTCTATTTATTCAGAAGTAAGAACAGACTGCATTTCAAAACGTATTCTGCAAGTTTAACAATTCTCTAATTCGATATAGTCATCACTACAATATCAGAGGCAAAACTGAACAAATACAGTTTCAAGACAAGGTTTATAGATTTAAACCTTTAAAATTATCAAAATATAAAAGGAGCAGTTGGTAGGATGCCTTTTTAACTTCGTGACAAAGGTGGTTGTACCAGAAAAATACTGCCTGAAAAAAAAATAGCACTGCAAAGGGGGATCTTTCTCACACAGTGGTTGGAGATCTGACAAATGCCCTATGCCAAGCTGCAAAATTGAGTACCTGTTACTCAAGCATTTAACTGGGCATTGTTAGGGGTTCTTTGAGATTCAGGACAATAGGATCAAAGTCCTACCCAAAAAGAGCTATTGGTCACTCAGAAGCCAGCAATGTTTCATTGTTCGGCAGAACCACTGAGGCCCAGGAATGTCTCTGGAGCTAAGCACTGGTGACTTACAAGAGAAGTGATCTCAGGAGCTGAAAATGGCTTTCAGTGGGGCCTCCTTCATTGTGTCATATCCCTCAATATTGGAGGGAGCCTGCTCCATATAAGACTGCAAAGCCAAGGGTAGCCTTTCAGGGCTCCAGCATGGCCTACTTCCCACTGGATTAATACCAACGGTGGCAGCGTAAAAACTAAGTGGGCATTAAATGCCCACTAAGGGCCTCAATTGTTCAGCAGGGCAGTCAGGTCATCCACAGGCCTTACCGCTATAGATTGAAATTGGAGCAGAGGCTGGAAAGTGCTGGGGACCCCAGTTATCTCCTGCTCAATTAGATGGCCGCCAGCCACCAAACACACCAATAGGAAAGGGCATTACTAGTCCAATACTATTCATGTCATTTGAATCGTAATGTTGTTGTTGTTGTTATCTACACTGCATGCTAACTCGTACTAACACCAGGGCCCATCAATGTACAGAACTAAAATGTGTGCAACATAGGGCTAAAATCCAGTGAAGTTTAACAAAGGTCCTGATGTTATTTTATTTGATAGATATTAATGTCTAACATTGAAAGAGAACACATTCTGACATCATAGGATCTAGCTTAAAATGAGTTCACGCCACTCCTTCGCAACATTCATCGAGATGTTTAATTATTAACTAATGCTATCGCGTTACTGCTCATTTCATTTTTAACCCAATCACTTCTGCAGCAACTCCATACTGTTGTTTCTATGAAGGTTACAATTAGCTCTGCGCTGGGTAACTTGATGGATCTCATCTGATCAGACTGTTGAGTTAAAATGATGAGTCAATTTCATTTTGTAGTCTTATCCATGGTCCAACTGGTAACTGTAAATAATCCTTCACAACGAAATTAGTGTGCTGTGTTGTCGTTAATATTGTGTTAGGACATCACTATTATTAGCACCTTCAGCAGATTACAATGAGGATATTTTTAAAAATTAAAGTTAGACCAACAACAGTTATGCAATTATAAACTAACCCTCTACAATGAGGCGTCACTGATGCCAATGTGTATCATCATATAAGTTTACCAGGAACCATTAACCCGTTCTTTTACTTCACACATTCTGAGGAGCTGAATTTTGTTCTAGATTTCTTCCATTTGCAGGTTCTTTCCCTTTGTATTTTTTAAACTACTGCTGGCATCACAGCTTACTTCCGTAAAGGATCCATCCAAAGGAAATTTTGAGATATGTTACTGTTGAAAAATCTCATAACAAGTACAGACAAAAAAACAGAAGACAACCAAGCAGTTTCCAAATTATACAATTTTCCAATTGTCACAGTAACTGACTGTGTGTTCAAACATAAATTTTTTTCCAATGGCAACCCTGAACAGTGGTTGAAATGACATGTTAATTTAATCGTTACAGATTGCAACTGTGCTCCTGAACTCCAAGGGCAACTCTGAAAATTAGTTAATAAAGAGATTAGATTAAATAGCCTCTTTCAGTCCCTCAAACACACATTATTTTAGATTACTCTTCAATAGAAATCACAATTTTCACTGCACCTTTCCAAATTCCACATTCATTTGAACTAAAAGGCGAAAAGGATGAATGTTTAAAGAAAAAAAGTGGTTTGCTCAAAATGTACATCATTAAAATATAGGAGTTATAAATCAGGATGTTCATACACTCAAAACTTATTCAATTTTTTAAAATTCACTTGTGGAATTTGGGTGTCATAGTTAAAATTAGAAATCTTTCATTATGTTTTTACTACAAATTCAACAAGGCAAAACAAAATAGGATATAGGTCAAGATTATTGGAAAGCACTAAGTGCAAGTAGTTTTTTAGGGCTTTATCTAGGCTGGAGATCCATTCACACCAAAGGCAATTTCAGAGGGAATGGAACTAACTTTCCACGTTGGAGTGAAACATAGTGTAAATTTGGGGTCTTGCGCCTCGTAAAACAAGGCACACAAACTCCTGAAGGGTGCAGGCAGTCTGCACTGAGGTGGGGAGTGGATCCAAAAAAATTTGAATGGTAATAACGGGTCACGAATATCTGCTTTCTGAACAAGTAACAAAACATGAAGAAAACTATTTATATTGCATCTAAACTATGACAGAGATCAAACATGAGTTGAATGAACTTGTGGAATTATCAGACATTTTATACTGTTGAATGTATGCTGAAAATATAATGAAAGATTTCTGATTTTAACTCTGACACCCACATCCCACAAGTGAATTTTAAAAATGAATAAGTATTGAGTATATAAACATCTTGACTTATAGCTCTTACTTTTTTTTAAAATGACATTTTGAGCTAATCATTCTTTTTCTTCAAATATTCATTTCTTTGCCTTTTAGTTAGAATGAAAGTGGTATTTGGAAACGTGCACAGTGGAAGTAGTCTGACTTAGTCATGGTAATTAGAAGAAGAGCTGATGCACAACTCAAGATATTTGAACTTGATAGTTGACTTATCTTGAAAACCTTGTCCATCCTAGTCTGTTCAGCATTTTTTTTAACCTCTGTATGTTGTTCTGTAACATTCAATGAGTTGACAACTTTCAACAAATCATGAAGCTATGATTTACCATAGAATCAATACCTTTACATTGGCAAACTACATTTTCCTCAACAAAACTGAGTTACTGAATTAACATAGTGTGGAGCTGGAGGACACAGCAGGCCAGAGAGCATCAGGGGAGCAGGGGAGCAGGAAAGCAGACGTTTCAGGTCAGGACCCTTCTTCAGAAATGGGGCAGGGGGAAGGGAGCTCTGAAATAAATACAGAGGAGGAGGGTGGAGCTGGGGAAGCTAGGTGGGATGGCGATAGGTGAGTGCAGGTAGGCAGTGGTGGGGATTGGTCAGTGAGGTAGGAGGAATGGATAGGTGGGAGAGAAGACGAACAGGTCAAGGACACAGGGATAAGATGGAGGCCGAGGGTGGGGAGATTTTGAAACTAGTAAAGTCCACATTGAGACCATTGGATTGTAGGCTCCCAAGGCGGAATATGAGGTGCTGCTCTTCCAGTTTCCGGGTGGCATTGTTGTGACACTGGAGGATGCCCAGGATGGACATGTCATCCAGGAAGTGGGAGAGGGGGAGGGAGTTGAAGTGGTTCGCGACTGGAAGATGTTGTCATTTGTCGCGAACAGAGCACAGGTGCTCTAAAAGCGGTCTCTGAGCCTCCACTTGGTCTCACCAATGCGGAGGAGGTCACATCGGGAGCAGCGGATGCAGTAGACCACATCAGCGGATGTGCAGGTGAACATATTCCACCCTGGGAGCCTACAAGCCAATGACCTCAATGTGGACTTTACCAGTTTTAAAATCTCCCCACCCCCGGCCTCAGCCTCATCCCATGACCAACCCACCCTCTCATTCCCGCCTCCTTGACCTGTCTGTCTTCACTCCCACCTATCCGCTCCTCCCACCACTGCCCACCTGCACTCACATCACCATTCCACCTACCTTCCCCAGGCCCACTCCTCCTCTCTCAATTTATTTTGGAGCTCCTTTCCCCCTCTCCCATTTCTGAAGAAGTGTCCAGACCCGAAATGTCATCTTTCCTGTTCCTCTGATGCTGCCTGGCCTGCTGCGTTTCTCCAGCTCCACGCTGTGTTATCTCTGACTCCAGCATCGGCAGATCTTACTATCTCTGAGTAAGCTTCTGAATTTCTTTGTTGTAATTTGGTGAGATGCTGTTATTTCTTCAATTGTCCAAATCCTCCAGTCAGCATTGGACAAGGTGTATCTGATGTGAGTGGCATTTTAAAACTTCCCACTGACATTTGACACTACAGCCTTTGAACCAGCCAATGCCAGTTCCTGCATGAAATCACTGGTCAAGTGGTGACTACAAATCCCCATCCCAGAGGGGAAAAAAAAAAATTATACTTAGAAATTAGACATCTGAGCCCCATCGTGAGGAATACAAGATGAATCTGGCTAGTACGTCCCATTTGCAAGTTTTATTGCCTTTCTCCCAGGTCTGCATTCCCTGACAAGGCAAACCCTTTCAACATGCACTGGACAGAAGCCAGAGATTCTATAAAGTGAGCTGTGGGTAGTGGAGAGCTAAGGAGAGGAAAGAGGTGGTGGTTGTGGTGGTGATACAGTGCTTTTGGTGAAATGATAGCCACGGGTCTCTGGGGAATGAGAGAGTTGAACATTGCATGGGGGCTGAACATTGTCATTGTTTTTATAATCATCCTTCTCCCTCAACCCAATGTTATCTTCTCCGAATCTATCAAATCTTTACCTGATAAAGCTTCATTGAGAGATTCCAACAGCTCCTTCACATCACCTGCAACAATGTAAACTTAAAAATAATGAATGTTTTATTAACCATCTCATTTACAATGACTGCATTTTCACTAAACCCACAAAAATCCTGCACACATTCTGCCCAAATCTTTTGCTGAACTGCGATGTTGATGGTTGGACTTCATATCCCAAAACTGACCGATGAACATAATGATTCAACTGAAATTTCACCAAAATTCGCACAAATATATTGGCTAGATCTCTCCACTGGTTTCATGAATCAGCTGAACTTATGTCTTTCATAGATAATATACCTGAAATGTAACAATTAGCCTTGGCCCATAGGCTGGACTAAAGCTATAATGTTTTCTGTGAAACATTCAACTCTGATATAATCCTCAGAGAAATAATTCAAATTTATGAGATGACCAGGGCATTGTCTGGAAATAAAAATGCTTTATAAGCACTGCTCTTCCTTTTGTAATAAATTCCTAAAACAGGGCAGAATGAGAAGCAAACAAATCTTCCAAATACTTCTTTGCTACTTGTTAGAATTCCACGCAACATGAAGTGAAGCCTTAACTTAACCTTGACGTACAAATATATCTCCTTCAGCATTGGAGACAAGGTAAATTAATCTATTCTTTGGAGCATGAACTTTTTCTGCATAAGTTTTAAAAACTTTCATTTGCAATAAAAAAAACTTTCATCAATGTTAACGACCTGGTGAGAAAGATGTGTAACATACTATGTTGGAAATTTGGATTTCCTGGTTTCCAAAAAAAAAAAAAGAGAGTTTTGGTTAGTCCTGGGAACTTTTTGTTTCTGAAACAAAGGTCAGGAAGGCAATTTGTACGCTGACCTGAAATGTTAGTTCAAAGAAGACATCAGCCAATTGCCTAGCAGACCCATGCGGTGCTAATGGTCCAATACTTACACTATTTGGTTAATGACAAGCTGAGTACATACATTAAGGCATTTAGTTTAGTTTTGACTTCAGAACAGAACCTTCAACATTCCTTAATAAGAATCTTGGAGTTAAGCTCTGCTAGCAGGACAACCAAGTTTTTCTCCAGTTCAATTCAGGAGAACCCGTCGCTTTAAAAAGAAGTGGTTTCTATTCTGTAAAGCTTCTAAACCAGGAAAGTTTGTACAGAAATCTTTAAGTTGTTAGAACTGAGAAAGTTTTGGCCATCTGACTTGGAAAGTAATTGACTGATTGCCTGTACAGTTCAAGAAAAAGAAATTAGAAAACCTCAGTTAAGTAAATGTTTAAAAACTGAGATAGGAGTGATATATCTCAGATACTAAGTCTCTGTCATGGACAGTGTTAGGAAACCGGTTGATTTTGTTAATTTCTGAAGAAGGGTCCTGACCCGAAACGTCAACTTTCTTGCTCCTCTGATGCTGCCTGGCCTGCTGCGTTCCTCCAGCTCTGCATTGTTATCTCTGACTCCAGCATCTGCAGTTCTTACTATCTGATTTTATTGATTTGCTTTTCCCCCCCTTGCATAATATGCCTTTGGCCAATTGTTAAATAGATGATCTATCAAACTAGATTTCAATTTGGGATCTGACTTGCCACTGTTATTATCAACACTGATCGTAACATCAGGGTAAATGACATTCTGTCTCAAGCTTGTTGAAGTTTCAGGATCTAGGCCCGAAACGTCAGCCTTCCTGCTCCTCTGCTGCTGTTTGGCCTGCTGTGTTCATCCAGCTCTACACCTTGTTATCCCTTGAAGTGTCAGGATATGTATTTGCAATACTTGAGTCAGAACTTGCTTCCGCACTGGTAAGTTTCAGATTTGTGTAAATTTTTATTCCTCCTGAAGCACTCAATCCAGTCTTAAAAGACTCATCTAAAGTTGTTTCATCTTCCTTTTAATTCAAAATTCTGAGCAGCCAACTGGCTTTCTCTTCAATACAATGATTGATCTTCAATCCATGCTCTATTCTGTCCATCACATGTCTACACAAGTAACAATAAAAGGAGATGCACTGTGACTGCTGACTTTTATTTTATCTTCCATGCAAAGTAAATTCAGCCAAGCTCAAGGACTTTGCGATATCAATCACATGATCATTTTGCTCAAGGCATCTAAGCAAATTATGCATAGACTCTAAATAAGTCTTACTCTAAGCAACTGGAGGAGTTGAAGTAGGTTATCACTTAGTCAGGAGTAGGGTTAAGTTGATAAACAAAACATGCGTTCCAGGAGAGCTACTTGTAATACCTTCAATAAATATTAAGCAATTGAGAGCAATACACCAGTAATGCACAATATTCAAGAAATGAAATTAATTATCAGAATAATGTTACTATTTGGGGCTGTGAAGTAAAGTGACCGTTGACGGTTTTCTTAACAAATGGACAGTATAACTTATTAACTTGTTAAACCAAATAATCAGGTCATGTTGGCAATGCTATTCAAAAACTTTTGAAAATAACTCGTGCTATTAAAAAGTGCTTTAATTTCCACAATATCACTATTTAAGGTCCTTCATTAGATTCGAGCGCTGTTATCACAGAAGCAAAGCTAAATAAGTGGTAGGAAGCATCGTTGTGATAAATGATGGTATTTTTGGACTGCAGGAAAATATTCAGTGATCTTCCACGGAGATCTTGGGCCATTGCTTTCCTTGATCTCTAAATTACTTAGACTTTGGCACATTAGGCACAATTTCAAAATGTGATGACACATGACTTGGAAGTATTGTAACATGATAAGGATGGCTTTAAAACTTCAAGAAGGTTTAGACAGGCTGGTGAAATTATTTAAAAAGCTTAAAATAAACATTCTGAAGTATTTAAACACTTAGTGTTTTATGATAGCATTACACAACATAAAGGCTCTCAGAGTCATACAGCATAGTAGCAAACCTGTCGGTCCAATCATCCATGCCAATTAATCCACCTCACTCTAAACTACTTGCCTGCATTTGACACATATCCCTCTAAACATTTTCTATTTATGTACCGGTCCGAATGTCTTAAATGTTATAACTGTATCTGCTTCTGCCACTTCCTCTGGCATTCATTCCATGACCGAACTGCTGTGAAGAAAACTGCCCCTCAGGTACCTTTTAAATCTTTCTCCTCTCACCTTAAAAATATGCCCCCTAATTTTGAAATCCCCCACCCTCAGGAAAAGACCTTTGATACTTATCTTATCTATGCCCCTCATGCTTTTATAAACCACCAAGATCACTCCTCAAGCTCCTACAATCTGGTGAAAAGTGTCCCACCTATTCAGCTTCTCCTTACAACTCAAACTCCCGAGTCAGAGTAACACCCTTGTAAATCTCTTCTGCACTCTCGCGAATTTAATGATACCCTTCCTATAGCAGAGCAAGCAGAACTGTACCCTGTATGCCAAAGTGGCCTCACCAACACCCTGTACAACCTCAAAATGACATCTCAACTCCTACACTCAAGTTTTCCCAATTGATGCTCTTATTGTTTGTTAAACAACTTGTTAACAGTGCAATCACCACAGTTTGCTATGAAAAACAATGTCGGTTCTTGACTGGTTCAAATCATCACTTGCTCCACTAGACTTCCATGTTGGACAACAGCTACCAACATCTCATGGGCATTGGTCTCTCACACCAACTTCCAAAGGCACTGACGTGTAATGTGCCACTCTCAAAAGAACCTTCATGGCACATCACCAATCCACTTACACTACCTTTCTGCATTTCAGTGCTGCTCCAGCACCTATCATTGTAATGTTACTGCAAGAATACTGTGTGTTCGGGGATACACACCCAGCATCCCTTGGTTCTTACTCACTTACACTAATTCTACCTGGATACTAATAGCACTCCTGTCTTGCCATTTTGTGTTTTGTCCCCTCAGCCAGAAATACTGGACTGATATGACCATTGTCTTACTGTGCACTAAGCACACACAAAACCAGGAAGCTTGACACAGTTGTCAACAGATCACAGTCCAGTTAAGGGAGAAAGCCTTTACTCGGGGGATCCTGACGCAGTAAGTCGAGGGAAGCCTCTGAGACCAGTCCAGAGGTTGCTTAGGGTGGTCAGAATCAGGATCGTCTGTTCAGGTCAGGAGCTGAATGACAGGCAGCCAATCACCTATCTTGACTTGTTCTGGACTTTATTTGTGGACTGTTTTCCTCATAGAATGAGGGTGAAGCAGGTATGGGAGATGCACCGTTATTAATCTTTATGAAAATCCTACCCCAACCCACTACTTATGTTCCTAATTGCTTGCTGTTCTACCATGCTAGCTTTCAGCATTACTTGTACAAGCACTTCCAAATCCCTTTGAACACCATGTCATGAAGTACAGAAACATGGAGGTTATGGAGAACATTTACAATTCAGCTGGTTTAGCTTCAACTGGAGTATTGAACATATTTCACAGCATTGCACTTGAAAGGGACATAAAGATTCTAGAACAGCGCACAAAATATTTGAGAATGGTTCCAGGGAAGAGGGTTTTCATTTATGAAGATGGATTAGAGAAACTGAGTTGTTTGTCTAAAAAGAGCTCAAAGTGCAATTTATTAGAGATCTTCAAAATCATGAGGGGTCTGAACAGAATACAAAGGAAAAAATGTTTCCTTTGGTTAAGAACCAGAGGACAACCATTTCAGGTGATCGGCAAAAGAACAAAAAATAACACGAGGAAATCTTTAATTTGGGATTAGGATTGGGAATTCACTGTCTGAAAGTGTAGTGAAGGAAGGTTCAGTTGCAACTTTTAAAACAGAATTGAATAAGCAACAGAAAACAAGGAACATGCAGGATTACAGAGAAAGGGCAGGGAAGTCATCTTGCTAGAGTCAACGTGGACTTAATAGACTGAATAGTCTCCTTCTGTGCTGCAATCATTCTATGGCTCTCTGCCCCAAATGTCAAACCAATCAACACCTAAAGGGTTGGAAACATGAAAGGCAGGGATTATGAAAACGATAAATTCAAAAAGATATCAAAGTAGATCCTCATCCAAAGGATGACAGACATGCATAATTTTGGCTTGGAGAGACAGAAGAGAAAAACAAAGTTAATAAGAGTTGAAAAATACGGTATGTGCATTGTGTGAGAGAGAGAGGGAGAGAGAAAAGAAAGCAAGAGAGATGGGAAAAGAGTGCATTTGAAGAAAGAGAGGTTTTCCATTATAAATGATAAAGGATGCCAGAGGGATGACAGAAGCATAAAGGAAGAGAGAATGGATGTTTTTGTTCTAAAGATGTAGTTAATGAAATATTCCAGACATTATTATTGAGACTCTGCTTTTATACAACATCATCTTCATCCTTAGATATTCCAAAGTTTGTCAGAGCCAATTAATGTGTCATTTCTTTTGTCTTGTGGGAAATAATGGCAGACAATATGTGCAAAACAAGGCCACACAAATAGCAGTGAGAACTGATCAAATCGTCCGCTTTAGTGGCATTTATTGAGGACAAATGTTGCACAGGGAATGGTGAGCAATTTAAAACAATGCCATAGGATTTTCTATATTGGCCTGAAAGAGCCCCAATTTCACAATTCAACTGAAAGGTGGTATCTTGGAATTGCAACTTCCCTTAAGGTTACATTAATCAGCATGGATTATGTGACACTTCAGCATAGTATAATAATTTGTTGAGGTTACCAATTTATGGAGTATACCAAACTAGAAGATACGACATAGAAGATTAGGAATGATTTAGCTATATGAAGGAAGTTGGCAGATATATGAAAAATGCAGACATTGTTTTGGGTGAGTTTCACTCCTACGGCTCTGACATTGTTTCTGGCAAGTTTCATTCCTCCTTGCTATTTCAGGCAACAAGACAGAAGGATATCAAAAGTCCACTGACAGAACCAGGCATATCAAATGTCTTCAAGTAAAATGTCAAAACATGTCAAAAGTTCCCAAGCATGTTACTAAACTATTCATAAAAGCTTAAAGACAGCACCATTTGAAAGAATTTATCATCAGATCTATGGCGGCTAACATAGCAGTTACATGCAACACTTTGTTAACACCAACAATAATTTTCACATTTTGACAAGTGCTGATTCCACATTAGGTGCAGTTTGCATAAGATTCTGTTGTTAACATAGTCTCTCAGTGTAATCTGAAAGGCACACGACTGTGGGGTGAAGTACTTCACAAGTATTCTTTCTAGGTTTGTAAATACAGGCATGTGAAATGGCTGTTACAGAGGTTATTCTACCCCACTTAACACCAAGTTACCTCTTTTAAACTGATTCTTAAAGAGAACATTAATCCCTACAGGTGTAGTTAAAATCTATATATGAAATACCCATGCTGTACATTTTTCTGAACAGGTTTCATTAAAATCATAGGAAAGCTTAAAACAATATTTCTATCTGCAACAAATATCAGCACAATTTCACAATAAACGATTTTCAGGAAATACAGGCAGAACTTGCTTTACCAGTAAGGTAACAAAGTAAAGTTGCCGTAGTCTTATCAGACCATACAATTGTTCTCTCATTAGAGTGTGACTATTGAAGGAGTTTTAACTGGAGTTTTAACCATGCCTCGGGTAAGGGGAAAGAGGTTGAGGAGGAGAGTCCTTCACAGTAACCTCAATCATTCCTTAGTATGTCAATAGGAGCAGAGCTTTTGCTACTATATTCAGCTGATAAGACACCAACTTGGTGACAATATAAAGATCTCTTCTGCACTCGACATGGCTGCAAACTAATTCTATCATTCACAGAATTCAATTTTTTTTCTTTATTTATTCATGAGATGAGGGCATCGCTGGCTAGGCAGTATTTATTTCCCACCCCTAATTGGCCAGAGGGCAGTTAGGAGTCAACTACATTGCTGTGGGTCTGGAGTCACATGTAGGCCAGACTAGGTAAGAATGGCAGTTTCCTCCCGAAAGGACATCACCGAACCAGATGGGTTTTTCCAACAATCAACAATGGATTCACGGTCATCCGTAGACTCTTAATTCCAGATATTTATTGAATTCAAATTCCTCCATTTGCTGTGGCAGGGTTCAAATCCGGGTCCCCAGAATGTTGTCTCGGTCTCTGGATTAGCAGTCGAACGACAATACGACTAAGCCATTGCCTCCTTCAGTATTGAACAGCTACCACATTGATATATTCATGAATTAACTTGTTCATGTACCAGTCCTATTTAATTAAGTGATTCAAAATGTTTACCAAAATTGTATTCTATCAAACTACAATAACTATGCAAGAAAAATTCAGCTGTGGTTTATTTGGGTATTTAAAGATTTTACAAAAGAGAAGGTGCTTACAATGTTGCTAAGAGAGCAAAAAAACCTATCAGGAATATATTAGAAGATTGTAAGAGTTTTTAAAGTATACAAAAAAAGGGGAGAGTAGCAAAAGTTAACCTTCATCCCATATAAGCAGAGACAGGAAGAATTATCTTTGAGAAAGAGGTAATGATAGGGACACTCAACAAACATTTTGAGGTAGATTTTCCCATCCTAAAGATGATTTTTAAAAATATTTGTTTTGTATCAACAACCCATCTGCCATGAAAACCTGGCTACCTTTCAAATTTTCCTAATTGGAATGGAGATGGATCTCTGCACAACTAAATCAATCACTGACGCTACTGCTTATCCTAAGGAAGAGAGAGTTTGTGCAAAGTCAGTCCTGCATCAGAGGTGCCTCAAATGGCATATGAGCGGAAAGTTTGGGACCCAGGGAAGAAATGAGGGGAATTGTCTTTCCAAACAGTGACAAAAGGAGGCCCATTCATCATTTAGGAGTGGCACATCTCTCTTCAGAATTATCTTCCCCTGCCTGAGGGCACGGCGTGCAACAATGAATGCTCCTGAACTCATGATACCCAACCAGTTGTTATTCTGATGTGATGTCCAGTAATGATAAACAGAGCATCTATCACCTGATTAATGTACCAGTGTGTAGCCATTTGTGAGATGCCTCAGAGATCCACGAATGATATGTCTAACTATACAGGTCTCTGTCTATCTATAGAATCACTGTCTCTTTTGCCACTGGTCCCCTGTCATCCACAGGTCTCTTCACCTCCACTTGTAGATTGCACCATCTTGAGCACAACGGGCTCAATGTCTGAGCTCATGGACCACAATTACCAGCTGCAGTCTTCCTGGTGCTCATATGGAGTCCAAATGACCCTGGAAGCCACAGCCATTCCCAGGTAATGTAGTTCAGTTAAGAATGTCCTGAACTAGCAAAGTTCTCATTCCGGCATCTTCCCAATCTGTGATGGAATTAACTACAAACGGACAAGATTTTTACTTTTCATACCTTTTAATCTCTTAGAACCATTTGTGCCCTCACGTCACATCCTCACTTCGAAGATACCCAGATGAAAGGGGGGCACAAGGGATTAACCAGGATACTACGCAGAACAAAGAACAATACAGCGCAGGAACAGGCCCTTCAGCCCTCCAAGCCTGTGCTGACACATTTTTCCCTTCCACACTAAAACTGTCTTCACCTGCAGGATCCATATCCTTCTATTCCCTTCCTATTCATGTAATCATCCAGGTACTTCTTGAATGCCACTATGTGTCTGCTTCCACCAATACTTCTGGCAATGCGTTCCAGGCACTCACCACCCTTTGTGAGAAAAATGTGCCTCACACATCTCTTTTAAACTTCCCCCATCACACTTAAGCCTGCGTCCCCTCATAATTGATCTCTCCACCCTGGGGAGAAAGCCCCATACTTTCCACTCTATCCGTATCATTCACAATCTTATAGGCTTCTATCAGGTCGCCCTTCAACCTCCTGTGTTCCAGTGAAACAAACCCAATCTATCCAACCTTTCTTCATTGCTAAAATCCCCTATACCAGGTAACATCCTGTACAGGCCAGTCAGTCTCATCTCACTGTGGGTAAATGATCGGACACAATTGGGAGGATCAAAATAAAACTGCAATCGATAAGGCAGGGATTAATCAAGAACAATCAGCATAGTTTGCTAAGGGAATGTCATGTCTGAACAACTTGATTAAGTTCTTTGAAGAGGCGACCGGGTGTGTAGATAAGGCAATGCTTTTGATGTTTGAAGTTCAGCAAGGCTTTTGATAAAGTCCTGCATGGGAGACTAATAGCAAAAGAAAGACCCCATGGGATCCAAGGAAATTTCACAAATTGGATTTACAATTGGCCGAGTGGCAGGAAGCAGAGGGTGATGGTTGAAGGCTGTTTTTCTGTCCAGAAGTGTGACCGAAATGGGATCCCATAGAGGTCAGTGTTGGAGCTCTTGATGTTTGTGGTTTAAATGATTTAGACGTGAATCGAGGAGGGTTGATCAGTAAGTTTCCAGGTGAAACAAAAATTGTCGGGGTATTAAATAGTAAGGATGAAGCCTTGGACTACAAGAAGATATAGATAGGTTGGTCAGATGGGCTTATTAGTGGCAAATGGAATTCCATCCAGATAAATGTGAGGAAGTGCTTGAGCAGGACAAATAAGACAACTGATGAGTGGTAGGACCCTGGCAAGCATGGAGGATCAGAGGGACCTTGATGTGCATGTACCCTGGTTTAAGGTATCAGGACAGAGAGATAAAATGGTTAAGAAGGCACAAAGCATTCTTGTATTTGTTAGTCGAGGCATAGAGTTTAAGAGCAGGGAGGTTCCTCTGTTCTCAATATGTTAGCATGCAGAGGATTCATTAACACCCAAGCAGAGATGAGGGACAAATGCGGTATTTTCCAGTTGATGGGCCCTAACTAGGAGAGTATTCCACAAGGATCAGTCCTGAGGTCCAAGGTATTTACAAACTATCATGTCAGTGACTTACATGGAAAATGTAGATTTGTTGTTAGAACAAAGCTAAGTGGGAATGCAATCTATAAGTTGCACACAAAGAGAGTGGAAAAGGATACTGATAAGTGAATGGGTAACAAGATGGCAGATGAAGTCTGAAGTGGGAAGTGCAGGATTTTTCAATTTGTTAGTAAGAACAAAAAAAACTTTTTAAGTTTTGTTTTGATTGGATAGAACTTCTAAGTGCTAGGGTAACTGAAACAGAGTGAGCTGGAGAAACATAACAGGTCTGGCAGAATTTGCGCAAAGAGAAACAGAGGTAACATTGAGTCTGGCATGACACTTCTTCAGAATGGTTCAGAGAATTCCAAAGACGACTCACACCAGGCTCGGAAAACTGACTGTTTCTTTCTCCACAGCTGCTGCCAGATGCACCAAGTTCCTCCAGCACTTTCTACTTTTAATTATCCGCAGCATTTTGCAATCGGGCACAGTGGCTCAGTGGTTAGCACTGCTGCCTCACAGTACCACCGACCCACATTCAATTCCAACCTTGGGTGACTGTGTGGAGTTTGCACATTCTCCCAATGTCTATGTGGGTTTCTACCAGTTTCTTCACACAGTCCAAAGTGCAGGTTAGGTGGATTCGCCATGTTAAATTGCCAATAGTGTCCAGGAATGTGTAAATTAGGTGGATTAGCCATGGGAAATGCAGAGTTAAAGGGATAGGGTAGGGAGGTCAGTCTGGGTAAGATGGTCTTTAGAGAGAATCATTATGTATTTGTTGGGCCGAATGGTCTGTTTCCATACTGTTGAGATTCTATGATTTTTATAACTCAAAAATGCTGATGTTTAGCAAGAATTAGATGTGTTCATAGCAGAATACTCCCAAGATACTCTCAAGACACTTGCTTCCCATTATCTGATATTCTTACATTACACCAAAAACTGGGAGAATTTTATTTCAAATTCCTCATGTCGGACTAGCTTTGGAAAGCCAGGCACTTATGACTTGTTGGGCAACATCTTTCTCTCAGGAGATCCAATCTATTCAAAGAGACAGTGGCCAATAGTTTATGTTGCTGGCCCATGTCAGCTGACTGGCAATGGATCTTGGCTCTTCATCACATGGGCGCAATGACACCACTACTTCATCAGGAGACTAAGGAAATTCGGCATGTCCACAGACTCAAATCAAAAGCTTAAGTCCCTGCAAGATCAGTTTGTATGCTGAAGGTTGCGATTCCTACCAGCTGGAATCTATGATGAGAAAATGATAGCAAGGTGCCTTTCTTTAAAAAAAAAGGACTTAAAAAAGAAAACAAATCAAATTTACAGTTGACATCGCGTGGGTAGTCAGTTCAGCAGCAGTGGGAATAGGAAAGGATTCAGGCAGACAATTTTGGAATCGTGGAAACAAGCAGCCTGAAGTGATGGATAGGATATGGACTTTGAAACTCAGACTGCACAAAAACTTGCTTGCCCATTTAATATTGAACTGAATAAGCCCAGAGTAGTGGTTGGGGAGAGAGATGGAGTCAATAAAAAGTATGCTAAGCTTATGACAGAAGCCAAAATTACCAAAATAACCAAAATAATGGGAAAAATATTCAATATTTGTTACCTTATTTATTAGATCCTAAAGCATTCATATTACGATGCAAAACTCCAACAGCAAGGCTGCAGTCATTTTATTAAGAAATTGTTTAAAACCTTCAATAATTGTCGACAATACAGAACATAGAAAAGTACAACACAGTACAGGCCCTTTGGCCCACGATGTTTTGCCGAACTTTTACCCTAATCCTAAGGTCTATCTAACATCCACCCCTACCTTATACTATCATCCATATGCTTATCTAATAGCCGCTTAAATGCCCATAATGAGGCCGACTCCACTACCCTCTCCAGCAATGCATTCCACGCCCCGACCACTCTCTAAGTAAAGAACCTACCTCTGACATCTCCCCTATATCTACCTCCACTCACCTTAAAACTATGCCCCCTTGTAATAGCTACCTCCACTCATGGAAAAAGTCTCTGACTCTCCACTCTATCTATACCTCTGATCATTTTGTACACCTCTATCAAGTCACTTCTCATCCTTCGTCGTTCTAAAGAGAAAAGCCCTAGCTCTCTCAACCTTTCCTCGTAAGACCTTCCCTCCATTCCAGGCAACATCCTGGTAAATCTCCTCTGCACCTTTTCCAACGCTTCCACATCTTTCCTGTAAATGAGGCGACCAGAACTGGACACAATACTCCAGATGTGGCCGAACCAGGCTTTTGTATAGCTGGAGCACAACTTCACAGCTCTTGAATTCAATCCCTCTATTAATGAAAGCTAACACACCATACTCCTTCTTAACAACTCTATCCACCTGGGTGGCAGCTTTCAGGGAACTGTGGACATGAACCCCAAGATCCCTCTGCTCCTCCACACTGCTAAGAATCTTTCCGTTAGCCCTGTATTCTGCTTTCAAGTCTGTCCTTCCACAATGAATCACCTCATACTTTTCAGGGTTAAACTCCATCTGCCACTTCTCAGCCCAGCTCTGCATCTTATCAATGTCCCTTTGTAACCTAGAACAGCCCTCTGCACTATCCACCTTTGTATCATCCGCAAACTTACTAATCCACCTTTTCACTCCTTCATCCAAATCATTTACAAAAATCACAAATAGAAGAGGACCCAGAACAGACCCTTGTGGTACACCACTCGTAACTGAGCACCATGTTGAATATTTTCTGTCCACTACCACCCTTTGTCTTCTAAGCGTCAGCCAATTCTGAATCCAATTTCCCACATTTCCCCCTGTCCCATGCCTCCTGACTTTCTACATGAGCCTACCATGGGGAACCTTATCAAACGCCTTACTTAAATCCATGTATACCGCATCCACTGCTCTACCTTCATCCACATGTTTGGTCACCTCTTCAAAGAATTCAATAAGTGGTTATTAGATAGGCATATGTATGATAGTATAAGGTAGGGGTGGAGGTTAGATAGACCTTAGGATTAGGGTAAAGGTTTGGCACAACATCGTGGGCCAAAGGGCCTGCACTGTGTTGTACTTTTCTACGTTCCATATTGTTGACAATTATTGAAGGTTTTAAACAATTTCTTAATAAAATGACTGCAGCCTTGCTCTTGGAGTTTTGCATCGTAATATGAATGCTTTAGGATCTAATAAATAAGGTAGCAAATATCGAATTTTTTTCCCATTATATTGGTAATTTTGGCTTCTGTCATAAGCTCAGCATACTTTTTATTGACTCCATCTCTCTCCCCAACCACTTCTTTGGGCTTACTCGGTTCAATACTAAACGGGCAAGCAGGTTTTTGTGCGGTCTTGAGTTTCAAGTGAAGCATGATCTACCCCTCACAAATCCATGCTGACTATCATGAATCAAACTGTGCCTATCCAAGTGATCATAAATCCTACCTCTCAGAGCCTTTTCCAATAATTTGCCCACCACTGAACTCAGACTAACTGGCCTGTAATTCCCGGGGTTATCCCTATTCCCTGTTTTGAACAAGGGAATGACGTTTGTCTCTCTCCAATCTTCTGGCACTACACCCGTGGACAGTGGGGACGAAAAGATCATCGCCAAAGGCCCTGCGATCTCTTCCCTCACTTCCCATAGAATCCTTAGATAAATCCCATCAGCCCCGAGGGACTTATCTCTCCAAGTTCCTCAAAATTCCTGGTACATCTTCCTTACTAACATCCACCTCCTCTAGCCTACCAGCCTGTTTCACACTGTCCTTCCCTACAACTAGGTCCCTCTCAGTTGTGAATATCGAAGAGACGAATTCATTAAGGACCTCCCCTATCTCTTTAGGCTCTGCGCACAAATTCCCTTTACAATCCTTGATCGACCCTACCCTTTCTCTGGTCATTCTCTTATTCCTCATGTACGTGTAAAAAGCCTTGGAGTTTTCCTTGATCCTATTTGCCAAGGTTTTCTCATGCCCCCCTATAGCTCTCCTAAGCCATTTCTTCAGCTCCTTCCTGGATAACTTGTATCCCTATAGAGTCTTTTCCATTCCTTGTTTCCTAAACCTTATATCAGCATCCTTCTTCCTCTTAACCAGTCATGCGACCTCTCGAGAACCAAGGCTCCCTCACTCGACCGCATCTGCCCTGCCTGCTACAAACATATCGATCACACACAGTATGCATTCCTTTAAACAATCTCCACATTTCAATAGTGCTCTTCCCTGACAGCATCTGTTCCGAATTTATGTTACCCAGTTCTTGCCTAACAGAATTGTAATTACCCTTCCCCCAATTATAACCCTTACCCTGCTGTATGTACTTATCCTTTTCCATGACTATTGTAAAAGTAACAGAGTTACGATCGCTACTGCCAAAATGCTCTCCTACCAACAAGTCTAACATTTGGCCCGGTTCATTGCCAAGCACCAAATCCAAAGTGACCTCTATATATTTGTTTGTTAATATATTAACAAACTAAACATAAAACTTTGGTGTTGGCGCAACAACAAAATCTGACTTCTTCTTCAGTATAGATGAATGAAGAATAAATTGTAACAGACATCTGTTGACCAGAAAGGAATTCCTCAGCAACATTTCTTACCTCTTTCATGCTCATACTTTGCAAACTTGCACAAAAGTTAAGGGTAGAATTCCTGCAGAGAGACAACAATAAAATCTTGACAATGATTCTTCAAGAAATCTCAACTCTTTCATGTGGATATACTAAAGATAACCATCTCTGAACATACGATGCATGGACATACCATATGCTGACACTTGTAAATACTACTACTCAACCTGGCTTTGCTATAATGATTGAAGAAATGACAAGCAGATGCTCTTTTCATACTTGCTGTTATTACAGATATTTTTGATTTATGATCATCAACACTACAAGTGAATTTGCACTCCTTTTGTGTGAAAAGTGCATTCATTTGATCAGACTTCTGCGAAGAGTGGAAGTAGGTTATTCAGCCCATCAAATTCACTTCACCATTCAATAATATTGTGACCTGAGCTGATAATCATAGAATCTCCACACTGCAGATAGAGGCCATTCAGTCCATTGAGTCTGCACCAACCTTCCGAAGAACATGGCACCCAGACCAGCCCACTCTATCCCTTTAAACTTGCATTTACCATTGCTAATCCACCTAGCCTGCACATCCCTGAATACCACGGGCAAATTTAGCATGGCCAACCCACCTTACCAGCACATCTTTAGGAGGAAACCGAAGCAATCAACAGAAACCCACATAGACAAGAGCATGCAAACTCCACACAGAGTCACTCAAGGCTGGAATTGAATTCAGGACCCTAGTAGGCCTATAGGGCGGCATGGTAGCTCAGTGGTTAGCACTGCAGCCTCACAGCACCAGGGTCCCGGGTTCGATTCCAGCCCCAGGTGACTGTATGTGTGGAGTTTGCACATTCTCCCCGTGTCTGCATGGGTTTCCTCCAGGTGCTCCGGTTTCCTCCCACAGTCCAAAGATGTGCAGGCTAGGCAGATTGGCCATGCTAAAATGCCCATAGTGTTCAGGGGTGTGGGGGTTATAGGGGGATGGGTCTGGGTGGGATGTTCCAAGGGTCGGTGTGGACTTGTTGGGCCAAAGGGCCTGTTGCCACACTGTAGGGATTCTAATTCTAGTGCTGTAAGGCAGCAGGCCACCCCAATCTTCCCTTTTCCCCTCTAATCATTGATTAAAAATCTATTTCAGCCTTGAATACACTTCATGACCCAGTCTCAAAAGCCCTCTGTGCTAAAGAATTCTATAGATTCACAATCCTCGGAATTTGATCATTGTCTTCCTCTTCTCTTGTAAATTTGATCCTCGTGAGAATGTTGTTGATAAGTTGGTGAGTTTCTTTTAACTTGGTGTGTTTAGTGATGACAAATGTGTTGTCAGTGTATCAGATCCACAATTTTGGCTGTATGAGGGGGAGGGTAGTTGCGTTCCAGTCTTTGCATGACTGCCTCTGCAATAAGTCCTGAGATGGGTGATCCCTTAGGTGTGCCATTAATTTGTTCCTATACTTGGCTGTTAAAGATGAAGTGTGCGGTGAGGCACAGGTCCAATAGTCTGAGTAAGGAAGGAGGAAGAGCATCTGTACAAAGTCTTTGCTAACAACGGATATCCCAGCAACTTCATCCGCAGTTGTCTACTAGATAGACAACGCCAAGAGGACACAGTATGCCCCAATACACTGGCCACTCTACCCTATATCAAGAACATATCAGAACTTAAAATGAGACTCCTGCGACCATTAGGAATCATGGTAGCACACAAACCCACAGCCACACTACGACAAATGCTCACAAGGCCCAAAGCCCTCATACCCATGTCATGCAGGACCGACGTAGTTTACAAAATAACTTGCAATGATTGCAACAGACATTACATCGGCCAGACCAGAAGGAAACTAGCCATAAGGATACACGAACACCAACTAGCAGCAAACTTTCCCCGATCTCAGTGCACTCGGACAATGAAGGCCATCAATTTAACTGGGACAGCGTGACCATCCTAGCTCAAGTCAACCGCAGACACACACAGGAATTCCTAGAGGCCTGATTTTTCAACCCGTAACACAATCAACAAACATGTGGAATTCGACCTCATATACAAACCAGTGTAAAACAGAACTGGAAAGGACACAACCCAACTTAACAGACCAGTTTGTATAAATATCAAGCAGAGTAGAACATCATCACTTCATGGGACGCCGCATTGATGTTACCTAGGATGGTGACAAAACATCCGTACAATAACAAGCCAGCTTGGCGAGCAAGCCAGCAACTTCTCTGTTCCTATGTTCACATTCCTCAAACTGTGGTCATGTGATCACAGCAGCCATTTTAGGTCAGTCATTACCCTTTCTTTAAAAGCATTTTAGTCCATGAAAGGTTGCATGTACAACTACCAGAAGATAGAAATTACAATGTAATAGCTTATAATTGCCATTATAAAATACTAAGAGACTCTCCCTTTTTAAACATTATAACTGAGTTTGTGTGTGTTTGATTTTTCATCAGGGTTAGCAAGTCATAAAGGTCTCCTCTCTTTCACTCAAGGAAACCTACTATGGGCGTCTCCATTTGCAACAGGGTTCCATTTTGGAGTACATCTCAAGTTGATCTGTACATAGGTCAGAACACAATGCAGGACAACATAAAATAGCCATTCCAAGTATGAGGTAACATTCACATGTTGTACCTTTAAAATTTCATAAGTATGAGTGTTTGTAAGTTGGACATTGGTAAATTTGATACCACCTTAGCTGTCTCTTTAATTTTAATAGTACTGTGGTTTAATACAGTTGCAAGCTGTAAAATTTGTTGTGACCAACTGAGGGAGGTAAAAAAAAAAATTACCGCCCCCTTTTCAATTGATCTTAACCAAGGGAGGACAAAGCAAAAATGTTATACAGAAACCAAATAATTCTTCTGTTGATGGAAAATTATGCAAGAATAGCCAGAAGTGGAGAACTACTACAGTGAGAAATTCAAAATCTTCTCCCCCTTACAAAGTCTGTTGTCCAGAGGAACCTAACTGGACATGTAAGCACCACCTGTTCAACTAGTGTTTGGAGGAAGGCATAGGGGATATATCAGAGGTAGGTTCTTCACACAGAAAGTGGTGGGCATGTGGAATGCGCTGCCAGCAGTGGTAGTGGAGTCAGATACTTTTGAGACTTTTAAGCAAGTCTTGGATAGGCACGTGGAGGATTGTAAAATGTAGGGTATGCAGGGTAGATTGATCTTAGTAGGATAATAGGTCGGCACAAAATTGTGGGCTGAAGGGCCTGTACTGTGCTGTACTGTTCTACATTCTATGTATAGCAGCCATCACAGATGTTGAATCCGATTGTGTGTTCAACTCTTTACTTCAGCAATAAATAACTCCAGCAACAGACTTCCACCATCTCTGAAGATTTATTGAGATTTACTTATAAACATTTTATTTTGTCTGTATGTGTTTTAATATTTGGCATTTTTCATTTCTTGCTGATAACATTATTGCCTTAATAAAACTCATTCATGGGGTGAAGTTGTGCTGGCTGAGCTAGCATTCATTGCCTGTCCCTCGTTATGCTCAAGATGTGGTAAGCTACTTTCTTGATCTGCTGCAGTCCATGTGCTGTCTGTTGACCCACAATACTGTTAAGGAGGGTGTTCCAGGATTTTGACCCAATGATACTGAAGGAACAGCAATATATTTCCCAGTCAGGATGGTGAAGGATGTGGATGGGAACTTGCAGATGATGACGTTCCCATAAATCTGCTGCCCTTGTCCTTCTAGATAGAAGTGGCTGTGGTTCTGGAAAGTGCTACCTAAGGATCTTCGGTGAATTTCTGCAGTGCATCTTGTAGATAGTACCCACTACTGTTACTGAGTATTGGTGGTTTTGGGACTGGATGTTGGAGATTGTGATGCCAATCAAGTGGGCTACTTTGTCCTGGATGGCATGAAATTCCTGGGTGGTGATGGATGTGCACTCATCCAAGCACCTATGCAATCACCGTCCTGACTTGTACCTTGTAGATACTGGACAGGTTTTATCTCTAAGGAATTATTTGTAATAAACTAACTATCGACAATAAACTTGACTGCTGGTCTATTTTAACTTAAATCAGTGTAAATTTTAAAAAGGTGTTACTTATGCA
This sequence comes from Ginglymostoma cirratum, assembly GCA_024137785.1. Taxonomy (NCBI): domain Eukaryota; kingdom Metazoa; phylum Chordata; class Chondrichthyes; order Orectolobiformes; family Ginglymostomatidae; genus Ginglymostoma; species Ginglymostoma cirratum. Next base: position 1,063,347 of record JAHRHZ010000051.1, read on the forward strand.
ATATTAATCCATAGTTCATTGATCATGCGGTGAACACATCTGGTGGTCATGACAGTAGGTGTGACCTTTCATAGAAAGCCTTCCTCCTCCACTCATTGTATAGAGCATTTCACTTTCTGCTGACTCAAGTCCAACTTCCTTTAGTACAGCAAGCCAAGAGGGTCAGCAACAGCAGCCACCCTAACTGTTGCAGTGTTTTTATCCCCTATGGGCACGTCAGAAAAGCTCTCTGCCCTCTCAGAATACAGTTGCACACCCTTCCAACATCAGCAAGGCTCCAAAATTCTTTCAAGAATACACCACAGTATTTCCACATTGTAAAAAGAACAATAGTTAAAAATGCCTCACTGATAATTTGGATGAATGACGTTGGCATTCGATTCATGTGTCAATGGCATATTTCTTCTACTGCTGAACACATGTCAATATGACAGTTTGCAAACAGATAGTCTGGTTCAGCCTCAGACAATTGCCAAGGAGAGATATACAGCCAGCACTCAGGAGTAGAATTTGTGATGAGGTTCAAAGACAATGGCTTAGCTTTTCCAAACATTTATTTAGTACAGACTTCTGCTCATCTAGTACTGTACATATGTAATAATTGAAAAGCAATTCTCCTCATTCTGCTTAGAATAATAATGCTGTAAAAATGTCACGAATGCTTTAGATGTTGGAGGGAAAGTAGGGACAGAATGAAAATACGGGAAAAAGAACAAGCGAAGGAGAGAATAAATTAACTGTCAGAAGTCTATACAAAGGTTGTATTTTCTTGGGTTATTAAAACCATATTTATATCTTTGTGAGATTGTATTTCAAGTGATTACCTCATGACTGAAAAATTAATATAGCTGATTTTATCAAAGCTAATAGCTTTGTGTTTTTTCATGGGCACACTCTTTTCTATTATTCTGGAATCAAAGATTTATGGTCCAAAAACCTTTTCGGCACACCTGCACAATCCAGATGATCTAGATACATTAAACATTTCATATTTTAACCTCGAAGCAGTTCACTCTACATTCACTTTTACGCGTTACTTATGCAAAACAATGCCAATTGATACTCGCTTTACTTACCTCACAACATAACTATATGTTGAGATAATATATGTAAATAATGTAATCTGAACACTAGCTGTTTTCAATTGGTAAACCTGAGATGAATGATGGTGATTGCATCTGGACTTCCACTTGTGTTCAACATGCTTAGTAAAGGAAGAAATGAATGGATATTGTTACAACACCAGTAAAAATGAATGATTAAATTTTAATTTTCATCACCTGATTGTTATACCCAGATATTATTCCAGTGGCAGTGAAAGTGAATGAAAGAATTTTAATCCTCATCACCTGATTGTTATACACAATACCTTTCATGGACCATTATCGTTTGCAAAACAAAAGAAATATGGACACATGTGGAATAAGCAAAGCTACTGATACTTAGGTTACTATTTCTATGCAAAGACATTGTTATCAGGTAATTGAGTCAGCTTCAAGAAATTTGCATCGCCTGTTTAATGCATATGTATACGACAATATCATATAGTCAGAGAAGAAACAGTCACCTACTGGTTAGCCAACTCAGCAGGCCAATGGAGCAAGACTTTGGATTACACAGTGAACTGTGTTTCAAAAGTTGTTTTTGATCAGCGAAGCAGACTGAAGATCATGGAGTCCTAACAAAGAGAACCTGCAATGCTTGCTCTCAGTTTCTGTACATGGTTTACACATCACCACAGAAAAACAGCACCTGATGAACACAACTTGGGAAAACAATTGTTCACTGAGAACTCAAGCTGTCTATAGTACTGCAGCAGTTACCAGTCAACAATTAAGTATGCTCTCTGGTTTAAAATCTAACATGTCACAGACTAAGGACTTCTAACTGTCGAGCTTCATTTCTCCATACACACTCTCTTTCAAATTTACTATCTGTGTGTTTGTGGGATGTAACATTTTCATGACCTTTATCTTAGGGTTAATTGGTAATAAAATTTCTCTTTCCTTCACCTGAGAAAATCTTTGTAATTGGCACTAGCATCTTCCGGTAAACTACATTTAATTGAAATCCAATAGCTGACTGCAAAAAGGAAATTTAAAAAATTGTTGCTGTCAACCGTGAAGGGGTTAAAAAGGATGCTAATTTCCCCTCCTCACCTTGTCATTCAATATGCTTAGAAAACACCATTGGTGAATAAAATGGTGCACACTTTGATATGTAATCAACTTGACACCCTCACTGCAAAAACACTTGAAAACAAATAATGCAAATGTTTTCAAGAGGAAGATAATGTCGATACATCTCCACAGACATGATTCCCTTTTCTTCCTATTAATATAACACTAACCGTTAATCATCAGCTGTCATTGCAATAACTAAGTTCCAGTTAATGTGCTTTGTACCATCATTGTACTGCTTGCAATTTAAAGAACTACAAAAATAGAAAAGGATATAAGAAGAAATTTGGCAGAAGTAAAAACACCCTCTGGTTTTATTTTGTCCCTAATTTGATTGACAGGTTAGATTATGATTTTTTCCTTGTATTTCTTTTCCTAGTGAAATACAAACCTACGAAATCTGCCGTACCGATACCAAACTCTCCAGAAAAGGAAAAAAAAACTACAAATATGAAAGGCACAAGATTATCAATGCATTACCAATGACATTGACCAATTGACACCAATGACCACAGACATTGGTGTAAGATTATCATCTTGGATAGTGGCAGTAACAGAAGAAACCACCCAGTATACACAGCAGCTGATGTGCAGTTTAATTGATGGCAGTGGAAACTAATATCAAGTGTTGTGTAATGTCAAGCAGACAATCTAATTCTACCCACTTAACCACCACAACTTCCTATCGCCAGGTTGTTCAGGACTACAACTTACTTTGCACGCATAATTAAACAAAATTAAACATAATTGAATGCTCTTAAGAATCACACTGGATTCAAAACATTAACTCTTTTTCTTTTGCACAGATGCTGCCAGAACTGCTGAGATTCTCCAATATTCTCTATGTCTGTTTCAGATTCCCACTCCTCACAGTATTGTACTTTTTAACACTTAAGAACTGAGATACCGGTCTGGATTCTGTGATAGTAATGATGGCACCAGCATTCTAAAACAGACAGCAAGATTAACCATCCACACATGAAAATGCAGTAATACTGTCAGTGATTCTTAAACTACTTCATAGGTCGCTCTGATGAGTGACATACACCTGAAAGTGGTAGGTCCAATAAATAAAAAAAATGCTGGTTATTGAGAAATTGCAACAATTGAGCAGGGCTGGTGGAATAGATGTATTTTGACCTCTGCAGTGATGATTTTGACTAGCTCATGAAAGAAGGCAGATACTTGTAGAACACAAAGACAGCTTTTACAAACCTTGGTATTTTCTAAGACTTCAGCAAACTGAAGCACAAAGGGACTTGGGAGTACTCGTTCAGGATTCTCTTAAGCGAACATGCAGGTTCAGTTGACAGTTAGGAACACAAATGCAATGCTAGCATTCATTATAGAAGGTTAGAACAGAAGCGTAGGGATGCACTTCTGAGGTTGTATAATGCTCTGATCAGCCTGCATTTGAATATTGTGAGCAGTTTTAGATCCCATATCTAAGGAGGGAGGTGCTGGCCTTGTAGGCGGTTCACAAGAATGGTCCCAGGAATGATGAGATTGTCATCTGAGGTGCACTTAAGGATGGTGGGTCCGTACTTGGAGTTTAGAAGGATGAGGAAGGGATCTCACTGAAACTTACAGAATACTGAGAGGCCTGAATAGTGTGGATGTGCAGGGGAGACTAGGACCTGAGGGTACAGCCCAAGAGTGAGAGGATGGCCATTTAGAACCGAGATGTGGAACAAGTCCTTCAGCGAGAGGGTGGTGAATCTCTGGAGCTCATTGCCACAAAAAGGTGTGGAGATCAAGTCATTGAGTACATTTACAACAGAGATAGATTGGATCTTATTTGCAATGAAATCATGAATTAAAGGCAGAAAGCAGAAGAATGGGGTTGAAAAATCTATCAGCCATGACCGAACAGCAAAGCAGAATCAGTCAAATGGCCTAATTCTGCTCCTCTATTTTATGGTCTAATTCAGTTATTGTTTCTCCTATCATCATTATTAATAGCAGGGAAAGAAATGGGTGATGAGAACACAAATTCAAATCCACACTTGTCACGCTGAATTGCACCTATGCACAACTTTCTGGCCAGTTGCTGAGATGCATTATTGCATTTTGCAAACAGCTCAGACACTAACCCCGTTGGCTAAAGAACAGAAAAGAAGCACAAACCAGGCAAAAAATATTTTAGAAATTGTGACTATCATGCTTGCAATCATCAGAGGAGATATTAGAAATTTCAACTGTTGGAGAATTCTGGTTGCTACAGGGCCAATTAATGTAAATTTTAGGCTATACGTTTTCCAAATTACTGCATAGAATACACTGCAATTGGACGGCAGCTACCAGCTTTGAAAGCTTCACCTGAAGGGCTGCAAGACCTAGTGTTACAACACATCCTCTCAGATCAAGTCTGTTCTATCCTTATTTTCCAGCTATTGATTTTACTACTCAATAAATCAGCATCAACATATTTTTGAAACTTTTATGCCCAGGCATGCCCACTGCTCTCTAGCCAGGAATACAAATGGTAGACATGTCCACTATGATAGAACTATATAGAAGCTGTGACTCCAACTTATTGTTATTAGAGATCCAAGAGGGCATTTAGCAATCTATAAGTGAAATGAGAAGAACTGAATATCTTCCAACTGGTCAGGTGGATTGCCTGGGAATCTCTTAATGTTGATTTCCAGCAATCACAGTTAATACAACTAGCTTGAAGCAGAGAGTGCCTCCCAGGTTTCTAAAACTGCTTCTTCAATTCAGCTGGAGGTGCATCAGACCAGGACTACATTACACTATCAGGGAATGGTTTTTCCAATGTTCAACACACAATGTGGTGTCTCCTTGATGGATTACTGTCCCTATGGTCAATGTAGAATTGGAAAATTAACCTGTTAAAGAGTGACTGGGGAGCAATGTGGCCTCTCACCAAACTGGTTGCTATGATGGGCCAGTAGCATTTTCAGTTCATGATCCCCTACGAAGGCACAATTAAAACTGAAATTAACTCTTAGATGTCTTTTCAGCCCCAAAGCCTTATTTTACGCTACACGTTGTATTTATAGTTTTGTACTGTAGAATACTGAAGGTTTCTTCAAGAGGCACACCACAGAGATGTATACCGTCAATTTCAAGTATATGAATATTTAGTGAATTAAAAGATGTAATAAATCAATTGATAGATAAAAAATAATAGTTCTTCACCACACTTGCAATCTGCCACTCCTCAGGTAATGACACAAAACTCTGAAAATACTTTCCCTGAAAGAACTGATAATTGTCCTTCACATGGCTTTTTGATACAATTCTCTATTCAACTATCCCAAAGTAATTCCTAGCAAGAAACCTTTCATCATATATTCCATTTATTTTCCCAGTCATGATAATCAACATAAATCATGAAAACTAGTTAAGGGGAATTTATTGAAATGCTGTACAAAACACAGTATGATATTAACAAAGCGTAGAGCTGGACGAACACTGCAGGCCAAGCAGCATCAGAGGAGCAGGAAAGCTGACGTTTCGGGTCTGGACACTTCTTCGGAAATGGGGGAAGGGAAGGGGACTCCGAAATAAAACAGAGAGGGGGAGGCAGTGATAGAAGATGGATAGCGGAGCGGATAGGTGGAGAGAAGACAGACAGGTCAAGGAGGCGGGGATGAAGCCAGTAAAGGTGAGAGTGTAGGTTGGGAGTTGGGACGGGGTTGGTCAGTGAGGTGGGAGGAGCGGATAGTTGGGAGCAAAGATGGACAGGTCAAGGAGGCGGGGCCAAGATGGGCTGGTCTTGGAATGAGGCTGGGGGTTGGGAGATTTTGAAGCTTATGAAGTCCACATTGAGACCATTGGACTGCAGGGTTCCCAAGCGGAATATGAGGTGCTGTTCCTCCAGCCTTCGGGGAGGAAGGCTTCCCCTCCCCCATTTCTTAAGAAGTGTCCAGACCCAAAACGTCAGCTTTCCTGCTCCTCTGGTGCTGCCTGGCCTGCTGTGTTTATGCAGCTCTACACCTTATTATCTCAGACTCCAGCATCCGCAGTTCCTACGATCACAGAATGATATTACGCATCTTGCTCATTACTGGATTTTAAAAATTGCATGCAAATCCTGTCTACAAAGTCTTGCTTTTGTTATAGCTTTCGTGAAAACTTTTTGTATTATATTTTCATTCCACAATAATCCAAAATACATGGGGTCAGATTTGCAAGCAGTGACAATCTAACGCAGGCCGCCCTTCCAGTTCTTTTCTATTTAATGAAAGAAGGAAGCTTAGTATTTCTGATGGGAGGTTCCACTCAGGGCTCCCTCAGAAAAGTGGAGCCACACTTCCACTCTGGCTGTTTTCTCACAATGCAAAACGAGAGGAAGGTAAACCGTGTCCCCTTCCACAGGGGTCAGCTGCTGTATTCTGACACTTAATTGGCCTACAGCTACTTTAACACCTGTTGTCAAAGGCTAAGTATATAAGTTAAGTGCGATGTTAAGGTGCTGGGAAGCTGGAGTGCCAGATGGTTAGGGGGTAGGTTCAAGGTAAATAGTGTGCTAGGTGGTCAGGTCCTGGGTGCAGGTGTATAGAGAAGGGGTCAGAGTGGGTCAGATCAAGAAGATTGTAAGGGATCTAGAGGTGGTGTAGCTGGGCAGGATGGTGAGGGGGTACGAGGAACAATTAAGAACAAGGTTTGTTTGGAAGTTACTCAGGAGTTAGACAATGCAATTAATAATCTAACTCTTCCTGAATAACTATTTCACTGTATTTCATCAGAACCAAAGTCTCCAGTTAAATTGGAGACTTTGAGGGTTCCTGTGTAGAGGATGCACTGTGTTGAATTTCTCGATGTTCCACAATATCCTGGTTACAGTTCTAAAACCTTTTGCTAGTCGTGTTTACTGATTACCAACTCATTCAAAGCTTTCAGTCCTGAGCAGAACAACAGTATCATGTAAAACAGAAGGCAGCAATTAGACTCACTGAAAAGCTCTTCCAAAGAGCTAGTCCTAGCATAATTAGTCCCTCTACACAACCCCTTGCCCTGAAAACTTGCATTTCCTTGCATTTTGTAACAATCCTAACAACTTTTATTAAAAAAAGTCATATCATTACTTTTTGCCACCTACTTCAAATCTGCTTCTTCCTGGGTGCCGGCGGAAATACTCTCTCAACTTACTCTGTCAAAACAACTTTGACACCTGTAAAATATGTCCCCATAACATTCTGTAGCCTGCGAATGAACACAACTTCTCTACCATCACCCCAAAACTTAAGCCCTTCAACCCTTTTCTGGTATCCTTCCATCAACAAAAGATGAAGAACACAGCAAAATAACTCATTTCAGATGGGTGACTCAATTTCATGGCACGGTGGCTCAGTGGTTAGCACTGCTGCCTCACAGCGCCAGGAACCCAGGTTTGATTCCAGCTTCAGGCGACTGTGTGGAGTTTGCACGTTCTCCCCATGTCTGCCTGGATTTCCACCAGGTGCTCTGGTTTCTTCTGATAGTCCAAAGATTTGATGGTCAGATGGATTGGCCATAATTAAACTGCCATAGTATCTAGGGATGTGCAGGCTTGGGTGGATTAACCATGGGGAATACAGAGTTACAGGGATAGGTAGCAGGGTGGATCTGACTGGGATGCTGTTCAGAGGGTCAGTGTGGATTTGATGGGCCCAATAACCTGCTTCCACATTATAGGTAATCGATGAACATTTCTGATGGCTGAGGAAACTACTTCTCAGGAGGCACTTTCTTCCAAAGAGTGCCACTGATGAAGATTCCAAGCATCATCGTGGACTTGCAGATTTGCTGGCTTAGCCAAAAGGAAATTAAATAAGAGTGAACTGAGAAGGAGAAAACATGTGAAATTTGGTGATGACCTAATGATTAGAAAGGTCTTCAAAGTATTTGTGTCAGGCTGAAGGAATGTGCGTTTTTGTTTACATCAAGCCTTGTAACTCAGCTGTAATATGTCAAATTCATTAAGAGGCAAGAGATGAGCTTCTTTCCCAGGAGATGCAAACCAGGCCAAATGAGTGAATTGATCAAACTGAGTGTGGTACATGACATGTTTATGTTGTTTGCCAGCAGTCAAACTGATCACTTGCTGAAGACTGGATAGTGTCAAAAGTATAAAGTGTATAGCTGCTTTTGATGAAAGATGAAAAACTGCTTGCTCCATAGCACAATTAGCTAGCTGTGGAAGTCATCTGATAAATGGCTAGCAGTTGAGATGGAACAGGGTAACCACTTGTTCTGCTTTTCATACAAGTCCATATAAAACGGTTCGCTTGTAATTGTAAGCATTAGAAAGGTAAGATTTTTGCAATGTTTTGTAGTTGATTTTGGTTTAATAAAGTCATTGGATATATTCCAGTAGTAGCACTGCCTTGGGTTATTAATATCCAGAATAAACCCAACAAACCAGGGAAGGTGGGAATAAAAGCCTGCAGTTTGTTCCATTCTATGGTGGTCTCTGCTGCCAACCCACTGCAACCACTGCTCATCATGTTGACAGAAGGGATTAGTTTCATTCGGCATCATGTTCCGCACAACATCTTGGGCCAAAGGGTTTATTCCTGTCCTGTACAGCTCTATGGTCTATGTTCTAATAAGCAATAACATAAATGATAACGATTGCCCTCGGTGATATGTGATAAATGATAACGGTCACAGTCAGCAATTCTGGTGATAATTTCCATGCCCTTGCAGTCAGTGGATAGACTGGCTTAACTAAATTTGAAGAAAGGCTGGACAATTATGAAATGGATGATGGCTTAATAAAATCACCAACAATTTACCAACCCAGCTTAATAATGTTCTGTTGAAAATAATGCAGGAGCAAATTACTCTGAGGTAGACAATATGCTGGTTTATCACAATTGGAGCAGTGGTCTTAGAATCGTAGAGATATACAACACGGAAACAGGCCCTTCGGTCCAACTCATCCATGCCTACCAGATATCCTATACAAATCTAGTCCCATTTGCCAGTATTTGGCCCATATCCCTATAAACCCTTCCTATTCATGTACCCATCCAGATGCCTTTTAAATGTTATAAATGTACCAGCCTCCACCACTTCCTCTGGCAGCTCATTCCACACACAAACACACCAGCCTCTGCGTGAAAATGTTGCACCTTAGGCCACTTTTACATCTTTCCCTTCTCACCTTAAAACTCTGCCCTCTAGTTTTGGACTCCAACCCTGGGGAAAAGACCTTGCCTATTTACCCTATCCATGACCTTCACGATTTTATAAACCTCCATAAAGGGTTGTAAAATCTCAGACACTCCAGGGAAAATAACCCTAGCCTATTCAGCTTCCCTCCTTTTGCTGAAAAGCAAACCTCCAAACCCTGGCAACATCCTCAAATCTTTTCTGAACCCTTTCTAGTTTCACAACATCCTTCCTACAGGTGAAAGGCCAAAATTGCACGCAATATCCAAAAGTGGCCGAACCAATGTCCTGTACAGCCACAACATGACCTCCCAACTCCGATACTCAGTGCACTGACCAAAAAAGGCAAGCATACCAAGTACCCACTTATTTGCCTGTGACTCCACTTTCAAGGAACTATGAACCTACACTCCAAGGTCTCTTTGTTTAGTAACACTCCTTAGGACCTTCCCATTAACTGTACAAGTCCTGCCCTGATTTGCCTTTCCAAAATTCAGCACCTCACATTTATCTAAATTGAACTCCATCTGCCACTCATTGGCCCATCTAATCAATATCCCATTGTACTCTGAGGTAACCTTCTTCGCTAAGCACTGCGCCTCCAATTTTGGTGTCATGTGCAAACTTACTAGCCATACCTCCTGTGTTCACTTCCAAATCATTTATATAAATGACAAAAAGCAGTGGACCCAGCACCAATCTTTGTGGCACACTGCTGGTCATAGGCCTCTGCACTGAAAAGCAACCCTCCACCACCACTCTGTCTTCCAACTTGGAGCCAATTCTGTATCCAAATTGCTAGTTCTCCCTGTATTCCATGTGATCCAACCTTGCTTACCAGTCTACCATGAGGAACCTTGTTGAATGCCTTACTGAAGTACATATAGATCACATCCACTGCTATGCCTCATCAATCCTCTTTGGTACTGCGTCACCAAACTCAATTAAGTTAGAGAGACACTAGTTCCCACACACAAAGCCATGTTGACGATCCCTAATCAGTCCTGGTCCTTCCAAATTCATGTAATTCCTGTCCCTCAGGATTCCCTCCAACAACCTGCCCACCACCGATGTCAGGCTCATCAGTCATTTAGTTCCCTAGCCTTTCCTTACCACCTTTCTTAATGTGGCACAACGTTCGCCAATCTCCAGTCTTCTGGTGACTATTGATGATACAAATATCTCAGCAAGGGGCCCAGCAATCTCCTGCCTTTCTTCCCACAGAGTTCTCAGCTACACCTGATCAGGTCCTAGGGTTTTATCCATCTTCACATGTTTTAAGACGTCCAGCATCTCCTTCTCTGTAAAAACCCCTGAAGAAGGGTCCAGACCCGAAACATCAGCCTTCCTGCTCCTCTGATGCTGCCTGGCCTACTCTGTTCATCCAGCTCTACACCTTGTTATCTCAGACTCCAGCATCGGCAGTTCCTACTATCTCTACAGTAGAGGTTGGTGTGTCTAGTGGATATCGATCACCAGCCTTTCCTCAGAAATGGAAACAGACATCGAGAAAGGACGAGAAGAGTCAGAGATGGACCAGGTGAAGGTAACAGTAGGGTGGAAATTGGAAGCAAAATTAAGAAATTTTTCCAATTCCAGATGAGAGGGGAAAATAGCACTGATGTCATTGATGCACCTTAGAAGTAGTTATGGGGAGAGATCTGAGTAGGATTGAAACAAGGAATGTTCCATGCATGCCACAAAGAGAAAGGAACTGGGGCCTATGCAGGTAACCATGGCCAGACCTTTGATCTGAAGAAAGTGAGTGGAGTTGAAAGGAGAAGTTGTTCAAAGTGAGACAAGATTGGCTAGGCAGAGGAGAGTGATTGGGAATGAGAGATTTCAGGCCATCTTTCCAGAAGGAAACTGAAAGCCCTAAGACCATCCTGATGGGGGATGGCGATCTAAAGGGTTGCACTCGTGAATCTAGGTGGGAAGGGATTGGATGGTGAGAAAAATACATTGATTCAAGACAGGAGGCAATATTTTGCATGGAGCAGAAACAGGCAGAGACAATGGATCTGCCCGGGTAATCCAGTTTCTGGATTTGAAAAGAAGGTAGAAGCAGGCTAGATGGGGTTAGGGGATGATGAGCTGGGAAGCTTCTTGGGAGGGTCGTTCAGGTTAGAGTTAGATCACCAGATAAATGCTATTACTATCACAATAGCCTGACGTTCAATGGTGGTGTCATGGTCCAGGGGCTGACACTCGGGCTCTAATGTAGAGGTCAGTATGTCAAACAACAACTGCACCACTTCTTGGCAGGTTTGATTAAAGAGGAAGCATTGGATCGGAGAACATGGAAGGCAGTCAGTTTAGAGGGAGATAGGTATGAGTGGGTGAGGAGGGCAGAAAAATTGAGGTAACGGATGTCATGAATTCTGCCTGAACACCTTTCATGTCATTAGCTACCCCATATCCCAGGCCTTGTCATGATATGGACTGCTTTCAGCAAATCCAACCCATTTTCATTAACTCATTGTCACCATTACCAAGTTTTCTTCTTCCCAGGCTTACTATCAACCCTTTGCCTGTTGAATGTACTTTCTCTGTCTCTCTCTCTGGGTTGTGTCTTTGCCTATTGACTCATTCACTTACCCCCACCCCACCCGTCAGGATAAATATCAGTTTTTTCTAGCTACTATCTGTTCTGAAGAAGGGTTACTGGATTATTTTTATTATTCAGGGCATCACTGGCTAGGCAGCATTTATTGCCCATAGGGCAGTTCAGAGTCAACCACACAGCTGTGGGTGTGGAGTCATATGTAGGCCAATCCAGATAAGGATGGCAGTTTCCTTCCCTAAAGGACATTATTGAACCAGATGGGTTTTTCTGACAATTGACATTGGATTCACAGTCATCGTAAGATTCTTATTTCCAGAAATTTATTGAATTCAAATTCTACCATGTGCCATGACAGGATTCAAACCCAGAACATTATCTGGGTCTCTGGGTTAACAGTCCAGTGGTAATACCATTAGGCCATCACCTCCGCCTCAATAACAACTCAAAACTTTAACTCTGCTTTCTCTCCACAAGTGCTGCCAGATCTGCTAAGTTTCTCCAGCAATTTCTGTTTTTATTTAAGATTTGGAGTACAGAGTCTGGTCATGATCTGGATACCATTGATTGAACACTGCTAGAAATTCATGGAATAGGAGGAACATGGACAGATGCCTGGCAGTAATGACAACAAATAAGTCTATCTAGGGAAGGTATCATTGGGTACATGCACCTGAAAAGGAGTCGGGAGACTGTTTCCATTTGGGACATTTAGAATTCGGACAAATTATGGCCCTGTTTATATTTGACATTTGAGTCGGGGGATTAATGTAGTCAGGAGATCATTTTAGGTGCAGAAATGGGAAATATCGGTAACAGATATATAGGAAGATAATTTAATTACAGGTCTTCTATGGTGTACATAGATCTGTTAGCACAAAATCTTCATGCACTGAGAAATTTTGTAATTACAGGAAACGCTTTTCTTATTTTAGATGTCAACAGGTAACCCTTTAGCAGACGCTAAACTATGTGTCTTTTGCCGTAACTATGGCAGATCTTTGGGGATTTGTTAGTTCAGTTAGCTGAAAAGCTGGTTTGTGATGGAAAGTGATGCCAACAAGTGATTCAATTCCCATACCAAGGTCACCATGAAGGTCTGTCTTCTCAACCTTGCCCCTGTAGTGATTGTAACAAGGTCAGCCAAGTAGACCTCATAGAATGAGTTCCCTGATTGGACCAGTTAACAACCCCAATCAAAGGATCCTGGATGATAGAGAAGAACAGGAGTGCCACACATCCTGTTCATGAAGAGCTGGCTCTGAAGAAGCTGGATCAATGTAAAGAATGCTATAGGAGTCAAAAAAAGGGTGACTTGGTAACAGGATACTGGCCTCTATGGAGTTATTTCAGCCCCCATCCTCCTCTCACTTGAAACCTGATGACTGTCAGATTAAACTCATCAGCAATCACCTCTCATGAAAATGCAGCCTATGGTCCTCAGGTATTATGCCAACTTCCACTTCAAGGCTGGCCTCCCCCTCCCACTCCCTGGATGACATGACCATCCTGGGCCTCCTCCAGTGTCACAACGATGCCACCCGGAAACTAGAGGAGCTGCACCTAATATTCCGCCTCGGGAGCCTACAACCCAATGGCTCAATGTGGACTTCACTAGCCTCAAAATCTCCGCACCCCCGACCTCATCCCATGACCAACCCTCCCTCTCATCCCCGCCTCCTTGACCTGTCTGTCTTCTCTCCAATCTATCTGCTCCTCCCACCTCACTGACCAATTCCCTCCACTGCCTATCTGCACTCACTTATCGCCATCCCACCTACCTTCCCCAGCCCCTCATACCCATCTCCTTGACCTGCCCATCTTCTCTCCTACCTATCTCTCTCTCATCCCCACCTCCTTCACTCCAAAGAAGTATGGAGTCCTTTGCATGCCAGTTCAACCTTCTCATTAACTGCTCTGTTAGTCTCATTCATTGTGCGCCACTGAAAACCACTGTCTTTAATTCTGTAGCTCTTTTTATTGTCTTGCAGGTACGGCCAGCCTTTTCACTAACTCTATGGAGAAACACCTAGCTCCCCAGAAGTGGCCTCACAAACCTGAGAATGAGAGCATCAAGGCCTCAGAGGGAGCATCGACAAGCTGCCCTCTGTATTCCCTGCACCAGCTCTGATATGCACATCTTGGTGAGGACATTAGAATCAGAAGAACCTGCTGGTGGGTACCTTCCTGCCATTTGGGGTAGCTCCAGATACCCCAGTGGGGTGACTCAGTGGTTAGCACTGCTGCCTCACAGTGCCAGGGACCCGGATTCAATTCCTCAGGCGTCTGTGTGGAGCTTGCACATTCTCCCTGTATCTGCGTGGGTTTACTTCGGGTGCTCCAGTTTCCTCCCACAGACCAAAGATGTGCAGGCTAGGTGGATTGACCATTCTAAATTGTCCATAGTGTTCAGGGATGTACAGATTGGGTGGGTTATAGGGGATGGGTCTGGGTGGGACGCTCTGAGAGTTGGTGTGGACTTTTTGGGCCAAAGGGCCTGGTTCTGTAGGGATTCTATGATTCTATGTCTCCACAGCTGGGTCGAGAAAGAAATGACCCAGGCCTCTGCTACTCAGAGGACTACCTCAGACCAGGCGCACCCGCTCAGGCCTGGCAGAAGAGGACCCTGTGATGTCTGTAGAGACATTCATCCACATGCATCGGACAGAGCAGCAATAGGGCAAACAGTTATGTGGGACACAATAGCCCTTGTTTCCAAAAGCTGCATCAATGCAGCAAATCGTGTGACAATTTGTCTGGCTCTGTGGACAAGTTGCAGCTGCCATGGAGAGTCAGATCTGAGTCTGCTGGCAAGGTTCACATACTTGAATTTCATTGATCCTGAGGACCTGTAGCTGGGCCAAAGGTACAGTGGCAGAAGGGATCTTGACTCCAATCCAGGGACCCCCTCCTCACAATGAGACAGGGGTTGTTGGGGGCACCCAGATAGAGGAGAAACCTCAGAAAGACCCCTTGGCAGTTTTCACTCAGGACAACTCAGAGGTGGCCAGGCCTCTACCCTGCCGGAATCACACTGACTCTTGGAATTCAAACCAAGGACTTGCGTCTGACCTGTCTGGGCTGTCCGGATACAAGAACACCATGGGTTACACAACCAAACCTCCAGGAGCAATGGAATTGGACCCAGCTGCAGAAAGAGGCAGTACACTAAGATAGAGGAAAAGGAAGAAGAAAACTTGGAGGAAATGGGCAACAATGGCTAATATGTGACTATCACCTTAGGTATATTTGTCCTTGGATGTATTTAAGAGCCTCTCTGTATAGGGACAGAAAATATATTCACAGCATCCAACATTACTTCAGAGCCACCGTGGAGAATCGATGAATAAAGGTCTCCACTGGGAGCATGGTGTACTATTTAGAAGCAATGAGAATACTGCATATCTATGACATTGGGTCCTGATGACACGTTTAGACACTTCTTATATCCCTAATGCTCAGCTCCCTCTGTGCACAAAGATGTAGCTATCAATAAGATGATTAGCAATGGCTGAACCAGGGAGGTACAACACACTGAGATGGCCAATCCTATGAGATGACTAGGGAAGAGGCAAACTTGCATGCTGTACATTACACGTATAATATTCGTTCCTTTTAAAATCCCTTTGATTGGTGTATGTTGCAGCCCATTCTCTTTCAGGTGGATTTTCTTAACCCAACCATTCAGAGTGTGCTCACAACCATCGTATACTTTTGATTTCCAGCAAGACGGAAGGAGACAGTGAGAGCTCTTCTGCAAATGAATTTCAGCCTCAACTTGCATGTGCCACTGAGCCAAACATCCACATCATATTTCCTAGTAGCCCATCCAATGAATTCCATATCTTCACACTTTCCCCAAGTCCCCATCAAACCCAACTACATGTACCAACACCAGTGTACCCTAGCCACTGAGGGAGGTGAAGGATTTCCAGATGCCAACATCATGGAGGATGGGTGTGCGCAGCTAAGGATCATGCTCCAGGCTGCAGTTTGGTGGTGATCAACAATGGGGGTCATTAAGAGCAAACGGTAAGCTGAACCCACCACGTGCTCGCTCAGATTTCTTTGGCAATGTTTCCTGACATCAAGCTTGTTTGGGAGTTCAGTAAAATCAACAGCTGATTATTAATGAGACAAGTTGTGTCATCAAAAACATGTTTAACAAGCCTTAATCTCTGTCAGTTGGCAACTTGCCACTTTCTAGCAAAAATCTCGACAAATCACTTCTGAAAAGAATAAAATATGGCACAGGTCACTCCTGATGTTGAGGTGGGCTTTACCAGACTCCTCGTCTGATTCTGTCACACAGCTTGCAATAGCCCACATCACTTAGATTCCTATCAGATATCAGATTGTCTAATAATGAATTATTTTAATTAAAAACAACACGATTACAAACCGATTCACCACATTTAAATATTTACCATAATCATTATAAACTTCAAATATGTATTCCCTTGTAAATACAAGCATTTGCATTCAAAGATCCACTTCAAAGACATGGTCTGCAAAGTGACTTGACATATGTCTAAAGTTCCTTAAATAAGGAACTAATATTTGCTCCAAACACGGGTATTTTTGGTTACAAACATACAAAAATGCTATTAGTAAAGATCAGCTAGTTCATAGATGACTTAATTTTTGATCTTCCCTTAACTGCAGCCACAATTATCCTTGTGCATTATGATCCCAGCTTTTGTTGTTGCTGGATAAGTCAGATCTCAGACTGATATCTGGTTTGATGGATCTTTTTCTCCTTTTATAAGGTGGACTTTCACTGAAAGTGCTGCTGAGATGCTGCTGATCTCATTGTAAAAATAAAAAGATTATTACATTCAAAAATGATGAAATAGAACAAACCAACCACTTTACAGTGTAACACAATGAGATATTTCAAAACACTATAAAAATACAATATTTTATCTATCTCAATGCCATCAAACACCAGAGATAATACCCTTCTCCATCACATCTGTAGTGTTAACTGTTTCTTTCTATTCCCGATCTTGAGAGTTTAATAGCCTCTTACATTAAAGTAAAAACCTGAAAACCCTTACACTCAAGTAACCTACCTCTGGTCCAACTCTTTAGGAAAAGCTGTTTCATGTATCTAACTTCAACTACGACTTCTGTGAACTGAAACCAATAGTGTTCCAAACTGAGATTCTCCTGTAGGCAAAAAAAATTTCCTGATCCTTCTATACAGAAAGCGAGCTAATACTTTTCAATATTTACTCTGCCCAGTTGTAAAGCTTGTAATGCAAACAAATCCACGCCATCATTCCAGGGACTCTCCTTTTCTCTCTCAGAGGTCAAAGCCCTTCACACATACAGCCCAAAACTGACATGCTGCTACTTCAAATTCCAAAGTAAATGGTATCAATATGAAAATCACTTAAGTTACATCACACAGGCAACCAATGTGCCACCTACTATTTTTATGGTTGCAAATTAGCCACAATAGAACCAGTCCAACCTCTTCACGGATGTCTGTAGTAACGTCAAGATGACTGCATGGACCAGAAATTTGATCCTAAGGTCAATCAACCTCTGAGGAAAACACTGATACTAAAGCAAGATCTATGCTCATGTGACATATATACACGTCCCTTGCTTTTCCCTACCTTATCAGCATAATCTTTCCATAGTCTAGTCTCCTCAATACTTTTTTAACTGGTGGGTACAGGCCACAGATCTATTGCCCCAAGAATGTACAGGCAAAACAGATGGAACTGTGCATTATTTTCATCAATTCACTGAAGAAGCTGAAATATTGACATGTTAACTCACCATGTGAACCACATATCATATGGTTCACACAGGTTGTTGGTTGCCTTCCCATGAAACTTCTACTATTCGAATGTGAACCTCAGGAAAATCCTACAATTTCTCTCTCTGGTTGTTTGGCCGTCCAATCACATTGTGTGATAATTTTATGCACATCATTAAAAGTGGACTAATTGACAGAACATCCAACACCAGGTTTTAAGCTAATGATCCTTACCAGTGAAAAGCATTCTGGAGAAATCAGTAAAAATAGGTACCAGGACTTCAACAAAGCAAACAGAATAAAGCTCACCATGTTAAAAAGATATTTACACTAAACTAGTCCTGAGGTAGTTGAGGCCTCTGACTGGAATCAGTGTTAAGGAAGACATTTCAGGAAACTTTAACTGTGTAGCCATGATCTCTCACCTATTTATAGAAAATCAGGGGCTGTATCGTTGTGATTCACCTAAACATACCCCTTTTAAATAATAAAATTGGATTGCATTATCAGCCTGTGCATTGAAACTCTAGAAAGAATTCTTCCTTCAAAATGATGCATTGCTATAATAATCACCATCTGTTATTTTCAGCAATTAAATATTTATGATGATATTGCAATGTATCTCAGGAACACAGCTGTGTCAGCACATGGGAAGTCATCTTACATAACACTAAATTAATCTTAAACTTAAGGCTTAAATGCTTATGATCACTACACAGAAACGTCATAAATGGAGGTATACGTATAATGAACTCACGTGTGTTTTCTGTCATCACCCTCTCCCCACCTCCTATCTCCTGGTTAAATGAAAGACTAGCAACACAGAGATATAATAGTAATGAACAGGTTTTTTTTGCTGAAGTTGAATTCTATGGATCGCAGCGATGTGGCAAATGATAACCCAAAGATTTCACACAATGGCCTTTGTAGTGCATTGATTCTGCCTTCATCTTTTCCCTCATTGGGCTCGCAAAACATAGCTTTCACAGTAATCAGACAGGATGCAAAAACACAGATGACAGTAACTCTAAAAAAAAATCTTTTAAAGAAGCAGGTATTGTGCGAGGAACCCCAAAAATACTTGTTTGAATTGAGAACAGCATTTCTAACTTAATTTTCTGCTGATTAAACTCAATGGGAGCATTGCCTCAAAATTTAACATGCATTTCAATGAAATGTACTAAAATAATTGTCTTTTGAAAACAAATAGAAATAAAGTGCTGAAAGTCAAATTCATAGAACTGGGTGTCTTAAAAACTCTTGTCTGATTTACATCTCGGATCATTAACTACCTTTTTCCTTTCTTGCTGGCTCCATTAGTTTGTAGTAGGCCTATTGAATTATTCTTGTTCTATCACCAATACTATACATTATTGCCAGTGCAAATTCCCTCCATGATGCAATTTAAAGAATAAATGCAGTCAGGTAGTAAACTGTATGAGACATACACATCTGTGACTATAAAAGGTGGACATTAATTGTGATGGCAGATGATTATCAAAGTTGTCAGTACCTAATTCCAGTGAAGCCGAGGAGAGAAAATGCAACGCTTATCAATAATCAGTCGCAGTTAGGCTAAGGCAAGGGAACAGGTGGACAATGCTACAGATGAGTAGCTTTTTTTGTGACATAAAGCACACCCAGTCAAAAACTCTGCTGTGGTCCAAACTGATCATTGCATTTGTGGAACCCAAAATTAATTTGCTTTTAAATGCTCATAACATTGGATCTCTCAATTTTCTAGGAAAAATGATTTTCTTTTAAATCTGCATTGTGTTAATTAAAACAACACTGAATATGTAATCATTAGGTTATACAGATAACATATCTGTAAGAGTGTGCATGGATCCTTCAATGACTCAAATGCACTGATAATGCATGCCATACAATTCAGCAAGGTCCCCAACTTTGATCATGCTGAGTCAGCCAATTTCAAAACAGATGCTATCACTGGCCTCAGCACCCTTGTTAGGAAGTCAGGGACAAATTTCAGGGGGTTTGTTGTCCTAATCATTAACTAGTAGGTGCAGTTCAAAAATGAGTAAGATTGGGATCAATCAGAATGCCTTATTGGAGAGCTGACTTGTTCACATTGTCATTGATTTGAAAATCCAGAAGCCTAGGCTAATGCTTTGGAGACAGGTTCAAATCCAACCATGAATTGAACGCAAGTCTCAGTAATGATCAGATCAGACAACTTCACAACATTTAAAAGTCATCTGGATGGGTCTATGAATAAGAAGGGTTGAGAGGGATATGGGCCAAATGCTGGTAAATGGGGCTAGGTCAGATTGGGATGTCTAGTCGGCACAGATGAATTGGACCAAAAGGATCTGTCTCCGTGCTGTAGGACTATGACTTTATTGACTATCGTAAAAACCTATCTGGTTCACTTAAGTCCTTTAGGAAGTCTTACTCAGCCTGGCCGATACATGGCTCCAGATCCACATTACTGTGATTGAGTCTTCGAAAGTGGCCAAGGAATTTCTCAATTCATGGGCAATCAGGGATTAGCAACAAATGTTGGTCCTGCCAGTTTACATTCCAAGTATAAGGGGAAAACAAATAATGGTTGCATGAAAATACACTGTAGTATGTTTTTTAAAAACAGGAAAGGTCAGATCCAAAAGCTAAGTTTTCCTGCTCCTATGATGCTGCTTGACCTGCTGTGTTCATCCAGCCCCATGCTTGTTATCAGAGAAAATATTGATGTTTCTTCCCTCCTCCTCCACCCCATACATATCCCAGCAGACAGACAGTGTCTTGAGGGCAGTAGAGAAAAAGTATTTATATATATATTGACCATTTTTCCACTTCTCAGAAAGAGAGAGCTATCATACCTGACCCCCTTGAATGAGATTACCCAGAGTGAATATTATTTTATTCTCTTTTGCAGGTTAGAAAAATAGAGGATCAAAAGTGTACCCAAAACAGAGCAGTACATCTACCACTAAATTAGCCAAACATGGATATTCATTCACGTGCACTAGACCCCTTACTAGCTAGATGCTTAGTATATACATGCACCAATGACTGAGCATATCTTTTACCAAAAGGTATTCCAAAGAAAAATAGATAAATAAAAGCTCTCAACACCAATAGTAGAAAATGAAAATGAAAAAGAACACCTACCTTTGCAGCAGCACTCATGCTCAGGTTCAGGCACCTGTCATTAGCAGACTGAATACTATTACTACAGAAAATAATGATGTGGCAATGTAGAGGAACATTAGTACTGCATATGTGATGTATTTTAAAAAAAAAACCGAGGAATGAACAAATCCAAACCTAGTGGGGAAAATGTTGATGTTTCTTCCCACCTCCCACACACGCCCCGTCCTCCCGCCCCCTCCTCCATCCCCACACAACATCAATATTCTAGCAAGTAGATTTGGATTTTAATCCCCACCAGCATTTGGCAAACCGTGAACCTTTCATACCAAAATTAAAATGCGTCAATCCTCAATAACGTGTGTGTGTTGTACATAATTATTCCTCAAACAAAACATCAAGGTTGTAGCTTTGAGATTCCATCAATTCAAATACGTTGCAGGCAGATATTAATAATAAAAGTAGCATGGATTGTGTATATAATTTATATAGTCATGCTCGAAGTAAAAGGTCTCATAACAATGATATAAGTTGTGCACATTTGGAAACTAGCTTATTTGATTACATAGATCTTTAAAACCCACCTATATTATAATACAATTATTACAAACATTTAATTCTCAGGTTTAGTTCATTCAGGATATGGGCAGCCTGTAAGATTCTATAATATACATCAGGGGAACCAACACGTTCAATTAACAAAGATACGCCACAATTATAATCAGAGTACTAATATCCCACTATTCACCCTCATTGCGTTGCAAGATCTACAAGAGGCAGACCAATTGCTGATCAATTATTTTCCTGTGCTGAATTAAAATGCCAAGCAATTGTGTAGTAAAATGTTGAAAAGATGGGTAGAAATATATTCAAATAGTGTATATGTACTCACTAAGTGGAATCAAGGAGTATTAGCTATATTCTACTTGATCAGTCATGACTTTCCAATGTCACACACTGCCCACGATGAGAGAAAAGGTTAAAAGCACTAAAGGTAAACTATATGCAGTAGCTTACTTACGCCTGGGGTTCCTTCTCATTTTGTTGTTTTTGTTGTGGCTGAAGAACGTTATTTACCAGCTCAGTGATCCCACTAAAGGGAAACCACCTGTTCAAATAAGCAAATAATGTGACTGAACAATGAAAGAAGACATTTAATTTTGGCCTCAGTTTCTTTACACCAAAAAAAGACAGACAGTCAAGAAAGAACTGCTACAGCCAAATGCGAATGAAAGTTGCAATCAGATCCAGCAAGTAAGGATATAGTAGGGCAATATTAAATTAGCTTATGCTTAACCATTCCAAATGCAGGGAGCAGAAAAGCTACAACCATTCTGGATGTGGATGATGTGAGAAGCTGCAGCCAGCTCTCTTACAGCCAATCAGAAAGCAAAATAATGCACTACAGTTGCAGCCAGTAAGGTATCAAGAATAGCTAATACTCAGTGCAGAAAGCACAGGGGCAAAACACTGCAATTTCAAGCTCACTACATTCGGAAATTACTACTTACTGTTGCTGTTGAGGTTTTTGTTCTTCTTTGACCCTAAAAAACAAGTTCCACAACTCAATGCAGAAATTAAAATTGTAAACCAAACTATTCAGTTTCTTGAAACGTATGGTACAATCCCTATAATGGCACTGAATTGTCATTTGGGAGAAATCTCAATTTTGTTTCCTCAAAAAAAGGGCTCAATCTTCCCTCATGCCCTACAGCTCACTCAGTTGCACAAGGCAATTGCCAGGGGCTATCAGTTATTGCTCAAAAGCAAATAGGTAATTTTCCATTTAAATCTGGGGGCACAGGCAAGAGGATGGCATGGACAAATATCAGAAGAGGAGCAGGTGATGATGCTGGGGTCACTTTTATACTTTTCAGTGGATAGAATGCACCCTTCACAACATATGCGAGATATGGCCCTCTTCACTCCGGACTTATTCACATACATGAGCAAACTATAATCATTGATTGTGATGGGGGCGGTAAGACAGTTTAGAAAATGATCAGAGTGTGAGAAATCAGAAATCTTTCCATGTGGCAGCCATTAAGCAAGCTTTGTTTGCAGGATCTCAATGAGACAGGAGTTACAGCCAAGACATCATAAAATATGGTGGCTTTGGCAACCAGAAATTTCCTTTGGCTGGATTTTAACATTGGACTGTTTATGAATGGATAGGTATCGACTCAACAGACGTCAGAGATCTTGGGGATTCTTCTGGATTGGACTGAGATGTTATTGTTTATTGAGGGGCTTGAATACAAAAGTAGATAGGTTATGCTTCATTTATACCGGGTATTTGTGAAACCAATCAGTTGTATTGCATTTAGCATTGGTCACCTTACTGGAGGAAAGTGTAAATGCACTACCGCAACTTGCTGGGACAGCTCACTAGAAAGCAAGACCCACTATTCTCAGACCAATCAATCATAAACATTTTTTTAAGATTTTAAAATAAATACGTTAAATTCCCCAATTTTCAGACCCAAGTTGATAAAGATGATGGACAGGTTTCAGTCCTTAACAAGAATGACTACTTATTTCAAGTAATTAGATTCTAGCTACAGGTAAATGGTTATAAACCATTTGCATGCAACACTAGTAATTATAACTTTAGTCACAGAATCATTGAGATGTATAGTATGGACCCTTCAGTCCAACTCACCCATGCCGGCCAGCTATCCTAAATAAATCTAGTCCCATGTGCCAGCATTTGGCCCATATCCCCCTAAACCCTTCCTATTGAATATCCATGCAGATGCCTTTTAAATGTTTTAATAGTACCTCCATCACTTCCTCTGGTAGCTCATTGCATACATACACCACACACTGCATGAAAAAATTGTCCCTTAGGTCACTTTTAAATCTTTCCCATCTCACCTTAAACCAACTTCCTCTAGTTTTGGACTCCCCTACCCTGGGGAAAACACCTTGCCTATTCATCCTATCCATGCCCCTCTTGATTTCATAAACTTCTATAAGGTCACCCGTCAGCCCCTGATGCTCCAGGGAAAATAGCACTAGCCTATTCAGTCACTCCCAAAGAACTTCCCATGTCGCTCTCTCTCTCTCTCTCTCACACACACACACACAAAGTTGGCAAAATATGCACAGGTGGAAGGAAAATTGGAAAAACAGCTCAGTAGATTTTAGTTTCTGCTGATCAGAAAGTTTCTTCTCAGCCTTCCTTTTCCAAATATTTCCACTGGTTTGCAAGAGGAACAGAATGGCTGGTTCACTTGAAATGTCTCTGAGTTATCAATTAAAGAGTTCCCTCAACTTACAACAATCGAAAAAGTGACAAACTGTTTTTCTTCACAGTTAAAGAAGGTTTTGATTGCAGAAAACAGAGACAGCTCCTGAATTGCAGAGAGACCTCATCACTTCTCTGTATCTTGTTCCTAGCCCCATTCTGGTCAGTTACCTGAGAACTAATCACATGGTTCTTGGCAGTCAACAGGGCTTTATCACTTTTAACCAATCACTAGTCCATAGGCCAATCAACTTGTTGCCAACTAGAGATCCAACAGAATACATAAACCTCTTGGCTCGAGTTCCATTTGCCACCTAAACTTCAACTTTGGCTCGTTTGAACAGCTGTTTAAATGGCATTTGCCAGGAGGGTCAGGTTACTTGCTTTTAAAAACTTGCAGCGATCCTAGCAAAACACTGTTTAAAACAAAGCAAAAATAAAAACACACAGTCTTTTCAGCATTAGGAGCATAGAAAGCTCACTCGACTAATACTCAGAAAGGGTGTTTTGTGAAACAAGGAAAGACTGGAGAGGTTAGGCCCGAAGTTTAGAAGAGTAAGAATCAACTTAACTTATCAGATTGTCAAAAGTCTTAACAGGTGGATGTGGAAAGGATGTTTCCACCTGTCAGAGTATCTCAAACTAGAGGTTGCTATTTTAAAAATGTCGTCATCCATTTAAGACAGATAAAGGAGAACTGTTTCTTCAAAAACAGTCATCAGTCTTTGGAACTCTTTTCCTGAAAAGGCAGTGCAAACAAAGTGTTTGAATATTTTTAAGGCAGATTCTCGATACGCAAGGGTTGTAGCCTGAAATATCCAATGAAGTATAATTATTTTAGGCACTCCTACATATTAATTTTGCAGGAATCTTTCGATTCTAGAAAAAGCCCTAGAATATTGGAAAACTGCCAATGTACCAACTTTAAAAAGGAGACAATTACAGGGAATGATAGGCCAGTTAGTTTTAATATCTGTTGTTGGGTAAATGTTAGAGTCTCTTTTTAAAAAAGGATAGAATAGCAGAGCATAGGAGATAACAAGGTGTGGAGCTGGATGAACACAGCAGGCCAAGCAGCATCAGAGAAGCAGGAATATACATAATATGATTAAGCAGATGAGGGGAAATCATGTTGCGCAATTTAATAGAATTCTTTGAGGAGGTAACAAGCAAGACAGAAAGAGGAAGCAGTGGATGTGATATATCTGAATTTTCAGAAGGCATTTAATAAGGTGTCACACGTAGGTGACTTAATATGATAAGAGTCCATGGTGTTGCAGTATATTAGCATGGATAGGGGATTTGCCAACTAATAGAAAAGAGATGTAGGATAGGGGGGCATTTTCAGATTGCAAACTGTAACTAGTGGTGTCTCACAGGGATCAGTGCTGGGATGTGTATTGACTCAGGTAAAGAAAACAGTTGTACTGTCTCCAAGTGTGCAGATGACGCTAAAATAGGTAGGAAGGCAAGTGCTCAGGATAACAGTCTGCAGAGGGATATAGACAGATTAAGTGAGTTAGCAAAACCTTAGCAGATGGAATACAATGTGAGGAAATGTGATGTTATGTATGTCAGCAGGAAGAATGTAGAGGAACTGAATATTATTGAAATGGAGAAAGTCAGCAGAGATACAAAACAGGACTCCTCATCCACTAATCATGAAAAACTACCATTTGAGTTCATTAGGTAATTGGGAAGGCAAATGGAATGTGAAAGGATGTTATTTCAAAGGAACTTAAGTGGGACAGTTTTGCTAAAACTATGCAAGGCACTTGTCAGAAGACAGCTGAAATACTGTGAACACTTTTGAGCCCCTTATCTAAAGGTAGTCCAGAGAAGGTTCACTTAACTCTTGCCAGGTATAAAAGGACTGTTTTATGAGAAAAAGTTGAGTAGATTGGACTGTACTCATTGGAATATAGAAGAATGAAGACCTTATTGAAACAGAGATTATTCTTAGATGACTTGACAGAGTAGATGCAGAAAGGACTCTCCCCATGGGACAGTCTTGGACCAGAGGGCATAACCTCAGAATACGGAATCATACATTTAAGATAGATGAACTTACTCGCAGAGTTGTGAATCTTTGGAAATTACCACTGAGGGATTTTTAGGTTGGATTGTTAAGTATATTGAAGGCTCAGAAACCCAGGTTTTGAAAATCAGGAAGGGAATCAAGGGCAATTGCGAAATGGTAGCAAAGTCGAGTTGACGATTATCAGATCAACCACAAATGGCCTACTTCTGCTCCTGAGTTATATGTTCATACATTAAAATGTATTTTTGCATAATTTTAAAATGCCACCGAAGTTCAAAAATATGAAATAAGTTCTTCTCATCCCTAAAATCCTTCAGATACTATCATAACAGTACACATTTTAAACACTTTCCAACAGTTTGAAGTAGTTATAAGGAATTGTCATCTTCCACAGGTATACCATGATTGACGAAAAGGCTAAGTTTTCTGAAGTGATCAATTTCACAAACATAAGTTGATTTATCAACTGGTTCATCTGTTTTAAACAGAAATATATCTTTTCACTTTTATTCTAACTTTCACTGCTTATTCCATGGATGGCTGCACTGTCTGGTGTTGTTTTGAGCAGGAAGGCTTATCCTTTAAATACTGGCAGCACTTATACAGCGTGTATCAAAATTGCCAAGTAAGAAAACAAAAAAAAAAATTTGGAGGGTTTCTTTTCCTCCCAAATGCTGTCTAGTAGCCACTTCTGAAAAGTGTATACCTAGCTGGTGACAAGAACAAGCTTGTCTATTGCGCAGGCTAAGGTTGACTGTCTTCAAGTAACGATGGTCACATTCACAGATGCAGAAAAATAATTTGGCAACGTTGCAAAGGGCTGTTGATTCCCATGATAATATGACCAAAATCCATCAACTCCTTCAGAAGACAGTGAGAACTTTGATGGGGAAAATAAATGATCAGCACTGCTTAAAACACACTATTTTCACAAACACGATTTTAATTCATATCACAAATGTTAAAAATCAGATCTTAGTGTTCCCATCAATCCAAAAAACTGGATTAAAGCCAAATAACCAGAAAGGAATGCTGTCATGATCAGCCGTAAATATCGCTACCTTTTACTTCGACTTTTAGAGATGTGCTATGATGTGGAGGAGCTGGTGTTGGACCAGGGTGGACAAAGTCAGAAATCACACAACACGAGCATACTACTTTTGAAAATTTAAAGTCCTGTTGTAGCTGTTTAAAAAGAAAAGGTGTCAAATACATGTTCATGATTCTGATCAACTTAAGAGAAATTGGAAAATAAAGAATGATTTGTTCTCAATCAATGCAGGGTTCCAGAAAGAACAAACATATTTGTGGAAATTTCCGCCAAGGTACAATGTGTTTTTTTTTGACAATGCAAGACATCCCCTCCTAGTGGGAGGGAAGGTATTGGGCAGAACATTTTCCTATGAGCCAAGATACCCTGAAGTGGCTAATCAAGGACATTTTGATCACTATCTCCTGAAGCTTTACATTGGTTCCAATACAGAGAGTTTTCTGGCCCAGGCCGTCTCCTCTTCCTCATGTATCTTTCCATGCATCCATTCCCTATCAGGATGGTGTGAAGGCTGTCCACTTTGTACTGAAATCAGGCTTGCAAAATTCCCATCTATCACTACTCTCCGTCACCTGGGTGAGCTCGTTCTCTCCTTGAATAACTTCTCCATTAAGTTCAATTAAAGATGTCACTGCAGGTACCCACATGGTCCCAGTTATTCCTGTCTCTTTGTGAGATGTGTGGAACGTTCTTTGCTCCAGTCCTACTCTACTCCCCACATCTCTTTCTCTGATACATCAATAATGACTTCAGCGCTGCTTCCTGCTCTCATCTCGAATTAGAAAAATACATTTTTGCTTCCAGTGACCAACCTGCCCTCACTTTCACCTGGTTCTTCTCTGATGTTTCCTTCACTGACTTCATTGTTTCCTTTTGAGGATAGGCCACTGACCAATATACATTACAAATTCATTGAGTTTCACAGTTACCTTGACTACACTTCCTCAGCTCTGCTTCCTGTGAAGATTCCATTCCATTCCATTCCATTCTCTCAGTTTCTCTCTCCATAACATGTTTATGGACTGCAGCAGTCCAAGAAGGCAGCTCACCACCACATTCTCCAGGGCAACTACGGACAGGCAATAAACGCTGACCAGCTAAGTCTTACCCACATCCAACAAATGAGCTTTTAAAAAACAAACTTCTGATCACGCCCCACCACAAAAAAGTCTCCAACATATCCTCCTTTTTCTTCATCAAGGATTACCCCTAATGTGGTTGACAGGGCCCTCAGTTATCGTGCACTTCTGCTTTCAATCCTTCCCCTATCTCCCAGAACAATAGGTCCTCATTTTCCACCTTACTGGTCTCTGCATTGAAAAGAATCATCCTCTGCCATTTCTGCCACCTCAAGCAGGATGTCACCACCAAACATATCTTCCTCTCCCCTCCAAGTTGGCATTCTGCAGGGACTGCTCACTCCTTGTCCTCCCAGTGAATTCGTCCATCACTCCCAACAATTCCTCACTACTCGATGCTACCTTCCCCTGCAATCGCAGAAGGTCAAACACTTGTGGTTTTGTGCTGTCTCAGTGCCAGGGACAAGGTTCAATTCCAGCTTCTGGTAACTATCTGTATGGAGTTTGCACATTCTCCTCATGTCTGCGCGGGTTTCCTCCAGGTGCTCTGGTTTCCTCACACCGTCCAAGGATGTGCAGGTTAGACAGATTGGCCATGTTGAATTGCTCATTGTGTCTAGGAAGGTGTAGGGTGGGAAATTAGCCATGGGAAATGCAGGGTTACAGGGACAGGGTAGGGAGGTGGGTCTGGGTGGGATGCTGTTCAGAGTGTCACTATGGATTCAGCGGTGTGATTTGTTTCCAATGGCCTGTTTCCACATTATAGTGATTCTACGATGATAACCTCCTTGCTCCTCACGGTCCAAGTTCCCAAACACATCATCCAGCTGAAGCAGCATACTGCTTGAACTTGTTTCAATCCGGTTTACTGTAATTGCTGCTTACAATGTGGTAACCTTTACAATGGGTGAGACCAAACACAAACAGTAACTGCTTTTTGGAACACTTCCATTCTATTCAGAGAAATGACCCTGATCTCCTAATTGCTTGCCGCTTCCATAAATCACCTTGCTCTTATGCTAGCAGTTCTGCCCTGGACCTGCTGTAATGTTTCAATGAAGCATAATGCAAGCTCAAGGTATGGCACCTCATTTTCCACTTTGGCACTTTACAGTCTCACGTCTCAATTTTCAATTTAATAACTTCAGAAACTGACCTGGGACAGGATGAACAGGAAGCAGTTGGCCCCTTTAGTTGAAGGGTCAATAGTGGGGTGAACATAGTTTTAAGGTGAAAGGCAACTGTTTAGCGGGGATTTAAGGGAAAGCATTTCTACCTAGAGGGTAGTGGGAATCTAGAATGCACTGCATGGGAGAGTCGTTGAGGCAGGAAAAACCTCAACCTTTAAAAGTACTTCAAAGAACGCTTGAGATGTCATAACATTTAAAGCTAAGAGAGATTAATGTAGATAGATAGGCACAGACTCAATGGACCAAAGGGCCTCTCCAGAGCTATATGACTCACTAACTCCATAGAGGCCACTACCCCGTCACCAAGTCACCTTTTACTTAGAGCAGAATCCGTGACATTGACCTGGCTCCCTCAGAGCCAGCTCTCAGAGTGAACAGGATGTCTGACACTCCCTTTTCATTTTTAAACTGTCAGGCAGGGCTCCCTGTTGAATCAGATTATCAGCCCTATTTGGGGAACTCATTTCATGAGGTCCACCTGGCTGACTTCGCTACAATCACTTCAGCCATCCCATTCTGAGTCCAAGGACATAGGCCGGTTTTCTTTTGTAGCTCCTCATGTGGCATGTTAGCACCAGGTCAGGTTCCTCCAACTCTGCCTGATACCGGCAGCATGCAACATGCAGTAGCTCACCTATTGTGCCCAGAGCATCTTGAAAGAAATTCCTTCCCTTCTTCAGGTAGCAAAGACATCAACATCCACTGTGTCCATCTCAGATTCCAAGGTACCTTCAATATTTGACAGGGAGGGAGAACCCACACTTTCCAGAACAGTCAGAAAGGCTGGCAAGGAGCCGGGTATGCTTTGCTCCTGCACCATTCATATGGTACAGGTACTTGTTCAGGACCAATGTACCCAAACTTTATACATCACTGGAACTGACCTCGCATGGAGTATGTCTCATACCCAAGCCAGGCCATTCCCATGGTTCCAATACCAAACATTATCCCCTGAAGTAAACTGTCTCTCTTGCTTGATGGAAACTTGTGTCCAGCACCAGTGCTCCTGACCCGTTTCACCCATCCCTCTCCCCAGGTCTGGGGGCATTAGATTTAACTTGGTACAGAGTCTTCTCCCCACTCGCAACTCTGCTGGAGCTAACCCCGTAATTGAATGACGGGTGGTCCTATAATCAATCAAATCAGTTAGTATCGAAGTATAGTCATAGGCTGTTTCTTAGTTTGCCTTCATAGTTTGGACTCTCTTTCTGCCAGACCATCAGATGATGGATGGTGAATGGAGCTGTCCCCACATGTCAAACACCATTCCCTGCTGATAAGTGATGACACATTGTCTGTGACCAAAATGTCTGGAAGTCCGTATATTGCAAAAGATGTACAGTTTTTCCAACACATTTGACAAATGAACTTGAAGTGCGTCAGCCACTTTGAGTGGGTGTCCACAATAACTAAGAACATTGAGCCCATTGAAAGGACCTGCATAGTGGACGTGTAACTAGGTCCAGGATTTACCCAGCCATTCATGAATGTAGGGGAGCTACTACCAGTAATTTTTGCCCTTTTTGGCACTCTAGGCGCTGCCCCACCAATGCAGCTTTGTCTTCATCCAACCCTGGCTACCAGACATAACTGCTTGCCAATATTTTCATTTTGGAAACCTTGGATGACCCTGGTGGAGTTCAGCCAGTATCTGGTGGTGACCTCTGCTTGGGACAATCACTATTGCTCCCCATAATAATATGCCATCCCCTACTGTGATCTGGTCTCTCCAGGTCCAAAAAGGTTCCAATACTGGTTGTGACAGCCCTTTGATTTCCCCATCATCACCAGCTGTTCTAGCTTTGCCAGGGTCATTTCTTTGTGCATCCAAAATCTGATATTGTCAGCTGTGACTAGAAGTTGTTTAAAATTTAAAACCATTACAGACTCTTCAACTGGCAGCACTATAAGCAGTGTATCTGCCAGCAGGAAGTGGCTCAATTCATCTGCATTTGCTACTTGACCTCCCAGATGGTTTTCCAACTTGTAATCATATACATTTAGTATAAGAGCACACTGCTGAATTTGGCCTGACATTATGGGCAGCACTACCTGGCTGTTATTATTATAAATTTGTGTCTGTAAAAGGTATTGGAGGAACTTCCTAATTCCAAATATGACCCCCTAACCTTCCTTCTCTATCTAGTCAAATTTACGCTCTGCATTAGCAGAAGTTCTGGTTGCATATATTATTAGGCGTTCCTCTCTAAAGGGCCATGTCTGTGCTAAGACTACCCCGATGTTGAAAGGCGAGGCATCACATGTCAATACCAGATCTCACTTGGGATCATAGTTTGCCAACACCTTAGAAAGTGATAGCTTTATTTCCCCACTTCCCTGAAAGCCATGGCTTGGCTATGTGACCATCCCAAGTTGATGCAAAGGGGCCAGGATGGAGGGAAAATGGTGTGTGAACTTTCCACAATAATTCACAAGCTAAAGTAAAGACCAAAGCTCTGATGCAGATGTGAGAGCTAGGGCACCTATAATTGCCCTCACTTTAACTTCCGGTATGTGTAACTTGGTCTTGTCAACCCTGTGGCCCAAGTAGGTGACTTAGGGTACCTGCAATGCACATTTTTCCCTTCGAAGGTGTACACCCACCTGGGAGAAATGACGAAGGACTATGTTCAAGTTCTTTAAGTGCTCCTCAATGGTTTTCATTGCTATTAGCACAACATCCAGGGAAATGTGACCAGGGGTAGACCTTGTAAAACATTTCCACCATCCACAGAAAAATGGCACAGGCTGACGATATCCCAAATGTCAGTCCAGTATATTGCTACAAACCCTTATGGGTATTAATTGTAGCATACTTCTGGGAATCATTATCTACCCTCAATTGCAAGTATGCATGCATGTCCAGCTTCGGGAAGGACAGTGTCCCTGCCAGCTTTGCATATAAATCTTCTATGTGAAGATGTGGTCTTTATCCTGCTGCAAAAAGCAGTTTTCTGTTTGTTTAAAATCCCCACTAAAGCAAACTGACCCATCGGGCTTCATGCGAAGTCTGACCACTGCTGCCCATTCTGCAAACTGAATTGGTTTGATGATTTCTTCGCTTTCTAGCCTTCAGATTTCTGCCTCTACTTAACATAGAATCCCTACAGTGTGGAAACAGGCCCGTCAGCCCAACAAGTCCACACCGACATTTGGTGCATCCCACCCAGAACCATTCCCCTATAACCCACCTCAGCTACACATCCTCGAACCCTACGGGTAATTTAGTACGGCCAATCCTCCTAACTTGTACATCTTTGGACCGTGGGAGGAAACCAGAGCACCCAGAGGAAACCCACGCAGACATGGGGAGAATGTGCAAACTCCATACAGACAGTCGCCTGAGGGTGGAATTGAACCCGGGTCCCTGGCGCTGTGAGGCAGCAGTGCTAATCACTGAGCCATCATGCTGCCTATATAAGGCAAATGGCACTAGGCAGGCCTTGCAGAATCGTGGAATGACTTTCTGGTCAACATGCAAAGTGGCCCTAGCTACTTTAATAGTACCCAGGCCGTCCTGAAAAAAAACCTCTGGATATTTAATTAACACTTCACTCAGGCAACCATGTTCTAATCGAAAAATGTTGAGCCAATCTAGATGAATCTTTTTCAATCAATTTCGCTCACCAAGCTTGCCTGAACCATTTACTACGATCAGTGGTAACTGGACCAGCTTCTCCTCATAAGAGGCTGGAACCAAAGTTGTATCCTGAATCGGTAAAGATTCCCTGGCACATATTCTCTGTCTAGCTGAGGTCTTTCACAAATTTAAGGGTTGGAGTCCAGAGTGAATTTTGGTAAAGATTGGCTCTATGATCACTTAAACGGCCGCTCCAGTATCAATCTCCATTACAACCTGGTGACCACTTAACCATTTCTGATTTGGATATTGCTAAGCAATGTAATTGTTCCAAACCAGATATAAGTGGGCTTTGCAGGATGTGCACTCTCCTGAATACCAGCCTATGAGTTATCTTATTAAAATCAGGTCTAGTGGGATTCTTTTGCTGTCTGGAATCCACATACCAGCAGCAACCACAATGGCTTGCCAGCTCAGATCTTAAAGAAAATTTTAACTGTTTGGCTGAGGCTGGGCTTTGTTTTGAGTTTTGCTGTGGGTTGGCCTAGTGTCCCTTTGTTCAGGACACGTCCTGAGTTACTCTACGGCATTCCCTTCACTCAAGTGGTGTTACCCAGCTTAGTAGGGCTGGCAAGGATGTCCACTTCCATCGGAATACCCTGCAACTCAAACTCCACTCGCTGAATTTTCTAATGTCAGAGCAGTTGTAGTGCCTGTTTGGAGTTCAGTCGGGCTTCAGCTACTAGCTGCTTTTGTATAGTTACATCACTAATCGCACACACTATGCAGTCTCTTAGCATCTCATTAAAGGTTAAACTAAGTCACGTGCCTCTGCCAGTTGTCTTAACTTCATCAAAAATCCCAATAAGGATTGCCCTGGTTCTCGAATTTTTGAATAAAACCGATTAGCATCTCATGAGAAATAGAAGAGACTTGGGGTCATAATATTCCTTAACTAAACTGTCAATTCTTGAAAGGTTGTAGTCTCTGATGCCTCTGGGAAAGTTAGACTCCTCATAACTGAAAAAGCTGTGGGTCCACAAGCTCTCAGCAGAATTACTCATTGCTTTTCATCTCATTTGCTCAGGGGAAAAAAAATGTATACTTTCCACTTACTGGACATAGTCTATGACAGCAGGATTGAACGTGTGAAGTTTCCCAAATAATGGCATGACGCCAGAAATGCTTACACCAACTCAAAGCCGACTGCTGCAAGTGAATTTCTTCAGGGAGTGTGCTTTTCTCTCATCAGCACTAAATTAACTCGAGGCCAGTATCCCATCACCAAGTCACCCTTGATTTACACGTGGAGAGTCCTTGACACTGGCCCAGTTTCCTCAGTGCCAACTCTCAGAACAGAATGTCTGACATTTCTGTTCTTATCTGTCAGCCAGGACTCCCTGACTCAGGTTGTTAATCCAGTCCAATCAGGGAACTGATATTCTATGGAGGTCCACCTGGCTGACCTTGTTACAATCACTACTATTACAACTACATTATGTTTGTTCTCCATGTTTCTTACATTGTCTCCTCATGCCCCACAGCCTTGTCTTAGTGGGCCTTGCTTACCTTGTACTCAGCAGAGGATACCAGTTCTCTCCCTTTCATACCTTAATTCACACCTATTTCACATCCCTTCTCTTGTTTCACCACCATTAAAAACCTCTTTGCCTTTTGCACTGGGCCTTTATACCATCTGTTCCTTTTTCCCCCTGGTCTCTTAAAAGTAAGAAAAAAAACCTTCCAACCTCCTACTCTTTAAAACTCCACTGAATGCAGGTCTACACTGTTCAACCTTTCTTCACAAATAACATGCCCATATCACACATCAGTCTGGAAAACAATCTTCACCTCATTCCAATGCATTTTCATCTTTCCCCACATCAGAAAGCTAATTGGGAAGGGCCTCCCCCATGGCAAGACCCATCAACCGAACTCTCCCTAAACTGACAGACATGAAACGGTGTCCAAATTCATGGCTCTTTGTTGTTGCTGACTGTTCACAATCTCAACAATTGCCACTGCTCCCGAGCTGAGGTTCTCCCTGGGCTTTTGCGGAAGGGTCATGCATCCAAATTAGATGTCACCAACTCAATCGGAAAATGGCTACACTGTGATTTGTTCCAATGTGTTTGTGCTGGCTCTCCATAAGAGCAGCTCAGCTATCTAGCTCATTTCACACCATTTCCCAGTTTGCCTGCGATTTTTTTCTCTTCATATACTTAGCAAATTTCCTTTTCATAAGAATAAACACAAATAGAGCTGGAGAAACTCAGCAAGTCTGGGAGCATTTGTGGAGAAAGAAAAACAGAATTAACATTTTGAGTGCTAATATGACTCTTTTTCAAAACTCAAAGATGTTGGAAAATATGTATTTTAAGACCTAAAGCATAGGCTGAGCAGGGATGAATCCAACAGATGGTATAGAAGCCTAAAAGAGACATGTAAAATGGACATGAATTAAGGTAAGAAGGGAGAGAATGTGTCCTTTTTACTGACAACAAAGTGATCAAGACAAGGAACACTGCCTGAGGCGGTGCGGCAGGGAGGAGAGAACACAAGAAAAATGGAGAAAGGCACAATTCCTTTTCCTGGGTACACATGGATCGGCCTCCACCCCTCACTTGGGCACATCATCCTGGATCCTAACTACTCATTATATAGAAACTTTTTCCTCATCATCTTTTTAGACACAAATCTGGGCAACTTACCACATTTGCCAGCAATGAACAGTCAACGGGGTGAATGTTGACATATGGCACTGTGCTAGATCAATTTCACACCTCCAGCATGTGCCAGCAACTTTGCGGGAAACACGCTGAATGTGTTTCCACTAAATGGCCACATTTCAAAATCTAAGCAGAGTTGTCCTCAGTCAAGTCAACAGGGACTACTGTCAATGAGCTTGCCTCACCAGACTTGGTCAAGGACAGTGTCCAATCTCAAGCCAAGCAGGCCAAGAGTCTATTGTTCTCAATGCCATTTCTTCAGGATTGGCAGGTCATTGCCACCAGAGACTCAACATCCCAGGACACCGTCACAGACTTGTATCATTTGATGGGCAGGATTTGTATCCTCAGGGGCAGGTAGCCAGCCCATCACAGTTACTGTCAAAGTGATAGCTGCACTAAATTTTTTATGCAACAGGCTGCTTCCAAAGATCCACTGAAGACCTACTAAGTTCTCTCAACCCACAAATGTATCTTGGCTGTTATTGATCCAATTTGTGCCAGGTCACATCATTTATCTGATTTTTCTATGACAAGATAAGTGCTGCAGCCTGTCAGTATTTGCCAACATAGCTGGCTTCTTCCAGCTATAGGACTTTAAAGACTGTACGCATTGTACTAAGAATATCATACAAAAACATGGCTGAATTCATCAATAAGAAAAGACTCTATTCGGTCAACGTTCAAACAATTTGTGATCATTCGTATCGCATCTTGAGAGTCTGCTTCGTGCAGCCCAGAAGGTGTCCATATCCTTGAGAATTCATTTCCTGCTTCATCTCAAGGACCATATGGCTTAAAAAGTTTGCTACTTGGGAATAAGATTTCCCTCTGCATCCACTGTTGCTGACCATTGCACAAACCCTTGATTGAGGCTGAGTGTAGATACAAAGTGCAGACCATTCTTCCACTAAAGCCACCACGGAGCAGATGATACGCCTCCCAAAGGTGAAATTCTGATGTCTGGATCAGTCTGACACAGTTTCGCAGTCCAGTCCATCAGGGCGCATCACATGATCCTCTGTTCAACTGGAGCAGGCAAAGAGGGGATGTGACGGATGTTGAAGAGCTGCAAGAGCAGCAATCTTCAGGAGGAAGAAGTTGAGGAGAATGGAGAGGGATAACTCACTAGAGCTCATGGAGAGAAGCTGAAAACTGACACTTAATTCTAATTAAAATTCAGTTCTGAGTCTAATGTTCTTAATATAGAACAAACTAGTATAACTAAACTATCAAAGTATACTATCAATTGAGCAGAATGAACATCACTTTCACCATGATAGAGTACTGCAGCAGAGTACAAGAAACTAAATTGATACCCACTTCCAACGCATGTAAATTGGTGACATGATCTGTTATTCACTGTAAATTTGTTGTTGCTTGAAAGCAAGCAGCCACGATTTACATTCAGAAACAAATGAAGTTTGTTTTGTTAGATTTTTATCTTTGATCTTCCTGTTGTTCAATAAAAAAA